>OX596380.1:217952546-218552546 GCA_951394425.1 Tipula unca
AAAAAAAATTATTAATAACCAATATTTTGTTTTGTTTTATCTGTTTTTCAATAATGATTTATAGTTGTTTCCAGTTTCCATTTTTTTTTGTTCCAATATGTACACCAACTATATATAATAGTTTCGTTGTTTTATATAATTTTTTAATTTTCCAATAATTTTATTTTCTGTTTATTTATAAAAAATAAAAATAAAAAATTTATTCATTGTGAAACTTTACACACACTGAATATGTGTCAAAATTTACAGCAGAATTTTTTCAACATATTTTTATTTTACATAAATGTAAATATAGTTCTCGTCTATACGTATACTATATAGTCTACGTATACATAGTTTTAGTAAAATGTTGAAATAGAAAATGTGTGGGTGGAATTAATATTCATTTATATTTTTTCATGTAGTTTGTTGTAAACAAAACATTTTTATTTCAATAAATTAGTTGTCAATTAAATGTCATATACAGTAGCTAAATAAAGCGCCTTTATCAATTTAGAAATTTAA
Source organism: Tipula unca (assembly GCA_951394425.1). Lineage (NCBI taxonomy): Eukaryota > Metazoa > Arthropoda > Insecta > Diptera > Tipulidae > Tipula > Tipula unca. The sequence continues at coordinate 217,953,051 of OX596380.1, forward strand.
TTAACTACGCCTAGTGAGATAATTTAGTACCATCGCGCTTAATATTTCGTCGTAATGGACTTCAATTTATATATGGCTCATAAATGTATGCGGCTTATCACTCTGAGTTTAAATTGAACCCAATTCGGTCTTCAGCCCGTTTCGGACATCTTATCTGCAGGGTTGGGTGAGGTAGATTACGCCATGTAATCTACGCGGTTGTCGACACGTAAAATATCACGTAGATTACCTGGCAGTGTTTTTTGTCAACGTCAACAATTAAAATAATGTCAACAACCTACGATATTTTAGCGCTTTGAAATCGAATGCGCCAGTTTGCGGGAGTATTTTGTAAAAGCGTTTCTGTTTGATAAATGACTGATGAATAGTTTGAAACTGTCATCGTGTTTTTATTTATTCAGTATTGTTTGCCATTTCATCATAGAAAGACTGAACCCGGCTGAACCCACTGCAGTTTTGATTTAGAAAAACTAAAAATACCGAGTAAGCAATTTCTACAATCTGACGCGGCAAACTTTCATCTCAATCAAATCAGCCCAACCACAAAGCCTGAAGTAGTATCCTGGGGTATATTGTTGCTGGCGCACCGTCGTAATGGAACCTACACCTTTGCCGTTTTGAATAGAATCGTCATTTTAGTAACCTTTTCACCGTACGAAGCAAGTTTGATCTTTACTCCAAACTAATAATCCGTTTGTCATAGTTATTTTTAAAAATTCCTCTATTGAATCCAGGGATAACTGCAAGGGGTTCAATATGGTAAAGTTATTTTTAAATTTTTACATAAATATTGTTTAATTTACCAAATTGAAATTCGCAGATCACCTATGGTTTTATAACGGCATACTGCTAAACAAATGACATTTAGGAATTTACAATTTTGTTTTGATGATTGATATCATTTCAATTAAAAGTATTATAGATTTTATTTTATTCTGTTTATTAAAGCAAAGTTTACACTACCAATGAAATATTTAAAAAACGACAAATTCAGGTTTAATTACACTTAACGTATTGCTTTTGTTAAAGAATAGTACAGCAAGTCGCCTTCAATTACAGAACAGGGTTCCTATTTCTGAATATGATACGTATCGTTGCTCGGTACAAAAATGCTCTACGAAAGAAAAGGAATTGGTATTTCTGAATTCGATCGGATCAAATATTTTTACACTGTCATATATTCTTTGGGAAATTTATTTTGAATGGTTATACGACTACGGATTTTAAACCTTGGGTATATGCTTATGACGTTTGAATTTAGGAAATAAATTACCTCAGTTGCGAATTACGATTCAACAAATTCAAAATTAAGATAAGTATTTTTGAAAAGAACTTCTGTAATTTTAATTTAAAATAAAAGATTTTATTCAGATTTCCCTCATATGTCTTCCTAACTAGCTCGATTTAATATCGTGGCCGATCTATGGTTTTGAAGAGGTTTCATAAAAGGCTGAGAAAAAGTTACCACCACTACGATTATGGCTGTATTTTATGTCACTGTAAATAGTATTTAGTTTACAGCGATCTCTGAAGAGAGAGCCACCATATAGTAGGCATAGAGGTTGTTGCTGGCGACTATGGCTCCAGGGTGAAGAGAACGACTACGCTTCCTCAGATAGTCTAAGATAATATGAAGACCAAGCTCAGGATTGAAACCGTTGGAGACAAATTGCTGACACAGTAAGGCCCCAGTAATTGTCTTTATAAACTGTTTTATTATTATAAATATTTAGTATTTTATTTAGAATAAAATATTAGACATAAATAAAACAAGTAAATTCAATAAAAAAACGTATGTTTAATTAATTAGATTTTGAAAATACTTTTAAAAAAAACCCCAGTCGTCAATTAACAATGTTCGACTTCGTATTGCGAAATAAGAGAAATTTCTTAACGTATCAAGTTCCTAACTCGAATTCGTATTAGAACCTTCATATTTGAATTGGTATTCAAAACTACCAATGGTACAATTTTTATACGAATTCGTGTTCAGGAATACTTATACCCCAATACCGTATAATACAGTACGAATGGCCACCGTATATTTACACCACGCATATACAGTTTTTGTTATGTGGGAGGAAAGAAAACTCCTAACGGGCTAAATTCTCGGAAAAACACGTTTGCCGGTATTTTCTTTGTATTTGCATTCCGTATACTAGGGATTTTTTTTTTAATTTAAACTATTAATACTATAATTTTCGTATTAGTTAACACTTCTCTGATTTGATATTCATTATTCTCGCAATCTCATGGCGAGTTTATGCATTTCGATCTTGCTGCAAAATTGTCTGCAAAGCGGGGTGAAGTTAGCCGCTTTTTATTCTAGTATATTGGTACATGGCTTTTAGCTCAATTTGCGGTTGTCAATTATTATGTCAGTTTGACCTAATTTTGACATAATTTTGACATAATGTAAATAAATTGATGTTATTTACAAAGCAAGTATGATGATAATATATCACGTAAAATACTACTGTTGGTAGTTTCTATGCATAAAACTTTCGAGAGGGAAATCAAACTCGTAAGGCCACCACCGAATGTTACTAACTCATCCGTTTTTAATACTGGAAATACTGTTCCACCATATTTTTGTTTATATTTTTAGAACAATTGTACACACTGTAATTTCACAACCAAACCCACTGTAAAGACTGAAGCATAGTATGTATGTGGATATCTTGTAAGGATGCACCAGATGATGGTTATAATAATCACGAATTAAGGCTATCAGAAAACCAAACTACCTCAGAACATATCGAAATAAAAGTATAAATGCACATATAAATAAAAATTTAATTAATTTAATCAATTTTATTAGTGTGTAAGATACATAAAATATTTTAAAAATTAAAACAAAAAAATCGATTGGTGGCTTTTTGTATGCGGTCCATCCGTGAAAACGTTTTGAAAATTTCCGAGAACGAACCGATTGTTTATTGTTCATGTGCTGTATATTGGGCCGATTTATTTTAACTTCACTGCAACGTGGTCCAAGCCAGAGGAACACTTGTTTCCCATTATCTAGTATTATACTATCATCATCGGCCAAATCGTCTTGACAATAATCAGAGCATTTCTCTTTTAGACGATCCTTACGACGTCCTGTGTGGATTATAAATTTTCGTTTGAAGCATTAAATCATATTGAAACAATTAAAAAATTAATTAAGCCTACCTTCAATATGCAACGCTTCAACTGGTGTATCATTGACATGTCATGGTCAACCAAACGAATAAATAAGATAGAAGTCCAAGATGTGAACATTCTACTGTTGGGTAGGTTATATTCCAATTTGGTGTGGCACCTCGACTTACCTAATTGAAGTTGATAGAGCCGTGGCACAATTTGAGTGAAATTACGGGTTAAAATGTTTTGTTGAAATGCTTTCGAACAATACTCGCAGTGACAGAATTGCTCGCCAGTATAGATTCTTATATGATTTTGTAGTGCGTCTGCTCGATAGAATCGTTTACCACACAGTTCGCATCCATATCGACATTCTCCACGGTGTATAAGTCTGTATATGCATAAGTCTGTTGTTAAAATACTGATCCGGTGATAACAAGTTTTCCACATCATAGGCACTGATATGGCCGTTCACCAGAGTGGCATTTTCGAATATGATCATTCAAATAAGGGCGAATCGTAAATTTTCGGGTACATCCTTCGACGCTGTAAGCAAATGGCTTAACGACTCGGTGAAATCTTAAATGTGGCCAAAACTAAAAATATTTACTTCCGACTGGGTCTTCCAGTACATGAATCTAGAAATATACAATCAAGATAAACAACCAAAATTTTAATAAATACAAAATACTTATCTTAAATAATAAATATCACATCCATCATCCACCATTATAAAAACACAACATTTGATTTGGCACCGACCGCAAAAAGTTGTCTAGCCATTTTTACTGGAATGGCAGGCACTACACATTTTCTCATGAAAAAAATGAGAACAGAATATAATTAGTGATTACAAATTAAAATTAACATTAATCTTACCATTAAATACACACAAATATGTATAGTTTCAGCAAACTCATGTCACTATTTTGACAACGTCAAGAAGACAATGACATTTCGGTTTCGCCAAGATATATAGCCAAAAATAAAATAAAAATTGAAAAAGAGCTAAAATTGACATAATGAGTGAAAATTTGAGCATATTTTTAATTTGTAGCAGTTGCCAGGCTGCACATTTTGCATCGATTTGAAATTATTTTAATTTGGAAGGGGAAATTTGTTTACGAAATGGCTTGTTTTGATTGGCTTATATATGGTCGGTGAATATTTTGCAGCAAGATAGAAATGCATAAACTCGTCTTCACTGTTCACTGTTTGAGTATTCACTGACATTGTCTCTTCTATCACCGTCATACTCGCTCCCTCGTGTGAATAAAAACACAGTTAACTCAAATTTTTTTGTTTCATCGTGCAACACTCTTTTGTGTTATAAATAAATATATTAGTGAAGTAAGCCAGTTTTACCAAGTTAGCGCTTTTAGTGCGAGGACTATCCAATTTATTTTAGCACACCCTAAAAATCAGTTTTGCACACAAGCGTAATTAGGCACTATATACATTTTTTCAGAACTAATTTTAGCACTTCCAAAATTTTTTATCAAATGTAGACATTATGGAGATTAAATTTTAATTTCTTTATTATTTCTTGCTGCGACAGTTATTAATTGGTGAGAATAAAATCAACTTATTCCAACATTATTCTACCTTTCCAATAAATTGACAAAGTTTATAGTTTTGCATAGAGGGGATAAAGTATTTTACCGAAAAAGTCTTTGCTACCCATCCTGCAATAATTGAAAAGCAGGAAGGCGAAACGGAATTCGTTATGAAATTGCAGAAGTAGAAAGAAGTGTGATTCGGTGGGTGGTCGTGCTTGCTGATGGAATCAGTGAAAAAAATAATTTCTAAAAGTAGAAAAAATGTGGTAATAGGTAATACTCTAACATGAAACCACATAAAAATGGGTTAAGCCATAACACGTAAATGTAAAAAAAATAAAGCTCAAAAAAATCTGACTTTTCTCAAATCTTAAAACTATGGAACTTTCGGTATTTCAAAAGTATTTCTTCCACCTTTGGAGAAATTTAAAATTATCGAAACATTTTATTCAAGATTTAAGGTGTTGTAAGTTTAAATATTTAAATTCATGATTAGTATAATTTCCAGTAAAATATGAAAGCTCGTTTTAAGCTTTTGCTCAAATTTTAAATGTATTAAAAGGATATTGAATATTCAAGAAGCTGACAATTTAAACTCATCATCAAAGTGTTGGCCATAAAGTTAAAGAACTGCTTAAAGCTCGATTAAAGCTTGATGTATATTTATGTAATACGTAAATATGCAGAATACGGTTCTAAACCTCAAATACGAAAGTGGATTGGCTCATATATCATAGACATATATTTTAGAGAAACAATGAACATTTCTAAAAAGCTTTGAATTTTAAATTATGTGAGATCTTGAAAAATTTATTAATAAATGAAGGGAAAAGCTCGAATGAATATTATGAATAAATGAAGGGAATTGCTCAGCTTTATTACGAAAATCAGCGTTCTGTGAGGAATGTCTTTCATGCGCTTACGTTACGGTTGACGTATAATCGGATTGTCGAGACCACTATTTGGAATACCATCAAAAAGTTTGAATCCGAGTTTACAGTATTGGATGATACGCGACTAAATAGATAGTTTGGTGTGGTTTATGCGCGTGTCAAATCACTCGTCCATATTTCTTTAAAAAAGAAGACAGCCGTGACGTACCTGTGAAAAGTGCTCGATATTGCACCATCATAACGGAATATTTGCTGCTTGAATTTGAAGCCCGGCCTCGACGACATTTGGTTCCAAGAAGTCGGCGCTATCTGCCATATAGCGCACAAAGCGATGTACTTATTGAAAAATCATGTTGGCGAGCAATTAATTTCACGGTTTGGATCGTTGAATTGGCTATATTTAAATGTGGTCAGTGTATGTGTTACAGTGGTCCAATAAGCAGAGTCATTGCATTTAAAAATGTGAACTTGAGTTTAAGCTTCGGTCTGGCATTAAATAATTTTTACAAGATTAGTTTTAAATTCAGCTCTTCTTCAGAAGAGATTTCAATGCATCACCGGACATTCTATATAAAACTGTCACCAATAACGCATTGTTCCTAATAAAATTTGGTTACCCTTCAGTTTAGAACTAGTTGACAAAACCACTCTAGGAATTGTCTACATTATCGACGTTGTCTACGTTGTTGACGTTATCTACGTAGTGCAAATTTATCTAAGTTGTAGTGCCTATATTTAGAGGAAACGTATAGTACTATATGCTTGGCAAGAACATATTTTGTTCTGCTATCCAGTTTTAAATTCAATTTCACGTACGTATTTGTTATTCATCAAAACACATTAACTAATTTTAAAAAAACTTGGTGGATAAGTCCTTAATCATCTTAGAAATTATCTACATTATCGACGTGTTCTACGGGTTGTCGACACGTTGACATATAAACAAATAAATGACGAAAAATGTACATCTCTGGCTATGGGTTTAAACTGTTTGACCGCCTCAAAATGTTCAAATTGGATATTGATATACTTATACACCAAATACAGTATTCAGCAATAAATTCACTGTCGGAATTATCTAGACTATTAGCTTGAATGTTGTTCGATAAGATATACATATATAGTTAGGTCCAATCCATATTATTATAATCTAATAAATTATTTACCAATTTTCTTTTTAAATTTCTATTATCTTCTTCTATTTTTGAATTCTGAGATTTTTATCAAAAAATCCATAACCAAAATTGGAATATAATTTGATCAACTTGAAATCTTTATCTTTATATCCAAACTGGCAAAAAAAAAGAAATTGTTGTATGCCATATACATATACCATCAGGTCCAGATGGGCCATATCTAGAATTGTGTACCAAATTATGTAAATGAATGTAACAACAACAAAATATGTAAAAAAATGCTTGGAGATATTAAGGTTAAATGTCAGAAAACTATTCAAAATCAACTTTTGTGTATGCTTTGGCTATGTAAATGTATGTATATATACGTGTGGGTTCTTCGAATTTAACTATATATCCCAAAAGTCGAATTTATAATCATCATGTTCATGTTTAAAAGTCTTTCATATATGCTTCCAAATTTATATATTTTTTTATCTTGTTATGTGTATGTGTGTGTGTTATGCTTGTGCTAATTTATTAGTATATCTTTAAGTTTTATATCCTTCCTTCCTTCCTTCCGTACGGTATTGGGACAGAATGTTACGGGAACAAATTTGTAAAGTCATGGCAGTAAATTAATTTTTATTTTTTGTAGTGCACACTCTGGAAAATACAATTTTATGTATGTTATGTTGTTAGCCTTGTGAATTGTGATAAACACAGGGTTACGTGAACATTGTGTATATATTTCTATATACATTTTCACTTAATTAGGCCACTTTCGCATATAATTTTTTACATAATTCGCCAGAAATACAAACATTTTATTTTTTCAAATAATTAAATACAATTTTTATCAATATTATTATAAAATTATTTATTATTATTGTTTTTTATTTTTTATCTATAATTTTTGGTCAGATACAGAAATAGAAAATTATTTATTTATTTAAATGAAAATAACAATAATATCACGACTAATATGTTAATACAAATCAATTAAAACATAAAAATTTAAAATGAAAATAAATTTATTTATTATTCAGTTTTGTATTATTTTGTTATCGCAGAGAAAATATTTTTTGTATAATTTTTTCGATAAATAAAATAATTGATAAAATAGGAATAATAATAATAAATAGTTGTATAAAAGAGTGTATGTGTATATTGATAACACAGTATTTCATTTCGTAACGATAATAACACGATACTCGTATTTTCAATAAATGGAAATTTACTCTCGTATAAATTTCCATATTTTCATCAATTTTATATCTGCTCCTGATAATAATTTATAATTTAATTAATTTATTTTTTGTTTTATTTTATAATAAATTACTTTGTTTTTAAGTATATTTTACTAATGTGGTTTACATTTTATATTATATATTCCAGTTGTGTTGCTGATAACTCATTAGGGAGAGCGAAAAAATATATTGAAGTGTCAGGACGTCCAGCCGCGGCCGTATTTCATTCACCATTGTACAGTAGAACACGAGATTCATATAATTTGACGTGGAGTATAGAATCGGCACCAAGTTTAGAGGAGATTCGATTACTCTATAGGAAACTAATGGTAAGTTAATATTTTTTTATAAGCGGTTCGGAAAAATAATTTAATAATCTTCGATAATGAAAATATTTTAATAGTTTTGTTAAACCGTTATACACTATCCAAAAATTAATCTAAAATTTGTCTTAATCTATATGAAAACTAAAATTTATTTTGAATATCTGATTGACCATTTGATAGACATCATTAAATCAACTCTTAGCAAGTGTGTTAAGAGCTCGGCCACTAAACCCCAATTAATCGATATAATTTCGAAAGTTCACATTTAAATCTGTTAAATAAAAATATTATACTTTAATAATTTAAAAGGCGTGTTCATGATGATCGTAAAATGTTTCCGACTTGATGTATTATTTTCTACGTCGACGTGTCGACAGCTCGTAGACCACGAAGACAACGTAGATATCGAAGACAACGTAGACTATTCGTAATAATAGGTACGGCGTTACTTGAGCCAGATATTTTGCTGACAATGCAGTGGAACCACCAAATATTAGTGTACATTTATAATGTACAGTGCGCTGTATTGCCTCCAAATGTGGGCTGTATTAAAACCATCAAAGACGATCAAACCTAATTATCGAAGACCCGTGATATTCAGCATGCATTGTTCCCAACTGCATATTCAGCAACATGCCTGAACTCAAGTGACGCTATACCCGATTTCTTTAAAAATATTTTCATAATCTATCTCTAGAAAATTAGAATCACATTCAGTTCACAAAATTAGATTTTATTTTTAAAATTCTGACATTAATGACAACTAGGGAAGATAACATTAAAACTAAGCCAGTCAAATTAATACACTTGAATTTTGCGTTTAATGTGTCTAAACAAAATGATGATTGTTTTCGGACAAACAGCACAAAGATTGTCTTAAATCCTAAAAATGTTTACATGTACAAGCGAGAAGTTAATTCGGATAAACCCATAAATCTTTAAATTTAACCGATTATGTGAATTTTCTACAATTTATGTATGTCAATTAAAATTTTTTTTTAAATTTCTTGGGAAATCTCCAGGACGCTAACACCATAATAATGACGTATATTTCAAGATGTCATTTGGTCTAAGGTATCCGAAAACAATTTATGTTGGAAACAATTGGGGATTAGGGGGTTTAGGACAACTAGGCTTGGTAAGTCGATTAAATGATTTTTCCTGATTTTCTTGGGAAAATTCTAGGAAGCTAACATCATATAATGCCGAATATTCCAATATGTTATTATAGGTCGAAGCTAATCGAAAAATATTTTAATTTTGAAAAACACAAGATTGGGAGGTTTAGGGCGCCAACTTAGATATGCTTATGTATTTCGATTGGATTACTATTTCGAATTTTTGTTCTTCTAAACCCATACTTTTAAAAAACTAAATTAATTTTCGGATAACTTGGAACCAATGACATCGTGGTATGTATGTCATTATGGTGTTATTTTTAAAAATTGTTAAAAGAAAAATTGGCTGGAACCCACGAGTACTCCGTGCTCAATGCCTCAAAGGCTCATGGTGCATTATGATGTTAGTTTGCAAATGCTTTTGTTCCAACTTCACAGCCTCTTAAATTTAAATAGCATCCGATATTTTATCGCCTTTGGCGACCGAGATATATCTTAAAGTAGTACCTAACTTAGCCACATCATAAAGTCTAAAATTCGTTATATTCGAACAATCAGATACGCTTAATTTACGCAGAGTAGCGCAAAAGCATCGCAAGTGTGTTCGGCCAATATCTTTGATTTGATTAATGCATCGCCTTAAGTAAACGAAAACCAACGTTCTCTTAATTGTCGACGCTGATAAAAAATATTGCCAAGTAATTTACGTAATATTCTACGTGTCGACAATCGGGTAAATTACATGGCGTAATCTAAAAAAATTGAATTGAATTTATGTATATGCATAGCTTACAGAATACAGTCAGTTAATGCTACTGGTTGGTATTAAAATTATAGTTTTAACTTGATAGTACGAAAGCTAGGATTAGAATCCATATTCATGTACTCGAACTAAATTCTCCCGAAAATAACGCCTAGGTAGTTGCTTCAAAATAATTTTCATCCTGTTATTAGTAATTCAGAATTCTTAATTGCGTTTGGTATATGAAAGGATTTATTTAAAGCAACGTCCAAAGGTTGCAGAATTCTTGTTATAGAGTTAGTTTGAATTGAAATATGTGATCCGAACGAGTCTATAATTAATAACACGGGTTCTCGTAATAGTCTGCTTTGATGGCGTTTTAATATGACATTAGTACGTCAGCACTCCACATTCCCGTAATGCTAATATCTACAAAACACTTGTTATTAGTTTCTGAAATTTTTTTCAACTTATTAAATAACAAATGTGGCTTAAGAATTTTCCCATCTGCGTAAACTGCAAATGTGGTGGTAAATCTGTTATGAGACTGTAATGGTAGTTTGCAACCGACTCAAAATACCTCGTTTATTATGTTACACGGTTTTATTTTCCTACTGTCAACTTTATTTTGAATGTTTTGAATAAACTGTCTGGCTATCTAACTTGAATTTATTGGGAGTGATTAAATCGTGATTTGAACCGATCACACCACTCCATATTTTCATATTTTATATTTAATTCTTATTTATAAGAATGAGTAAGATGAGTACGCGGAAAGAACTGTTTACGCTGAATTCCATGAAGCCAAAAGACGAGTTTTTTTCCTACTTTCCATCGGCTCTCGCACATGTTCAGTACTTAAAACATTATGTGATGCGGGCAAGCTGTAAAACAATTTCCAGGGCTACTGTCTGTGCTAAAAGAGTATTCTGCTCGTCATAATGTAGTTGCAGAACGATATAAATTCAATTAACTCAGCCAAAAAAGAAATCAATCTGTGGCCGACTATATTATTTATTTCGGTATTTCGGAAAATCTGAGCTATTTTCCGTTAGACCAGATCTATCACCTATCCAATGTTTTCGGTGATGGCTTCTTATTAGAAATACTCGAACAAAATAGGACCCATCGATATATGTATTACAGTTTTGGTGCTAGGAACCAAAATTGCCAAATCCTATAAGTACTTGATAGGTACTAATAGGTATGGATCTGTTTTAGTGGAAAACTACTCAGACTTGATTGATAAGTAACAAAACTGAAAAACATATATATAGAAGTGTCCGAAAAATGTTTGAATATGTGTTGGTCGGGTTCAAGGGAAAACCACTCAAATTTTTCGAAATATAGGCTTTCATGTACTTAGGATTGAACATTTTTGGTTCATAGTATCAAAACAGAGCTATACATAAATAGAAGTTTCCTAATTTTTCGAAAAATGTTGCTTATTGTGTTTAGATATCAGTAGATCTCTATATAACATTAAATTTACTTTAAAAGTGAAACCGGTGAGTTAGTAAAAACCTGTCTGGAAACCTTCTCCTGTCTGGAGAAATGTAAGAGTGTTCAAGAACTGGAAAATTCTATGGATATGATAGTCGTAGGCACTATTTTTAGTTCAAAAATATTCACACATTCCAATAATGGTGACATTTTTGTTCTGGCCTTCAGTGAAAATGGTAAACTCAATTAACTAAGCGTAGGAAACAATTCATCTGTTAACAATATTTCAAACATAAACTAAAATATACACTTTGTGATTTCTTATTCTCTCGTATTAAATACTCTTTTGGTTTAAATCCTTGGAAGGGATTCTCTAGACTAGAGTGGATTTTAGCCCGAATAACCCATCTATTGATTCCTGGCCTATATGACTGAAATAGGACCTTCAGTAATAAGCTTCACACATCTCTCGACAGGCTGAGTTTGATACTGAAAGGAAGGAAATTCTCACCTTACAGATTTTGGATGTTCAAAAGACAAATTTTTTAAAAATGGAAGCACTGTAAAAAAGTTCATTTGCCAATCAACAAGTTCAAACTAACCATTGTCACGGAAATTTAGCCCCGGAATTGAAAATTCACGAACATTCAAAGATTGGGTTCACCTTGCTCTAAAAATGATTGTTAAACCTAATTCTCTTACAACGAGACCGGATCTATGATTGCGTTAAATTCATCCTCCAAGTGTCACAAGAATTGTGTCAGCCGGAATACATGACGCGTGCACCATATCAATACAAAATGGATTTCATCTAATAATTAACCATACAGGAGCATAAACTCGAATTATGAATGTTGTGATAATCTGTAGATTGGAAGATGAATTCTCGCTTCCAATATATATATAAATATATAAATATATATATATATATATATATATATATATATATATATATATATATATATATATATAAATATATATATATATATACATATATATATATATATATATATATATATATATATATATATATATATATATATATATATATATATATATATATATATATATATATATATATATATATATATATATATATATATATATATATATATATATATATATATATATATATACATATATATATATATATATTATATATACGTAATGTGTTAGTTCACCTGAGTATCGGGATGCTAAACCAACCGAGCAGTTTACTGAAGTAATTGCATTGCAAATTTCGTACATTTACTTTTGATCAGTATACTGAGAACTTTATCCATCTCAGGTAAATTTCCATCAATTTAATTAAACTATCTTCCCAACAGTTCCAGACTATTCTCTTGGACCTGTAATATTTCCACCAAGATATTGAAATACATGACGGAGAGGAAGTTCCTTCATATGTAGCTGACGTACCAACCATTGCAGCGGACGATTAAAATTTAATTCCAAAAAGCGAAAAAATCCATTTTTTCCCCGTATTAACTGTGGTTCTATCACATCCAATATTTTATTGGTTTCTGCAATATCTATTGCCCCCAAGTAGATTTTTCCTGTTCCCCTTTGATCAATAAGAAACGTTTGCTCTTTAATTAGAATTTTTGTCTGTTTTCCACAAGTGCACGAAAGAAATGAATCGCATTTATGTACATGCAGAAATGTCGAATAACTTTGGTTCCACTTTTGTTTAGGATATCTAATAAAATTAAGGTACTTGCTATGATAAACTTTAATCAGTTTTATCAACCGGTTTCTGGATACTGTTGGAAAAAAGAGTAAAAAAAGAATACGGTAATTCACCCGGAGGTTCAAAGATAAAATTTAGAAACTGAACAATGACCGAGGCTCATTACTGGAATAAATCGATTTATATAACAAACCTATAATCGCGTGAGCAGTAAAAAGGCGGTAATAATTATACAGAGTTAAGAATGCGCAGTCCTTTAAAATAAAATTAAATCTTTCGTCTAATTAATCCACCATCGAGGTAAAAATTTACATAATTAAATATTTAAGTTTGTAATTTTTGTCTAAATTCTGTTCCTGACAGAATATTTGATGAGGGATTGAACTTTTTCGTTGTTACCTCTTTTATTAGTTGTCTTAAAAAAATAACTATTTCCGAGTCACTGAATATTTGGGAATGCATGCTTGTATGTATAAGCTTTGTATATATAAAAGTCAGGGAACTTGGTTTAATGCGTATATAATATTCAGATTGAAGAAATTCAATCAATGGAATAATCAGACGTAAAATTAGTGAAAATGGTTTATAGCCACATCGGTTTATAGCCAGCCACCATATGGTATTATATTTCAAACTTTATTCTTTAACTAAAATCCATAGCTCTCTGTCTAAAAACAAAAAAAAAACCTTTCCAACTAAACCAAGTTGTTGAGATTATATATGGTTTTGATATGGTCATGCCGTGTCGTGCATGAAAAAATTAAAATTACGAATGTCACGAAATCCGTAACAATATAGACTTTTTGGATAAATTAGGGCACTAAAACGTGCGTATTGTAAACTTCAGCAAGATTGATAAAATTACCGACAAAAATAATTGTACCTCAGTACACAGCTAAAGAAATTTTTAGTTTTCTGACACCAAGACTGAGTATTGGCCCAATTTTACTGCATCAGTTTAAAAAAGTTTTTTAGTTTGCACTTTCGACTGACAATAGAATTTGAATGAATACGAATATAATCGAATTTTAGGCACAGCTTTTTCTGCTTTATTTTATCGGTCGATTGCGGAAGTGAACTGTAAGGCCTATCTGTTATGATAATATTGTTACCATTAGTTAGTATATGGCAGATTCACCTTTAAATCGAATATCGTGCACTTGATAACAGACGAAAATGTTGGTATAAACGAAATCTATTTAACGGGTTATATTCTGAAATTGAATCACCCCTCAATGATATTCACGTGAATTTTGTCCTAATCCGTCCTAAAAATAAAAATAAAAAATTAGGATTTTAGGACAAAATTCACAATTCTATAACGGGTGAAGTTTGTCCCAAATGTGTACAAAAAAACTACAAAAACAATTTTCCCTTATATGGGTTAGTGTGCCATACAGATGTTCTCGATATAACGAATTCATCTGTAGGACAACAAAATTTGCTAGGAAATATACATGATTTCCTGAATTTTCTTCGGAAAATCTTAGGAAGCGGATACCATATTGACGTATATATACCAAAATATCGTAAGGTCTAAGCAAACCGAAAAATATTTTAATTTTTTGGAAAAGTAGGGTTTAGGACAACCAAGTTTGGTATGACCTCATGTATACATATCCCGATTATATGATTTTTTTCTAATTTTCTTGGACAAGTCCTATGAAGCAAACTCCATAATGACGTACACATCAAGATCTCTTAAGATATAAGCTATTCGAAAAATATTTCAATTTTGGAAAAAGTAGGGGAGTAGCGGGTTTAGGATAAAAGAGTTTGGTATGACTAATGGTCATACCAACACACTTGGTATATGCAACATTATGGTGTCCGCTTCCTGGGATTTTACCAAGAAAATTATTAAAATCATATAATCGTGATACATGAGATCATACCAAACTTGGTTATCCTAAACCCCCTAATCCCCTACTTTTCCAATATTGAAATATTTTTCGGTTAGCTCAAATCCAAAGATGTCTTGTTGGATATAATGTTATGGTGGCCGTTTCCTAACATTTTCCAAAAAAAATTTCAGAAAATCAACTATTCGTCGTACCAAATATGATTGTCTTCAGTTCGTTTAGTGATATTCTCTAACATTATAAATAATGTTGTGATATTCTCTCAAATACGTTATATCAGAACAAACCGCCGTCCTCATTATGGCACAGTAAGTAACGTCCTTGCTTTGGGAAACGATGGTCTTGGGTTCGGTTCCCCGTGGTGCCCAAAAATCACGGTTGGGTGTTTTTAACGTGTATGTATATATGTGTTTGTCCGCGTATTGCTCCATGGGCCCACTTATGGCATTGACTGCTGGAGTGATCGGCTCAACTTCAGTTTTTAACTGCTACAAACAGACGTCTTTCAGTTACAGATCACTTCAGAGTCTCTCGTGTCGAAATGATTTTACTAGTTATTTTATTGATAAATTGAGATAATGTCAAAAAATATCAAATTTCGGATTCATTTGGATCAGCGCTTACGATAGTTCATTTAATGTAATATGACACCTGAGAAACCATTTCAAAACCAGTTTGAAAATTCGACCTTTGGAAATTCGGCTTATTTTGTGTTTTAATGTTAAAGAATCAAAAATTAACCTCATTCAAGTTGCTGTATTCATCTAGCGCTATTCCGGTTAAGATCCAATTTCCTTAATATTTTGAAATTCGGCCAACAATAAAAGGTTATTTGGCGTAACTTTGAGGTCGAATTTCGTTTGATCGAAATTCCAAAATAAAACGATTTTCGGCCTAACAGAAAAAAACTTAATTTTCATTTTTTTGGCCGAATTTTCTATTGGAATTGAAGATCAAATTTCCTTAGGCCCAATTACAGTCTGTACATGTATATCAAAAGAAAATCTCATATTATAACAATGAATTACTATAGATGCGTTTCTTGATGACACATAACTAAATCAGGTATAATATCTTAATCGGTTTTCTTGTCTGCAGTAAATTCTACCAAAAAGTGCTGTAATATTTCATACAATCAAAAAGTCATAACTTCGGTCTGGATCGTTCTTCTCAGCTATTTAATTTTCTTGTAGTATTATTATCAACTTTTCATCTCAATTTCTTGTCTTGTTAGTTCTTACATAACTATATATACTTACGTATATGTATGTGCTGTTAGCTGTAAAATAAATTATAAGAAAAGTTAAAACTTCATAATATAATAAATGTTATTTCAGATAACAAAAAAAAAAAACATAAATTCTGATCTCCAGTACTCTCTATATATACTGTGCTAAGTTGAGTTTAGTTTTCGTGTAGATTTGTATTCCTTCAAACAAAGCAAAATAATAATTTTGGTGAAAACTTTTCATTTTTTTTTTGGTATTTTCTGATAGAAAACTAACAATGACGTGGTGAAAAGTTCAATTTTAATTTTTTGTTCATTCAAATTTAAAATAATGAGTTTTTCAGTTACGAGTTATAATAGTAATCGTAATAAATATCTGTATAATGTATATGAATGGTGATGATATTTTAATTATTTTTCCTTCCATGATGAATATTTTCCAAAAAATTAATTTTTTTATTTTTCCAGATGAATGAAACTTATCAGCATCCAGGAAAATGGCACGATATAATATTAAATCCAGATGCAAAATTGACAGATTCGGTGCATCATAAAATGACGTACACAATTCGTGGATTAGAACAGAATTCGGTGTACGAGGCGATTGTACAGGCAAAAAATCGATATGGATGGAACGAGGTAAGTTAGTTTTTTTGGTTCTCGCATAATAATATCTGGTTGGGTTGGTGTTGGATATGAAATGTAGAATATAAAAAAGGATATTTTTTGTATTGTTTTGTTGATATAGCACATATGTATGGATGCGCGTGTATATGAGAGTTACCCACTTAATAATTTTTAAATAAATATTACATTTTCATATAATATGAATACACACATTTATCATCATCATCATCATCACCATCCGGATTTTCCCTCCGAACAAACTAAAAAACTGTAATGTTTGTGAAATGCTTGAATATGTTTCCAGCAACAAACATAAAAAGGATATGCGTATATGAGAACAAAAATATTTGTAATATTTTTCCATTTTTCCACATTAATTAGTAATTTTATTTTATTTTCATTATTTTAATTTTTCAAATATTCAAAATGTTAAAATATTTGTTTTGTTGTTGTGTTATGATTTTGGAGATGGATGTTGATGGTTGCGAGGAGGAAATTTATTTTATTTTACAAGAGTAGACATCGCTTTTTCTGTTAAGTTTTTATTTTTTTTTTATTTTTGTGGGGGAAATGATGATTTTATTATAATTAATTTTATAAAAACTAATTAATTAATTTAAAATTAAAAGAAAAAAAACAAAAAAATAAACACTAAAACCTAAGCGGGAGAATAATATAAAATAACACACAGAAAATATAAATTTTAATATTTAATTTAAAATGACATGTAATTGGATTTGGTTTTTAAAGTTAAAAGTTAGGTATTTTCCCTCGTAAGCTACTGTATATACTGTGTGAGAAAAAATAACGCGGTGTTGTTGGTGGTGTGGAAAACTTTTATTTTATTTTTATACATATACATACATATGTATGTACATACATACACAGTTAAATATATATATATTTTCGTCGTAATGGGTTGATTTGGTTTTTAGAAAAAGATTGGAATATTAGGGTAGGTTTTTCGTTTTGCCATGTTTAGTGTTGCTGTATAGAGTTTACATAACAAATATTAGCTTTAATTTTTTATGACACACAAATTTTCTGTGAGAGCTTTTTTTTTGGTTTTTTTGTGAAAGTGTATACTATTACTGTATGTATGTATGTATATGGGTTTGTGTGGTATATATAGCTATTTATATAATTTTTTGTTGGTGTGGATTTGATTCAGATATTATCGGATTTTCACATGAGGCGATATTATGGAATATTTAGGTTTGGTTGTTGATGTTTGGGTGATAATGTTTTTTTTTATTTTTTTTTAGAATAGAGATAAAGTAATTGGTGTGGATTTATCTTGTCAAAATGTGAGGCGACACGAGAATTTTTTTCTTTTCAATGTGAAAACATTTTTAGTGAAATTGTTAGTACATTCATAGAAATATGTGGAGTTTAACAAGGGCCTGGACAGAAAAAAATGCACTATAATTCTTAAATTCACGAATCCTTCAATTCTTTAATACGTTACTTTATTGAAAAATAAATTTTTAAGCTAATTAGGAAATTCTTAAATTCCTTGACATTTTTAATTATTTTATTCTAAAAGTCCATAACCTATGTTATCTAAGTCCATAACCTATGTTAAATACTTATTATTAGTTTGCATGAATAATAATTAATTAATTTCAATGTGTGTTAGCTTAAATATGTAGTTAAATTAAATTTATCAATAAATTACATCTAGTGGATCTCTAGTTGCCTTGCTAATTCATTGGGATGAGTTAACAGTTTCGAAAGGTACTTCAATCTGAAGTATTTTTGATTGCATTCATTTGTAAGAGATCTATACTTGTTGCGCTTGTACAGCCCGATAGTTGAATTCCATGTGTCCATATAGGAATTAGGATCATTTTGTATAGTAGAACCTTGCATTCTATAAGGAAAGTTTTGATTTTCTTCCAATCAGTACATTTCTGAAAATATTTTTTTTTTTGTTTCGCTTTGATTCAATGTGCTTTCTCCATGTCAATCTTCTATCAAGTTAAAGACCCAAGTATTTGACATTTGTTTGTTGAAGGATGGTGACATTGTTTAATTTGAGCGCTGTTCCTTTCTAATTCTCAATTGTATAAGTGATCTTGCAATTCTGTTGATGCAGTTTGAAGGATTTTTGTGTGAAAACATGATAAAGGTTATAACATCAACATTTGCAGATAACAGTGTCATCAGCTAATGTTGATGTGATAACCTTATCAGTTGTTGGTAGATCAGTAGTATAGTTGATGGTGTTGTTAGATTAGTAGTATACGCAGTAAATACAATACTGGCCCCAGTACGCTGCCTTGTGAAACTCCTGCGTTTATATAATTTAGTTCAGTAATGGCTGAATTGTGTTTAACCAGGTATTTGCTTTGAAACGAGTAGCTCTCTATGGACTGCATGACATTTTTTTGGCAGACGAGTTTTAATTTTATATATATGACCTTCATGCCATACTTTGCCGAGCAATATTTCAATTCTTCTAATGCAAATTTAATGGGGTTAACTACTCTGTGCACCTGCTCTACTGTGCCATGTTGGTCTCGAAACCCAAATTGGTGGTCTGTTATAATCTGTCCTTCAGATAATATTGGTTTTAATTTTTGTAATACCATTTTTTCAAAAAGTTTAGACATCATCGGAATTATACTTCTGGCCTGTATGATGCGACTTGATTTTCGTCTTTTCCAGGCTTTGGAATCATTGTAATTAGCGATATTTCCCATTTTTAGGGAGAAACCCACATCTCATGATCGCATTAAAAATATAAGATATCAGTTTTATGCATTTATTAGATAATTCTCTGATCAATTTTCCGGTAATAAAATCGTGTCCTGAAGCTTTCTTTGAGTTTATACAATTTTTAATGGTATTTTTAATTTTTTTCCACCGTAAATTTTGGTAGTTCACTTTGGTTCGTTTTTTCGTTTGGTGTGAATACTTTTTCCTTTTTGAAGTGGTTAGAGAAAGTAGTAGCCTTTTTTGCGTCACGTCTGACCCAATGTCCATGTGGGTTTCCTGATTGATGGATTCGATAATGTTGGCCTATTTAGTTTTTTATTACCTTCCATATTGAATAATCTGTCTTCTCGGTCGCCGAGAGTTCAGTAAGGTAACTCTAGATTCCTGAGTCTTGTTCGTCTCTCAATGCTCTTTTAAGGGTCCTATTCTATTATTCTCTTAATAGTCCTATTCATTTTCCATTTTAGTAATGGAGATTTGCTGCTCATATATTAGGTGAAGGCTTATTAACTTTTTCAGAGCTGTTAATATCAGTGGTGGCCTCTTTTGCTGCTATTTCCAATATATATGTTAAATGATTCGCCGCCGCATCAATATCTTCCGGGGTGCAAAGTTGGATATCCAATTGGCAATTTTGTCCGACTATATTTCTATATAGACTCCATTTAGTTAATTTATATGTTAGATGTTGAGGTGGTTCTGCTTTTAAAGCTCTGGTACTCAGAATTTTAATTATTGGTGAGTGATCGGATGATAAGTCATAGCAACCTTCTGCCTGAGCATTGATGCGTGCAATTCCTTTTGCTAGACAGAAATCTATTATATCAGGTATTTTATTTCTATCTGATGGCCAGTAAGTTGAGTGTCCAGAAGATAAATAACCTAGACTTTCTTCGTTCATTACTTCATATAGTTGCTTTTCTTTAGGTGTTGTTAATCTCGAACGCCATTGCAGATGTTTAGCATTGTAGTCGCCCCCTGCGATAAATTTAATGCCCAGCTGATTAAAATAGTCGATAAATTGCTGCTTTTTGATTGCGTGTTTCGATGGACAGTAAACAGCCTATATTACACAATTTCCAGACCATTCTTGTAAGCAGATATTAGTTGCTTGGATGTGATCTTTATCATATTTGTTGAGTTCATAATGCTTTATTCTTTGTTTGATCAAAACCGCAGTGCCGCCGTGTGCTCTTCCATCTGGATGTTTGGTGTCATAAACTGAATATCCGTTGATTTTAAAAAAGGTATTTTTTGTAAAGTGTGTGTCTGTTATTAGCCTGATGTTTATATTTTGATCGACAAGAAAGGCTGAACCTCAGCTTTGTGCTGTGAAAGACCGTTTGCACTCCATACAGCCATATCTTTAGGAGCGTCCTTTTTCGCTTTGGAAGATAATTTGCATTAGTGTGTTCATATTTTGCATCATCATGCTCATTTCATTTCTTTGTGAATAATTAATTCATCTTCGTTGAAATGAACTTTCGTTTTTGGGGCGGTTTTAGGATATTGGCATAGGAAACTCCTGATTGTGCAAAACTGCTTGTAACATTCTCCAGGTCATTTTGTGTGGTTTAGTGTGCATTCGCATGTTGGGCATATGTACTTCTTGGAGTTATATCTCTTTGATTGAAACGTGACTGAAACATTCGTTGCTCGGATCGCAAGTTTGGATTGGTCTTACGCTTCATATCCAGATAAACTGGGCAACCTCTGTAGTTTGCTGTGTGATTTTCATCGTAATTACTACAGCGTTTTACTGATGGATCATTTCTCGTCTTATCATATTTTTTTGAATCATGAAGTTCGCCACAGATCACGCAAACTTTACTCAACGTGCAATAAACTTTTGTGTGGACGTACTCTTGGCACTTCATGCATTGTAGTGGTCCGTTTCGCTTTTTGGGTTCATCTACAGTGATTTTGCGATGCAGTAAATATCTCAAGTTATATATACTGTGGTTTCCTTTGTTTTTCTCATCCGGCTCGATCACCTCTACGCTGCTGCTCTCCATTCCTTTTAAAACTACAATCATATACCTTTTTAACTTTTCAGCTGGTAAATGTAATATCGCTTTGCGGTTTGATCGAAATAGTTTACAAGCGTTCTGAAACCTTCAATTTTCAAAGGTTGGATTTTCGTTTCTGTGATATTGCCCTTTTTAAGCGAGGCAATATAAAATTTTGAGTTAGTTAACTTATCGATTATATTGACGAGTTCATTATTTGACGCCTCTCTTAAATAAATTGGTGGCGGCTTTACAGTCTTTTTAGTTGTTGTGTCATCGGCGCCATCCTCCTCGAAGCTACAAAATCTATTGCCGAGAGGTATTTGATCAACACCTTGTTCTAATCTAGACGATTTAGTTTTACTAGGTAATTGCGCTGATTTCGGGCTTCCATTTCTTTTGGTCTGAACAGTTATAACTGTCCATTCCGGTTTGCACCAAATTTTAATTTATTTAATTTCCTTATTTAAGTGAATTTAAGCCGTTATTCATGTTCATTGCACTAAGTTTATTTACTGTTGGAGCATTTATTTTTTCACTTGTATTTTCATTTGTGTTAAAAGGGTCCCAGCATTTTTTTCATTTATCGTTATTATATTTTTTTGGGGGCTGTGTTAAGCTACTTTACTCATTGCATTATTCTGATTTAATGCTGATATTGTTTCTTTGGGGAAAATAGGCCCCTTATTAATTTAGCACTAAATATTATTTGTTATATGCACAGTAATAAAATTTTATTTTATTTTAATTATGTGCGCGGAACACATTGATTTTACTCCCAGACGATAAAACCCAAATCCAAATTAAATTTGTTTCTAAATTTTTTATTCTAAAAATCCAAATTTATTATAAAATTTGAAAGTTTAAAATTCCATAAATTTTAGAATTAGAATTATTTCTAAGTTTAGAATTCCATAAATTTTAGAATTTTATTATTTCGTACTATAAACCAACATTTTTATGTAATGAAATGTTTAATTCATTAACAAGTTTTCTTAAATTCACAAAATTTTAAATTTCTTAAATTTTTTATTTCCATAGTATTAAATTAGCTAGCCCTTAAATTTCAAAACTGCACAAACTATAATTTCTTGAACTAAGTACACGTAAAAAAAGTTATCCCAGAATTATATCCCAGAAAAATGAAAAATTTACATCAGGTAATACAACTGATAGTATCCATTATCTCTCATGATAGAACTATACGTATAATAAATATAAAACCTAAATCAATAAATACAAGTTGTAAAATCATTACAAATTACGTTTAAAGATTAAAGTTTTAAATTAAACTGACATAATAAATTGGAAAATACATTCAACATAAATAATTAATTTATTTACAAAATTTTTGAGCTTTACATATTTTTCATTATTTTTAATTATTTCACCAGTTCCATCGTCTCCAGAGCCAATTAGGTAAGAGTGTCGGTTTAGCTCGGGTGTTTTTTACGTTTGAGGTACTAACACCAACTTTTTTTTTAGCATTTAATTATGTAAGTTATATAAAATGCCAGTAATTGGAAACACTATAAAAAACTGTATTACGTTTCGATGATAATATCTTTCAAATGGTGCCCATTGTTTGCTTCGGCCTGATGTGCCCTTTCCAGAGCATTTTGCATAATTTTTCTTAGAATTTCAGGTCCCATCGACCTCACTTCTTCTCGGATGTTGGCCTTAATCTGTTGGATGGTTCTTGGATTATTGGCCTTACCTTACCCTCTAGATATCCCAAAGAACAAATCGGGGGCAGTTAAATCGGGCGAACGAGTGGCCAGTTAAAATCAGAAAAAACGCAATATTATTCAATCGTCAAAAATTTCGCGCAGGAAAACTATAGTTGGACGAGTTGTGTTAGCTGCGGCTCCATCTTGTTGGAACTATTAATTTATAAATATTCTATTAATAATTATTATTAATAGTGCTAAAATATGCCGAAAAATTCTAAATAAAACATAATAATAATAATAATAACAGTGTTAAAGGCCATTACTGGCCCCTTACTGAATCAACAATCTGGCTCCAACGGTTTCGATCCTGAGCTTGGTCTTCATACTGTCTTAGACAATCTGAAGAGGCCAAGTCGTTCTCTACATCGTGGAGCCATCGTCGCCTGCAACGACCTCTGCGCCTACCATATGGTGGCTCTCCTTTCAGAGATCGCTGCACAATTCGTTCCGGATCAGCACGCAGAACGTGACCGAGCCAGCGTACTCGCTGAGATCTAACTTCATGTACAATATCGGGGATCTTCATCAGATCTCTGATCTCGAAATTGTACAGAGCTCGGTATGTACCATCTATTTCGCGTTTAGGGCCGTAAATCACACGCATGATTCTTCTCTCAAATGTAAGGAGCCATCTCTCGTACTCATCCGTCAGCGCCCAACTTTCACATCCAAACATAACAACGGGCCTGATCAACGCTTTGTAAAGCTTCAGCTTCACGGCACTTGATAAGTGTTTAGATTTTAGCAGTGGCCTTAGAGGATATAAAGAACGACTGCCAGCTGCCAGCCGCACTTTAATATCCTCACCCACACTGTTATCGTGAGTGATAAGAGAGCCCAAATATTTGAACCTCTTCACTCCCTCAAACGTGTGGTGGCCACTACTAAAATCTGGTGTGCCATTGTCTCTAAAACCAGAGATCAGGTATTTCGTTTTGGACTCATTGATCTGGAGTCCAACAGAAGCTGAAAACTCTACAAGCGGATCAAGTATTTCCTCCACTCCGTTGCTATTCAGTCCAATCACGCATATGTCATCTGCATATGCAAGCACTTGATTGGACTGGCGATATAAGATGTTGCGCTGAGGTGTTTCAGTTTTACGAAAGATGTACTCCAACATGAGATTAAAGAGTATCGGGGACAGAGCATCTCCCTGCCGAACACCCGAGTTAACTGCAAAAATTGTCGATAGCCTGTTCTCAACTTTAACACAGCATTGAGACTGCGTCACTGTCATCCTACACAGTCGTACCAATTTTGTTGGCATTCCTAGGTATTCCAGGGCAGACCACAAACTCTCTCGATTGATCGAGTCGTAGGCCTGCCGGAAATCCAGGAAAACCTGATGTACGGAGATGGATGTCTCATAATATTTAGATAGAATCATCCGCAGCGAAAAGACCTGATCAGTGACTGATCGATTCGGACGAAATCCTCCCTGATAGTCACCAACCAAGCCCTCCGCCAGAGGAGTGATTCTATCCAATAAAATGTATGACAGTAACTTGTATGCTGTGCAAAGGAGAGCTATACCGCGATAATTCTCACACTTCAAGCGGTCTCCCTTCTTGAAGATGGGGCATATCGCGGCCACTTTCCATTCATCAGGCATAACTTCGGTTCGCCATACTAATCGAATAAGGTCGAAAAGATAGTTCCACAAAGTATCCCCTCCGAATATCAAGAGCTCCGAATTAATGCAGTCCACTCCAGGTGAGCGGTTTCGTTTCATTCTCTGCATGGCCTTAGTGAATTCCTCATGGGATGGCTCCTCAGTGCAAATCTCCGCAGACTGTTTTAGAGGTGGCTCAACAACAGTCTGTGACGCATGATGAACATCAAGCAGCTCAGTAAAGTGTCCACTCAAGCAGCTCAGTAAAGTGTCCACAAATAAAACATAACCTTGCTAATAAATCTCATTTGGCCCGCAGGCGATTGTTGGATTTTTTTCGAAACCTTCAAGATAAATTTGTGTTAGTATGCCACACTTAAAAAACACCCGAGCTAGTCCATTAATAGCTCGAGTGTTTCGAAGCAGTTGTTTTTGTTGGCCCAGTTTAAAAAACCTTCGATTTCGTCCGTTCCTTTATCACAACCTTTTCTGAATCCGACTTAATAAATCATATCATTGAAGGGTTTGATTTACGTTTTTTTATGATACTTCATTGTGTACCTTTTTTCGTGATATTGAGATGGTTTGGTACGAAATTCAAGATTATATTGATTTCCTGGGCTGATAGTTCATATAAAAGTGTCGCTATAGTTATAGTGTTACCATTGCGTTTTTCTGGGATGAATCCTGGGCTAACTTTATATACACACTAAATACTTAAGTTTTTTTTATATTATGTCATGATTATACGAATAAACTTAATTTCTTGAAATAAACAAGTTTTAAATTGTTTAAATATTAATTCTTTTGATTGTTGAACGCCTAAATTATTTTATAATTTTTGTTTTATTTTTAAATTCTCAAAATTTTAAACTTGAAACTAAAATATATGTATTTTCAAAATATTAATTTCATTTGTTAACATTCCTAGTCCTAGTTTTTAATTCTCGCATTTTAAAATTTTAAATATTTTAAAAACCCTTCATCTAAATTTATTATATATATTTGACTTTTTAATATTATCTTGTTAAATTCTCAAAGTTTCAATATTTTATTTCTGAATTTTAAAGTTAGCTAATCTCAAAAATTGTTATAACATGAATTCATCCAAAATAAGTCAAAATTTATTTAACATGTTAATTGTTTAAAAAACTAATTTGTTTAATTTTTAACTTCACTATTTTCATTATTACAAAATATATATACTTAAAATAGTTGTTTTTAATTTATTTTTAAATTCGTATTTTGCATACATAATTTTACATTTTTAAAATATTTTTTAAATATTATATCATTCTTCGACATGTTTGTCTATTGTTCTAACTTTTAATTTTCGAATTCCCCTTGTTTTAGTTAATTTCGCGAATTTTAAATTTTCGAGTGACAGAATTTATTATTTCTAAAGATTTAATTAGCATGTACTGTTCTAAATTCTTAAAATATTAAGTTATAAATTAAAAATAATTCGCTACATGTTACTAAATTCCTTAACACATCATCAACCTAAATTCTTAGCTATGTTCCAAATTCTTCAATTTCTCAATTATTACTAATTCTGAAACTTATAATTTCCCAATTTCTAATGTACTAAGTTTTTAAATCATAAATTTCCAAAAGTTGAAGTCAAGAGTTTTTATTGAGATTATTTTGGTTATTGCTCTCTGAATATGCCCACAAGTAATATTCATAATGACGAAACGATTCAAACTGGCTACAAAGAGATGCTTGTGAAGTTTTTCACAAATTCACAGATTTTATATATGTGTTAGTATCACACTGTTAAGTTGAATTCCAATAAGAAAAAAATATGATTCCTATTGAAATGTTTAGTACTAAAATATAAAATATAAGACCAACTTAGACAAAACAAATGAATTTAAAAGATTTTTATAGGGTAAAACATATCTTAAAAGCTGGTTAGGCAAGGAATCAAATAAAATGTTTCAAGTACAACTAGAACTAGAATAAACATAACTGGACAGATGTGTTACTGGCTATTTACCTCAACCAAAGCAAAAACTTACAGAAAAAAATTCTTCATAAATTTATTTCTTCAAATAATTGATTCCTTATAAGCAAGTTAAACAAAAAACTAAATGAACTGTTCCAAATACTATCGAAACTAGAGTCCAAATCTCTGGCAAAGGGTGTTAATGGCAAATTTTTAATAAATTATTAAATAAAGCCTTACTTCAGATAAAAAAATTCGTGGCCAATTTATTTCTCTGGATAATGGATTCCTTTAAGTCTTGTTGAACGAAAAATTTAACGAGCTATTCCATGTACTATCGGAACTTGAGTCCAAATCTCTGGCAAAGGGTGTTAATGGCCATTTATCATTTTCGGCCGAACTCGAACTTTTCAGAAAAAAATTCGTGGCCAATTTATTTCTCGGGATAATGGATTTCTTTAAGTCTTGTTAAACGAGGAATTTAATGAGCTATTCCATGCACTATCGGAACTTGAGTCCAAATCTCTGGCAAAGGGTGTTAATGGCCATTTATCATTTTCGACCAAACTCGAACTTTTCAGAAAAAAATTCGTGGCCAATTTATTTCTCGGGATAATGGATTCTTTTAAGTCTTGTTGAACGAGGAATTTATTGATCTATTCCATGTACTATCGGAACTTGAGTCCAAATCTCTGGCAAAGGGTGTTAATGGCCATTTATCATTTTCGACCAAACTTGAACTTTTCAGAAAAAAATTCGTGGCCAATTTATTTCTCGGGATAATGGATACCTTTAAGTCTTGTTGAACGAGGAATTTAATGAGCTATTCCATGTACTATCGGAACTTGAGTTCAAATCTCTGGCAAAGGGTGTTAATGGCAAATTTTTAATAAATTATTAAATAAAGCCTTACTTCAGATAAAAAAATTTGTGGCCAATTTATTTCTCTGGATAATGGATTCCTTTAAGTCTTGTTGAACGAGGAATTTAACGAGCTATTCCATGTACTATCGGAACTTGAGTCCAAATCTCTGGCAAAGGGTGTTAATGGCCATTTATCATTTTCGACCAAACTCGAACTTTTCAGAAAAAAATTCGTGACCAATTTATTTCTCGGGATAATGGATTCCTTTAAGTCTTGTTAAACGAGGAATTTATTGAGATATTCCATGTTTTATCGGAACTTGAGTCCAAATCTCTGGCAAAGGGTGCTAATGGCCATTTATCATTTTCGGCCAAACTCGAACTTTTCAGAAAAATATGCGTGGCCAATTTATTTCTCGGGATAATGGATTCCTTTAAGTCTTGTTGAACGAGTAATTTAAAGAGCTATTCCATGTACTATCGGAACTTGAGTCCAAATCTCTGGCAAAGTGTGTTAATGGCAAATTTTTAATAAATTATTAAATAAAGCCTTACTTCAGATAAAAAAATTCGTGGCCAATTTATTTCTCTGGATAATGGATTCTTTTAGGTCTTGTTGAACGAGGAATTTAACGAGCTATTCCATGTACTATCGGAACTTGAGTCCAAATCTCTGGCAAAGGGTGTTAATGGCCATTTATCATTTTCGGCCAAACTCTAACTTTTCAGTATAAAATTCGGGGCCATTGTATTTCTCGGGATAATGGATTCCTTTAAGTCTTGTTGAACGAGGAATTTAAAGAGCTATTCCATGTACTATCGGAACTTGAGTCCAAATCTCTGGCAAAGGGTGTTAATGGCAAATTTTTAATAAATTATTAAATAAAGCCTTACTTCAGATAAAAAAATTCGTGGCCAATTTATTTCTCTGGATAATGGATTCCTTTAAGTCTTGTTGAACGAGGAATTTAATGAGCTATTCCATGTACTATCGGAACTTGAGTCCAAATCTCTGGCAAAGTGTGTTAATGGCCATTTATCATTTTCGACTAAACTCGAACTTTTCAGAAATAAATTCGTAGCCAATTTATTTCTCGGGATAATGGATTCCTTTAAACCTTGTTGAACGAGGAATTTAATGAGCTATTCCATGTACTATCGGAAGTTGAGTCCAAATCTCTGGCAAAAAATATGCGTGGCCAATTTATTTCTCGGGATAATGGATTCCTTTAAGTCTTGTTGAACGAGTAATTTAAAGAGCTATTCCATGTACTATCGGAACTTGAGTCCAAATCTCTGGCAAAGTGTGTTAATGGCAAATTTTTAATAAATTATTAAATAAAGCCTTACTTCAGATAAAAAAATTCGTGGCCAATTTATTTCTCTGGATAATGGATTCTTTTAGGTCTTGTTGAACGAGGAATTTAACGAGCTATTCCATGTACTATCGGAACTTGAGTCCAAATCTCTGGCAAAGGGTGTTAATGGCCATTTATCATTTTCGGCCAAACTCTAACTTTTCAGTATAAAATTCGGGGCCATTGTATTTCTCGGGATAATGGATTCCTTTAAGTCTTGTTGAACGAGGAATTTAAAGAGCTATTCCATGTACTATCGGAACTTGAGTCCAAATCTCTGGCAAAGGGTGTTAATGGCAAATTTTTAATAAATTATTAAATAAAGCCTTACTTCAGATAAAAAAATTCGTGGCCAATTTATTTCTCTGGATAATGGATTCCTTTAAGTCTTGTTGAACGAGGAATTTAATGAGCTATTCCATGTACTATCGGAACTTGAGTCCAAATCTCTGGCAAAGTGTGTTAATGGCCATTTATCATTTTCGACCAAACTCGAACTTTTCAGAAATAAATTCGTAGCCAATTTATTTCTCGGGATAATGGATTCCTTTAAACCTTGTTGAACGAGGAATTTAATGAGCTATTCCATGTACTATCGGAAGTTGAGTCCAAATCTCTGGCAAAGGGTGTTAATGGTCATTTATCATTTTCTGTCAAACTCGAGCTTTCCAGAAAAAAATTCGGCGTTAATGCATTTCTCGGGTTAATTGATTTTTTGTGGGCTTATCGGACGAAGAATTTAATATACTATTTCATGTTATATCAAAATCTGAGTCCAAATCTCCGGTTACAGTTGTTAATTGGCTTTTAACGTTTTAGGATTTTGCTTAGTTTGCATCTAATTTGATTTCAAATAATTAGCATAATCACATTCTTATTAGAATAATAAGTATCAAATACACAAACCGACTGAAGATTTTTAGTACCAAGCAAAGTTATTTTATTTTATCAGTTTTTACAGCGCCATCTAATATTCTCTTGTTACGACTAACATGATATTTGGAAAGCATTCTACTTTGACCGTTTTTTTACTAGATGTCAACCAAAGCAAATGTTTTCAATGTTTTATTTAAATATTTTTTTTTATATTTCGGAATTCATAAAAAGAGCCCAATTATATTTTAGATAAATTAAATGAAAATTGCACAATACGCGCTTTAAAGCAACATTATTTATTTATTAAAGATAAAATAAATTTATTTTGCACAATAAATAAGACGAATCTCCTTTTGGTATGGGTTAAAATAACAATTAAAACTATTACTTAATCAGTTAATTTATTATTTAAGAAAATTATGCTTGTTAATTTATTTAAAGTTTTTACATTAAAATGTAATTTCGCAATAATTGAAATATTTCTATGAAAATTATAAAATATTAGAATGTTTTAATAATTTTACTCAAACTATGATTTAAATTCATTCATTAGCATTTTTGTATATTAACGAATATTTTATTTTGTGGCCCGTTGCTGCCGCTTGGTGTGTCCTTTAAGGATTACCTATTTACTTATTATGAAAGATATACATATGTATAATTCTGTTATATTATAATAAATTCTAAAACTGTAAGTTACGAATCGTGGTAATTTTCATACAGTTATAGATGTTTGATCAAACTCCATATAAAAAAATGTATAGAAACCAATTTGACTTTGCTTAGATTGCCATCTGATGGCGAACATCATATCAATAATTATATGGATGAAGTTTTTTTAAGGTATGTAGGTATTCGTTTTGTCGTTTTGAATAAACATATATAGGGTGTGGACCAATTGCAAAAATAAATATATGATTAATAAATGCATATTTTCTGGAAGTAAATTAAAATATAATAAATTTGTATTCTGACAACAAATAAATGTAAAAATAAATGTAAAAATCAAAGTGCACATAATAAAACTGTGCATTTTAATTGAAATGGATATTTCGTATCCAACCTTCCCTAAGGAGAAAATGAAGACTATTTAACCAAATTTATTTACATTACCAAATGAATGATTTTTCCGAAAAATAGCAATAAGTATTATCAATGTTAAAGTACTATCAAATATTGTTCTAAAATGCTTACTCAATTTTATTATAAAAAATACTCATATAGGTTTATATAAATTTATTTTACTAAGCAAAATGATTTTACGCAGAAATTTACGAAGCATTCTTTAACAAAACAAAATAAATGAAATTATTGATCAGATTGGGCAAAAGTATTTTATTCGTATGCACATTTTTATACCGTGAACTATGTTTTTATCAATATTGACGAAGTAAACAAATCGACAAAAATTTGAGGCGTGAATCAAAAAGTATTTGTAAAATTACATAAAGGAATGGAAAGAATATTAACTACTATATTAAACATTTTAAAAGTGTGCCGTAAAAAAGCGGCCACGTCAACTTAACTTAACTTAACTTATATATTACGTTTACACTTGGTGCGTTTTTTTATTAACAGAACTTCAAGTTCTATAAGAACATCGGGAATAATACTGGGAAATTTGATTTAGTTTAACCAATATATTTAATTTAAGTTCTATTAATTTGAATAAATTTTAACTTCTAACTATATTTTTTGACGGCTATTGTGAAATAATATAGGTATCAAACATAAAACAATGAAAAATATTTGTTTAAAAGATTTCCTTTTAAAATTTCCCTTTTTTTCGAGTTCGTGTACTATGAATTTATCGCGAACTTGAAA
The DNA here is from genome assembly GCA_951394425.1 of Tipula unca. Classification (NCBI taxonomy): domain Eukaryota; kingdom Metazoa; phylum Arthropoda; class Insecta; order Diptera; family Tipulidae; genus Tipula; species Tipula unca. Next base: position 217,984,984 of record OX596380.1, read on the forward strand.
AAACCAATGTTTTATCCAGAACATTGAAAAATAAAGTTAAATTTTATTTTATTTCGATAATAGTGAATTAAAATGTGTAGTTTAACATTAAATGTATCTTATTTATTGATAAAAAATTAAATTCATTTGGATTTTACTGAAAAAATGAGAAAATTCTTATCCAGAACTTCATTTCAATAAGAAAATTTTTGAATTAAAAAACACGACTACTATCACCAATATCATAACCTCCAATTTATTACGCTTAGTGGAACATGACAATTTACTGAATTAATTGAAAGATTTTAACTTGCTGCGTTCAAGTTGACATATTTATTGTACCTTATTTTGTTGCCCCTTTGGCAGCTGGTTGATGAAACAGGTTATGGAATAGATAAGATTTATTATTCAAAATAAGATAATTACAGCCGATGAAAAGAAAACTGGATCGTCATTATTTATGCTTATAATCTCAAAGATGTACATACACATGGCAAAATAATTATATTCAATTGTTGTTTATTATCGTATCTACATTCCTAAATTTAAAAATATGGGCGTTAGCGAAAATTGGGTGTTTGGGAATTTCCACTTTTTAAATTAGAACAATTCTTTTGAGCCTTTCTGTTTAATGTAGGGCGTCAATTTAAATTCAAAATAGAAAGATAGTTATATTAACCTCCCTTACCAAAACCGAAGATGTATAAATGCTAAATGCTTAAATAGAATATGGGTTTACGATACAAATTTAATGAAATCGGATTATTCTTATTTTTTTTATATACAAATATTTATATAAATGTTTATATAACATATAACATATTTATTTAACAAAATTCACCGGCTAAGTTTGCTTTACATTTAGCTGACGGATATTGAGAAATATAATTTAAGCTAACCTGTGGCTAAAACAAATTTAACCAATGGCTAACTTTGCGGTATAGTTCGGTTTAAGAATATGATATTCTTTGCAAATAAACAGAGTGACGTTTTAATTTTATAAAATTTTTATGTTAAATGTTTTAATTTTCACATTATCACTACACATAATATGTACATAAGTATATTTAGCAAACATTTTTTATCAAATGAGTTACAAAAATTTGTTTGTTGGGCAATTCCCTAATTTTTCCTCCCTGGTTTTAAAAAGGGATCTGCCGATCATACGCATTTAGTTTTTATTTTTGGTAACAATATTGAATTTTATTTATTCATAATGCGATATGTTGGTCCACCCCTATATATGTATATTCAAAACGACAAAACGAATACCTACATACCTTAAAAAAACTTCATCCATATAATTATTGATATGATGTTCGCCATCAGATGGCAATCTAAGCAAAGTCAAATTGGTTTCTATACATTTTTTTATATGGAGTTTGATCAAACATCTATAATAAAACTGTATGAAAATTACCACGATTCGTAATTTACAGTTTTAGAATTTATTATAATATAACAGAATTATACATATGTATATCTTTCATAATAAGTAAATAGGTAATCCTTAAAGGACACACCAAGCGGCAGCAACGGGCCACAAAATAAAATATTCGTTAATATACAAAAATGCTAATGAATGAATTTAAATCATAGTTTGAGTAAAATTATTAAAACATTCTAATATTTTATAATTTTCATAGAAATATTTCAATTATTGCGAAATTACATTTTAATGTAAAAACTTTAAATAAATTAACAAGCATAATTTTCTTAAATAATAAATTAACTGATTAAGTAATAGTTTTAATTGTTATTTTAACCCATACCAAAAGGAGATTCGTCTTATTTATTGTGCAAAATAAATTTATTTTATCTTTAATAAATAAATAATGTTGCTTTAAAGCGCGTATTGTGCAATTTTCATTTAATTTATCTAAAATATAATTGGGCTCTTTTTATGAATTCCGAAATATAAAAAAAAATATTTAAATAAAACATTGAAAACATTTGCTTTGGTTGACATCTAGTAAAAAAACGGTCAAAGTAGAATGCTTTCCAAATATCATGTTAGTCGTAACAAGAGAATATTAGATGGCGCTGTAAAAACTGATAAAATAAAATAACTTTGCTTGGTACTAAAAATGTTCAGTCGGTTTGTGTATTTGATACTTATTATTCTAATAAGAATGTGATTATGCTAATTATTTGAAATCAAATTAGATGCAAACTAAGCAAAATCCTAAAACGTTAAAAGCCAATTAACAACTGTAACCGGAGATTTGGACTCAGATTTTGATATAACATGAAATAGTATATTAAATTCTTCGTCCGATAAGCCCACAAAAAATCAATTAACCCGAGAAATGCATTAACGCCGAATTTTTTTCTAGAAAGCTCGAGTTTGACAGAAAATGATAAATGACCATTAACACCCTTTGCCAGAGATTTGGACTCAAGTTCCGATAGTACATGGAATAGCTCATTAAATTCCTCGTTCAACAAGACTTAAAGGTATCCATTATCCCGAGAAATAAATTGGCCACGAATTTTTTTCTGAAAAGTTCAAGTTTGGTCGAAAATGATAAATGGCCATTAACACCCTTTGCCAGAGATTTGGACTCAAGTTCCGATAGTACATGGAATAGTTTATTAAATTCCTCGTTCAACAAGTTTTAAAAGAATCCATTATCCCGAGAAATAAATTGGCCACGAATTTTTTTCTGAAAAGTTCGAGTTTGGCCGAAAATGATAAATGGCCATTAACACCCTTTGCCAGAGATTTGGACTCAAGTTCCGATAGTACATGGAATAGCTCATTAAATTCCTCGTTCAACAAGACTTAAAGGAATCCTTTATCCAGAGAAATAAATTGGCCACGAATTTTTTTACCTGAAGTAAGGCTTTATTTAATAATTTATTAAAAATTTGCCATTAACACCTTTTGCCAGAGATTTGGACTCAAGTTCCGATAGAACATAGAATAGCTCTTTAAATTTCTCGTTCAACAAGACTTAAAGGAATCCATTATCCCGAGAAATAAATTGGCCACGAATTTTTTTCAGAAAAGTTCGAGTTGCGCAAAAATGATAATTGTCCATTAACACCCTTTACCAGAGATTTGGACTCAAGTTCCGATAGGACATGGAATAGCTCGTTAAATTGCTCGTTCAACAAGACTTAAAAGAATCCATTATCCCGAGAAATACAATGGCCCCGAATTTTATTCTGAAAAGTTCGAGTTTGGCCGAAAATGATAAATGGCCATTAACACCCTTTGCCAGAGATTTGGACTCAAGTTCCGATAGTACATGGAATAGCTCAATAAATTCCTCGTTCAACAAGACTTAAAGGAATCCATTATCCAGAGAAATAAATTGGCCACGAATTTTTTTCAGAAAAGTTTTAGTTTGGTCAAAAATGATAAGTGTCCATTAACACCCTTTGCCAGAGATTTGGACTCAAGTTCCGATAATACATGGAATAGCTCGTTAAATTCCTTGTTCAACAAGACCTAAAGGAATCCATTATCCCGAGAAATACAATGGCCCCGAATTTTATTCTGAAAAGTTCGAGTTTGGTCGAAAATGATAAATGGCCATTAACACCCTTTGCCAGAGATTTGGACTCAAGTTCCGATAGTACATGGAATAGCTCAATAAATTCCTCGTTCAACAAGACTTAAAGGAATCCATTATCCCGAGAAATAAATTGGCCACGAATTTTTTTATCTGAAGTAAGGCTTTATTTAATAATTTATTAAAAATTTGCCATTAACACCTTTTGCCAGAGATTTGGACTCAAGTTCCGATAGTACATAGAATAGCTCTTTAAATTCCTCGTTCAACAAGACTTAAAGGAATCCATTATCCCAAGAAATAAATTGGCCACGAATTTTTTTCTGAAAAGTTCGAGTTTGGCCGAAAATGATAAATGGCCATTAACACCCTTTGCCAGAGATTTGGACTCAAGTTCCGATAGAACATGGAATAGCTTAATAAATTCCTCGTTTAACAAGACTTAAAGGAATCTATTATCCCGAGAAATAAATTGGCCACGAATTTTTTCTGAAAAGTTCGAGTTTGACCGAAAATGATAAATGGCCATTAACACCCTTTGCCAGAGATTTGGACTCAAGTTCCGATAGTACATGGAATAGCTCGTTAAATTTTTCGTTCAACAAGACTTAAAGGAATCCATTATCCAGAGAAATAAATTGGCCACAAATTTTTTTATCTGAAGTAAGGCTTTATTTAATAATTTATTAAAAATTTGCCATTAACACCCTTTGCCAGAGATTTGGACTCAAGTTCCGATAGTACATGGAATAGCTCATTAAATTCCTCGTTCAACAAGACTTAAAGGAATCCATTATCCCAAGAAATAAATTGGCCACGAATTTTTTTCTGAAAAGTTCGAGTCTGGCCGAAAATGATAATTGTTCATTAACACCCTTTGCCAGAGATTTGGACTCAAGTTCCGATAGAACATGGAATAGCTCTTTAAATTCCTCGTTTAACAAGGCTTAAAGGAATCTATTATCCCGAGAAATAAATTGGCCACGAATTTTTTTCTGAAAAGTTCGAGTTTGGCCGAAAATGATAAATGGCCATTAACACCCTTTGCCAGAGATTTGGACTCAAGTTCCGATAGTACATGGAATAGCTCATTAAATTCCTCGTTTAACAAGACTTAAAGGAATCCATTATCCCGAGAAATAAATTGGCCACGAAGTTTTTTCTGAAAAGTTCGAGTTTGGCCGAAAATGATAAATGGCCATTAACACCCTTTGCCAGAGATTTGGACTCAAGTTCCGATAGAAGATGGAATAGCTCGTTAAATTCCTCGTTCAACAAGACTTAAAGGAATCCATTATCCCGAGAAATAAATTGGCCACGAATTTTTTATCTGAAGTAAGGCTTTATTTAATAATTTATTAAAAATTTGCCATTAACACCCTTTGTCAGAGATTTGGACTCAAGTTCCGATAGTACATGGAATAGCTCTTTAAATTCCTCGTTCAACAAGACTTAAAGGAATCCATTATCCCGAGAAATACAATGGCCCCGAATTTTATTCTGAAAAGTTCGAGTTTGGCCGAAAATGATAAATGGCCATTAACACCCTTTGCCAGAGATTTGGACTCAAGTTCCGATAGAACATGGAATAGCTCAATAAATTCCTCGTTCAACAAGACTTAAAGGAATCCATTATCCCGAGAAATAAATTGGCCACGAATTTATTTCAGAAAAGTTCGAGTTTGGTCAAAAATGATAATTGTCCATTAACACCCTTTGCCAGAGATTTGGACTCAAGTTCCGATAGTACATGGAATAGCTCGTTAAATTCCTCGTTCAACAAGACTTAAAAGAATCCATTATCCCGAGAAATACAATGGCCCCGAATTTTATTCTGAAAAGTTCGAGTTTGGCCGAAAATGATAAATGGCCATTAACACCCTTTGCCAGAGATTTGGACTCAAGTTCCGATAGTACATGGAATAGCTCAATAAATTCTTCGTTCAACAAGACTTAAAGGAATCCATTATCTCGAGAAATAAATTGGCCACGAATTTTTTTATCTGAAGTAAGGCTTTATTTAATAATTTATTAAAAATTTGCCATTAACACCTTTTGCCAGAGATTTGGACTCAAGTTCCGATAGTACATAGAATAGCTCTTTAAATTCCTCGTTCAACAAGACTTAAAGGAATCCATTATCCCAAGAAATACAATGGCCCCGAATTTTATTCAGAAAAGTTAGAGTTTGGTCGAAAATGATAAATCGCCCTTAACACCCTTTGCCAGAAATTTGGACTCAAGTTCCGATAGTACATGGAATAGCTCATTAAATTCCTCGTTCAACAAGACTTAAAGAAAATCCATTATCCCGAGAAATAAATTGGCCACGAATTTTTTTCTGAAAAAGTCGAGTTTGGCTGAAAATGATAAATGGCCATTAACACCCTTTGCCAGAGATTTGGACTCAAGTTCCAATAGTACATGGAATAGCTCTTTTAATTCCTCGTTCAACAAGACTTAAAGGAATCCATTATCCCGAGAAATACAATGGCCCCGTTTATTCAGAAAAGTTCGAGTTTGGTCGAAAATGATAAATGGCCATTAACAACCTTTGCCAGAAATTTGGACTCAAGTTCCGATAGTACATGGAATAGCTCAATAAATTCCTCGTTCAACAAGTTTTAAAGGAATCCATTATCCCGAGAAATAAATTGGCCACGAATTTTTTTATCTGAAGTAAGGCTTTATTTAATGATTTATTAAAAATTTGCCATTAACACCCTTTGCCAGAGATTTGGACTCAGGTTCCGATAGTACATGGAATAGCTCTTTAAATTCCTCGTTCAACAAGACCTAAAGGAATCCATTATCCCGAGAAATAAATTGGCCACAAATTTTTTTATCTGAAGTAAGGCTTTATTTAATAATTTATTAAAAATTTGCCATTAACACCTTTTGCCAGAGATTTGGACTCAAGTTCCGATAGTACATAGAATAGCTCTTTAAATTCCTCGTTCAACAAGACTTAAAGGAATCCATTATCCCAAGAAATACAATGGCCCCGAATTTTATTCAGAAAAGATAGAGTTTGGTCGAAAATGATAAATCGCCCTTAACACCCTTTGCCAGAAATTTGGACTCAAGTTCCGATAGTACATGGAATAGCTCATTAAATTCCTCGTTCAACAAAACTTAAAGAAAATCCATTATCCCGAGAAATAAATTGGCCACGAATTTTTTTCTGAAAAAGTCGAGTTTGGCTGAAAATGATAAATGGCCATTAACACCCTTTGCCAGAGATTTGGACTCAAGTTCCAATAGTACATGGAATAGCTCTTTTAATTCCTCGTTCAACAAGACTTAAAAGAATCCATTATCCCGAGAAATACAATGGCCCCGAATTTTATTCTGAAAAGTTCGAGTTTGGCCGAAAATGATAAATGGCCATTAACACCCTTTGCCAGAGATTTGGACTCAAGTTCCGATAGTACATGGAATAGCTCAATAAATTCCTCGTTCAACAAGACTTAAAGGAATCCATTATCTCGAGAAATAAATTGGCCACGAATTTTTTTATCTGAAGTAAGGCTTTATTTAATAATTTATTAAAAATTTGCCATTAACACCTTTTGCCAGAGATTTGGACTCAAGTTCCGATAGTACATAGAATAGCTCTTTAAATTCCTCGTTCAACAAGACTTAAAGGAATCCATTATCCCAAGAAATACAATGGCCCCGAATTTTATTCAGATAAGTTAGAGTTTGGCCGAAAATGATAAATCGCCCTTAACACCCTTTGCCAGAAATTTGGACTCAAGTTCCGATAGTACATGGAATAGCTCATTAAATTCCTCGTTCAACAAGACTTAAAGAAAATCCATTATCCCGAGAAATAAATTGGCCACGAATTTTTTTCTGAAAAAGTCGAGTTTGGCTGAAAATGATAAATGGCCATTAACACCCTTTGCCAGAGATTTGGACTCAAGTTCCAATAGTACATGGAATAGCTCTTTTAATTCCTCGTTCAACAAGACTTAAAGGAATCCATTATCCCGAGAAATACAATGGCCCCGTTTATTCAGAAAAGTTCGAGTTTGGTCGAAAATGATAAATGGCCATTAACAACCTTTGCCAGAAATTTGGACTCAAGTTCCGATAGTACATGGAATAGCTCAATAAATTCCTCGTTCAACAAGTTTTAAAGGAATCCATTATCCCGAGAAATAAATTGGCCACGAATTTTTTTATCTGAAGTAAGGCTTTATTTAATGATTTATTAAAAATTTGCCATTAACACCCTTTGCCAGAGATTTGGACTCAGGTTCCGATAGTACATGGAATAGCTCTTTAAATTCCTCGTTCAACAAGACCTAAAGGAATCCATTATCCCGAGAAATAAATTGGCCACAAATTTTTTTCTGAAAAGTTCGAGTTTGGTCGAAAATGATAAATGGCCATTAACACCCTTTGCCAGAGATTTGGACTCAAGTTCCGATAATACATGGAATAGCTTTTTAAATTCCTCGTTCAACAAGACTTAAAGGAATCCATTATCCCGAGAAATAAATTGGCCACGAATTTTTTTCTGAAAAGTTCAAGTTTGGTCGAAAATGATAAATGGCCATTAACACCCTTTGCCAGAGATTTGGACTCAAGTTCCGATAGTACATGGAATATTTCAATAAATTCCTCGTTCAACAAGACTTAAAGGAATCCATTATCCCGAGAAATAAATTGGCCACGAATTTTTTTCTGAAAAGTTCAAGTTTGGTCGAAAATGATAAATGGCCATTAACACCCTTTGCCAGATATTTGGACTCAGGTTCCGATGGTACATGGAATAGCTCATTAAATTCCTCGTTCAACAAGACTTAAAGGAATCCATTATCCCGAGAAATACAATGGCCCGGAATTTTATTCTGAAAAGTTCGAGTTTGGCCGAAAATGATAAATGGCCATTAACACCCCTTTCCAGAGATTTGGACTTAGGTCCTTATAGTAAATGAAATAGCTTATTAAATTTCTCGTCAAAACAACGCAATAGGTGTTTTATATCCCGCGAATAATTAAGCGAACGTATTTTTTGGCGTTTTAATGAAATTTAAACGTGAAAAGCTTATATTCTAATTGGATTAAAGTTGAATTAGTACTAAAATAGGTTGATGTTTTGGCTTAGGTGGTTTGAACATGGGAGTTTAGTACTATGACTTTTGGTTGTGATTTGCCATTTGTTACCATAAAAAAATATAATTTCATAAATTGATTTAATTAAGTTAACTATTTACAAAACTTTTAATATCATTAGGGATACAATATGATACAATGTATGATAATTATTATTTCCAATAAAATGATTAATTATTTTATGCGAGTCTTAGTTTTCAGGTAGCAAACCAATAGCTTAATCATATCATTCATTAAAATGTTGAAAACTAAATTTTAATGCATTAGTTTTTACGCTACTTACACAATGTAATTGTAAAATATTATACTTTTTCAAATGCCTTTATGTTTTTTAATAAATAGCAATATTTATTGATTATATTTCTTTCATAAACAATTTTCTGATTCATGACAGTGTACACTACGCACTAACACTAACGAAATCAATTAGAATTCAATTAGATTTTCAATATTCCAATAGGATTTGTATACGTATATATGTGAAAAAAAGTGTGAAAAACTTCACAGGCATTACAAAGAGTCATTTAGAAAAAAATAGAAAGTAGGTAGAAGTTTCCGTTATTACTTAGGTTCAGATTATTAGTAAAACAGAGTTCAACTGTAACTTCAAATCAGTTTACCAATAAACTAGTACCACGGTTAATCATACCAATATGATTAGACACATGCATTTGTGACGCTGCCAACAACGCAGATCGCAACAAATATTTCAATTCAATGGTTAACTTCATTGAAGTTAAAAACAACATCTGCAGACCAAACAGATCTCACGATCCATATGTTCCAAAGAGATCTCAGGATCCACATGGATACTTTGCCATTTCTATATTGACGACCAAAATAAGAATTACCACAAATGCATTTGTGAAACTGGTAGTAAATCGATCTGGGACAAAGATATCTGTTGAATGGCGTACGGTTCGAACAATTATTTATGAAATTTGTGGGGTATCGTGATAATCAATATTAAGAGACCCCCAAATAAGTCGGTGAATTAATCTACATTCGGAGATGGCAGGTGTACACGTCGATTCTATATTAAATACTTGTTAATCCTCTACTAAGAAATTTAACTTGACGGCGACTAACTAACGATTAGATGGGTTTACGGTTCTAAATAGTATATTCTAATTTACACTGCAGCTTTAGCAAACTGTAAGAGATTGAACCAAGGAACGTACGGTAGAATTTAACCAAAAAATGAATTTGCGTATAGAGCAATTCTTACAATATTTGGAAAATGAAGGAGGAGCTGGTTGTGTTCAACAAATTTTGTACGTGGCCCACGTGTATAAAAAAAACCTTATTTCCATCAACCTCAAAATGAGTTTTGGATACCAAGTTACATGTAGTCTTCATAATCAAGGACCAGTTTAGACACAGAGGATTATTTTCGGCATTAAGTACAGTTTTGCTGTCGTTTTAGAGAAAATATTATTTTCCTAAAAAAATCAAAATGTGAATCGTACTCTGAGTGAGATCACTTAACTATACTTAAAAAATTGTGCAATGCTTGCTACATTTCTCATGGAATAGTAAAATTCAAACCACGCGCACTGAGTTTTGAAAAGTACGTCAGCAAAAAAAACGGCAACACGGCTCAGATATGTAACTGCCTATAAAAATAAGATAAAGAGATAAGCCACAAATCATTCGAAGGGAAAATTTCTGAAAATATTTTTATAGTAGACAACTTAAAAAAAATAACCATAAATGTTATCTATACACGGAGAAGCCATGTATAGAAAACAGATCTCGATTCTAATACATAAATAATTGTTGATCCTATACTAGGAAATTTAAGTTTAGGACAACTAATTCAGCCAACTAGAAGTTCATTATTGCAGTTAGCAAGCAATTCTACATACAAAGACAAAAATTAAATGCTTTTTGGACTGCTTGACATTTATTGACTCTTTAATATTAATATATGCAAAGCTACAACGCCAGCACGTCTACTATCTTGATCAATTCTCTATCTACAAATCGACCAACCTATCTTGATATTTCCCTTTCAGCAAAACTTCAGAATTTATTTATAAATTTTTTTTTTTTAGCTCTTTTTTCAATTGACTTAATGTTGGGCAAGATACTGAAGTTCAAGTTTTCGTCGTGATCAACGAACATTTTGTAAAAACTGAAGAAAAATTATTTATTTTGAAACTTAGTTTAAACATAGTGTACGAGTATAAACCCATATTTTGAACTATAGTTCTATCGTGAGCGAGTTACATACATTGGAGGTGCATATTGAAGCGGTTAGGGCCAATAATAAACATGACCAGGATCTGTTTTAACCAGAGCAAATTACTTAATAGGCATCCTTACAAGAACTAAAAAGTAAATCTTTCTTTAAAAAATCGGCCACACATTCGTCTCTCGAGAAAATGTCCTTACAATCCATCACATTTGGTGTTCTCAAATTCTTTATTTGTCGAACTGTGTCTTCAATTCTTCATACTTCCTTCATATTAACGACGGTTTTAACCAATTTGTTCACATACTTATGATACATATGGACAATGGTATCGTTAATACTAAAATGTTAACCAATACAAAGAAACGGGGTACCAACGGCATCGTTCAAGAATACGCCTGATGCCGTAAAGCTGGGTAGAATCGCAAATGATCGAACATTGCAAAACCATGACCATTGAATAAAACGACTCCTTTTATTTTTACAGGTTACAATTTACATGTGCAGCCATTATCATGCAATTACTGAACTAAAATGCTATGATGTTTCATTTCTAAAATATTCTGTTTGATATGTACAAATTAGTCAAGTTACGAATAATAATTAAATACAAAATATTTATACTTCTATACAATGTTTTTTAATATATTTTGTTAACATCAAATGAATACCTCGACACTATTTAGAAAAAAAAAAGCTCTTTGATGAAATATGAATCTGTGCACAAAATAAAATTTTTTCAACAGAAGCTAAACTATATATTGTGCAAATTTAAAACACAACAAATTAAATAAAACATATATTAAATTATAAATTGTAACTTTGTTTATTATTTTTACAGGTTAGCGACATATTTCAATTTTACATACAAAGTTCTAATTTAAATAATAATCATCTCGAAATGGAAGAACAAGACATGGAATCTCTATTACATTCAACACAATACAATGCAACAAAAAATCTATTTCAATTATTTCAAACAAATAGTTTTACCGTAGTTTTAAGTATTTTATTATTACATTTAGTATTTATTAAAAATATATAATATAATGATAATTAAATATTCTGGAAATAAAATTAAAATATAATAATATTACAAAAACAAGAAGCAACAAATGGTACTCAATATTAATAAAAATAAAAGAAACAAAAACTATATTATTATTAATGAAAAAACCCAATTATTATATAAATAAATATAATAACATTATAAATATAAACTATATTATATTTTGTAAATAAAAAAAATTAAAATAAAAATCGAAAATACTTTACAAATTTTCCGAATTTTTTATTTTATTTTTTGTTCGATCCATACACTCATACTTTGATTCGATTTTGTTACAAATACAATAAAAAACTCATAAATATTTCAAATGAATTTTATTTATTTTTTTTTTTTTTCAAATTACATAAAAAAAAACATTAAAAAATTAATTAAATAAATAAAAAAAATTGATGGTCTCTTTATTTTATAAATAAATATATATAGAATTTTATGTTATTTTATTATTTCAATTTAGTTCAAAGGGAATTTTATTTTTGTAATTTGTAATAAAATATAAAATAAAAAAACATGAACTTATATATAATACAAAAACAAAAAAAAAATCGGAAAAATATTATAAAAAGTAAAAAAAAAAAAAAAAAATTACATAAATTAATTAATTTTACTGTTTTTTTTTTTGTTTTTGGAAATTTTAAAATGAAAACAATTTTTAATTTTCAATTTATTTAATAAGCTTTTTTCTATAGTTAATAAAATTAATTATTTTAAACAAAAAATAAAATACATTTTTTTAAAAAATTTACCAAATTGAGTTTTTGTTGCACATTTTCTGGAGATTAGACTTGGAAAAGTATCAAAAATGAATCGGTAAGTTCTACCTAACAAATTTTTTTGGAATTCCATCTGTACATCGAAATCAGGAGATGTACATAATGAGAAGTTCGTCAAGAATACTCATACTGATACAGGCATTTCGTCACATTACAACCCTTCAAAAATAAATATTTCAACAGGCGGTGCACAGCGTTGTAACTTTTATAACCGATTGGCTTGGATCATGTCCGTACAAGTGGTCGCACACTATAATGGAGATAGCATCTATAGATAGCTATAGCCGACTGGGGGTCCCGTTGTTGCCACATATACCGTCAGCCATATCTTACAAAATATCACTTAAAAGTGTGCTCAAGGTAAAACCAAAAGTAAAAGTTAAACTACAGAATCCCTTGTAATATGGAAGGAATAAAAAAACATCATCACCCAGATATCATTACCAATACCGGTTAATTAGCTATCCAAGTCATCGAACAGCTCATTAATTGCGGTTAGTTAATATAATTAGATCTACATTTATAGGTATGTATAAAGATAAGCTTCGATTTATTTAAATGAGACACTGTAAATTTGGTCAGTAAAAAAAATATTTTGTCAGCTGAAAAAAATTTAGTGAAATCGTTACAGGGCTGGTTCAAATTCATAAATATGCGACATATTTTGAATTGAAGCTGAAAAAAAATTAGTCAACTAAATTTTGGGTAATTCGTACAGTTTTGTTAAAGTTTTTTCGACGAGGATATAATAGAGTTTTCCTCGTTTTTCTTTCACGAATGCTTTTAAATAAGGAAATGCAAATTTCGCAGTAAATTTGTTTGCGGCATCACTCATGGGATGTTGTTTAACATACACCTTTTGGCCTATGTCTAAAGCTCGTTGTCTTGTTCGTAGATTATAGTGACTCGCATATTTGTTGTACGCATTTACTATATTAATTTTTACCTTTTCATGTACGATTACTAATCTATCTGGAGTCCCCAACCAATCCAAGTAGTTTTCGTTTAGTACATTTGCATCACGAAGCAGATTGTATTCATCAGTATGCAATATTTTGTGGTAGCCAAATACGAGAAAGTGTGACGAATAGTTGGTTGTTTCATGTACCTCATTTCTAAGAGCGCTTGCCACTTCTGGCAAGAATTTATCCCAGCTTGAATGTTTTTCTTTAACGGTTTACTCGTCGAGCGAATGCGTCTGGAACGATATTATCTATGCCTTTTTGATGTACTATTTTGAAGTCGAAGCCCTGCAACTTCAAACTCCATCGCGCTAAACGACCACATAAATCTTTTTGCGTCACCAACCATTGCAGGCCTTGCGTGGTCTGTAATTAATGTGAACCTATGTAGTCTTCGATGTCGAGACTTCTTAACACTCACTAAACCTGCCAGACACTCTAGCTCAGTTACTGTATATAGTTACGCTGTTCTGTGACATGACGGCGATCGGTTTTTCATTTTCTTCACAATCTTTCGGGAAAAGTACACTTCCAATGCTGGCATCACAACGAATAAAGAACTGTCGAGTAAAATCGGGATTGTGTAGTACTGACGTATTTGACAGTAACCTTTTCAACTTTGTAAAGGCTACTTCTGCTTCCTTGGTCCATTTAAATTTTGCTCCCTTTTTAGTAAATTGATAATTGGTGCATAATTGCATAAAAACCTACGGTACCAGCAGGCCATCCCTAAAAGGCGACGCTTCTATTTAACCGATGTAGGAGCATAAAAGCTAGTGATCGAATCAACCCTCGCGGGATCGGTTCCATGCCCAAATGGCATGACGCAGAACTGATAGAGAGGATGGCCTGGAAACGTAAATGCTGTTAATTCCTTCGTGCTCTCAGAAAGAGGTATCTGCCAAATGGATCTTTTAGATCAAGGCTTGATATGAATTTAGTTTTCTGTAGTCTACTTAGTAATTCATCGATGATCGGGAGCGGATATGCGTCCTTTTTTTTCACTGACTGAATTGATCTTGCGGAAGACATAACACAAGCGTGCTTTTCCATTAGCTCGGCGCACCAGAACTACTGAAGGACTACATGGGCTGAACTCTCCACTATAACTCCTAGAGAAATCATGCAGTCCAATTCTTCAAAGATTTTATCTTGTATCACTGGAGACACCTGATAGTGCCTTTGTTTTATAGATGCACAATTACAACCTTCTATACAATACTCTACTAGAATTGTTCTTCCTAGACCTTTTCTCTCGAAGGATTGGAAGCTCTTGATAATTCTCTCCAGTTCCTTACTATGTTCGACACTTAACTGGTGTTGATCGTTAACTTTATATTCGAATCCGTTGGTAGCATCCGACACTTCACTTATAATAACTGGAGCAGTAATAAATTGTTTCCAGAACTTTATCCCTAGATAGATTTCTGCTTTAAGTGATAGAACTACACGAAATTTTAAAATTTCTGTTTTCTTCATGTAAGTGACTAGTAAATGTGCCCAATTACGGCTTTCGCGGACCCATCGGCTGTTTGGATAAAAGTTTTTAATTTTTTTACTGGTATCACAAGCGTTATGTTATTAATTCTTCGCTATTTTTGCCTAATATATACTAACACTACTACCGCTGTCTAGCAATTCAAATTTTATTTGCCAGAGACCTGAAATTTTCGCATAAGGACGACGATCATTGTCTAAAAATTTCGTGATCGTGGATATAACACATAGATGATTATACGATTCTTGATTCCGCCAGTATGTTCTTATTCGTTTAAGCTGAGTTCATTGAAATCAACTGATAAAGTTGATGTAGTTATAGCTGCTTGTAATTCGATTGTTTTGCATTCATTGGAGATATAGGGTTGAATAGTTTTCCCGAACGTGGTTCCCAAGCTTGTGTCGCGTTCGGTATGACATTTCTCTGTAGACGTTTCTATTGGCACCTCAAAAAATCTGCCCTGCTCATTCCAGCAAAGCCACATACTTCACAAAAAGTTTGGTTTTAGCCATTCGGCAAGCTACAAATTTGTGACCAAGGTCCTTGCAATTCCAGCAAACAGTCAGTTTCGCTTTTGTTCCTTACACTAACTAAGTGAGTGCTGGTTGACGGTCGATCAGGCTCTGATAGTTGGGCAAATGCTTGAGATCGATTTGGGTGTGACTCAATGAGACGACGAGGATCGAATCCCGAAGCGTCCAATTCAATTTTTTCATTATTGTCGCAAATTCTTCTTAATTTTTCTATCGAAGTGATGGTGATATTACTAGTCGCATTTTTCAGAGCGGGATTCATGTTATCCAAAAGAATTTTAAGAATTTCATCTATAGGTAATGGTAATGGTAATGGTATCAAGTCATCGACAGCTGATCAATTGCGATTGCTTTAATAAAATTAGATCTACATGTATAGGTATGTATAAAGATAAGCTTCGATTTATTTAAATGAGACACTGTAAATTTGGTCAGTAAAAAAATCATTTTGTCAGCGAAAAAGAAATTTAGTGAAATCGTTAAACTTTGTATTGATGGGTCGCATATAGGGTCGAAAGTTCGTAATGAATTCTGGGTCTAGAAGTAGAAAAAATGAGATTGCTTACCATGAGAATACTGAGGTTAACTTTTACGCCATTTCAAGCTGAATAAAAATAAATAAATGAATAAATAAAATAAGGTAAATTTTCAGGTACAATTTTCAATTTGATTTTCAAAGAATTTGAATCGATATTGTTTTACCGGGGTCGGATCACTATATCATATCAACAGTTTTAGAATTTTCGGATAACATGTTAAAAAAATCTTATATTTCGATCACTTAAGAATTTTAGTATATTATGGTATATTAGCTTTACCATTTATATAGAATCCCTTTTAGACGGGAGTCCGATCACTTCTAGTATATAGCAAATATTCTCACACTATATATAGCGACCCAAATAAGGGTTGACTGGAAATTTGGGCCTCATTCAATTTATAATTTTTATGATTGAGTATTTTAGATGATCATTATATTGTTTAGTTGATCAAACTGCGAAACCTGTTAAAAATTAATCTCTCTCCCATTTTCAAGCAAGACCGCAAAAACTAATTTTTAAGCTAAAAAACTAATTTAACTCTCAGAGGATAGATTTGAGTTTTCTTGATGATTGATCACTTTTCTAAATTTGTTATAACACGTGCAGTTCGACAGGCTATTGCTACCGAAGTGGTATGGTTCCTCAGGTCAAATTTTTTTTGATGTTCGTTGTTCCAGAATTCATAGTGACGTACAAAAGGGGTCAATTTAACTCGATATTTGTCATCAATTTATGCAAAAAGTATGGCGTTCGACAAATTTCTGCGGTCAAATATGATCCCTAAGCAAACGCATCAGGGCAGTTGAATCATACTTTGCACTTAGATCATACTCGTATATTCAGACCAACCAAAAAGTAGGGAATGTTAATCTAGCTGCGGCTATTTTATGCTCTACGAACCTCAGTTTATCATTCGACTGATTTTTCTCCAAATTTTGTTGGGTTTGCGAGCAACAAACCGTCCTGCACGGATCAATTCCTAGGATTTTCAAAAAAAACTCAACAACTAACAGGCAAATGTTACAGCAAGTTTATTAAAACGTGGGGGAAAACTTGCTAACATTTATTTAAAATCCCAGACTACTTATAAAATCTGAAGTATATATATGATTCCTAAAGTATGGAATCTAAGTAATGCTGCCGAAAATTAAGCAGCAAACAATAATACAAAATTGGAATTGTCTTCGAATGTATTGCTCTGTTTTCTTAAAGGCAGTAAAGTAAACCGTCAAGAATGTAGGTACCGTTGCCTATCTCTATTTCTTTATTCAGATTCTATGTAAACATTTTTTTTCATTATATTTTCGGTGGCTGCAATTTTATAATTTACTAAATCTTTGAACACGCCACCCACCTCTCCACTGAGTGAATTGCTGGCAACCAACAACCGCTATAAAAGTATTTTGTAAATAAAACTAATTTTCTGTTAACGATCTATTACTGAACGGGGATGATCTATCCTGTTTCCGTTCCTAATCAACTTTAGGTGCTGAAGATAGTTAGTTACAAGGCCTAACAGCAACCTAACCGCGACTTTCATCAATTTTATGAATTTTATACGTGTCCGACGTGTTTACGAGTTTTGAAAATTTAAACATCAAGTTTAAATTCAACTTTTCCCAAATATAAGTACCTATACTGAATTATTAAAATAATACAAATAATTCAATTTGCAAAATTTATTAAGTCTGCAGAATAGTCTTCCTTATATAAAATGAAACTGCAATAAAAGTCGGGAGACCTGGGATAAAATTATTGAATTTTTATTGTTTATAGAATTCCAATTATTAAAATTTATGACTAATAACAAAAAATTATTTATAATTTTGCTCGACCTTCGCACGCACCCACATAGTAAAACACACGAAAAATGGTCTTGCGTCAGTGCTAGACACGGAATAATTTTTTTTTGTAAACAAATTTTTTCTTGGATGAATGAGCAAAGTAATCAGTAAATGAATGTTATATGAACTCGTAAGCCAAAGTTAAACTGTGACTGCTTTCCTTTGATTGTGTATAACTTCCACAATAACCAATAGGAATGATTTTTTTCATCTTTGTGCGGGAAGGGAATATATGGATACAATTTTTAATATTTTCATCAAGAGCGCGGTTGAGAAAACAATTTAAATTATTGTAAAATAAAAATGTACACAGGCTTACAGGTTAAAATCTATATATATATATACATACTGATAACATTCTCTCTTATCAGCGCATTTTATAAAAGTATGAACAACCGATGAATGCATCAATAAACGTGCATGAATGCATCTCAATGGAATTCAATATTGTATTTGAATAAACATTTTTTTTGCCGCTGTCCCAGTTTTTGTTTTAACGTTTCGAGCCAAACGCGAATTTTCCATTATTCACTTAATATATACATAGGTACGTTATATGTATATACATATGTACAAGCACAATTCAATAAAACCCAACAAAACTTTGTATTTAACAAATTTGCATTTTTCCATATAGCGCGAAAACGTAACAAAAACTCAAATAAATAAAATACAATTAATTTTTTTTTTATGTATTGTGTTTTATCACAGTTTCCAAAGATGTTTTGATCTACCTGTGCAATAATAATGTACCAAAAAAAAAAATCCATTCTGATTTGCATAAAAAATCATAAAAAACAACACAAAAATTGTTCTCCTGATTGAAATAAAAAAAAATTATTTAGATAAAGTTCAAAGTCTATTCTTTAATTGACTTTTCCAACCTCATTTTCTTATGTACATTTCTTCTGTGAATATTTAATTTTTGTTGAGAGAGCAATGCGAATGAATGAAGGAATGAAATGCTTGTGCTGGCACAACGGAAAACACAAAAACAAATTCTTATTTGGAATAATGTAGAAAAATCATTTTCATTTAAGTTTTTCGTACAATTTTTGGAATTTTTTTTTTTTCATACGTTTTTTATTGTAATATTTTAATTGAGAATGATGGAAGTGGATCATACTGAATCGGGTGTGCTGAATGAAATATTTTTGCATGAATTTAAGTGAAACCAGAGTAGCTATGTATACTACATAGATAGAGTTATAACTTTTTCTTGTTAAAAATAATTTTTGTTTTCTCTCTACAGTAGTAATGAAATTTCATTTACCTGAAGTTTTATTTTTTATGCTTATGGAGATTTTTTTGTTTATTTTTATGGACACTTGAATGTAATAAAGTTTCATTTGAGTGTTTTAGATTTTTTTTTAAATTTGGGCATTACTTTTTTGTTTGCGCAAATAAATTGGCTAAAGGGTTGGAGAGATTTACAAACAGATATTACAGTTTATTCCTTCAGACATGCCTAGAAAGTTAAATGTGAGATGAGTGAACAACAGCAACAACTGGCAACATATTTTGGATCATAAAAACATGTTTTTTGAATTTAAGTTTTTCTAAAATGTTTGTTTTTAGTTTAAAAAGTATTGAAATTTTAGCTCAAAAAGCGAAACCTTAAATACCATCAATTCAATTTACATTTTCGGATAGCTGAGACCAACTGCACTCATTGAGTTCATTGGGACTAAATTTTAATCGTGATTTGGTACTGCGATGATCCTAGGAATGTCCGAAAGTTAACAACATTTAAGAATAGTTTTAGTAAAATCATTACTTTATGCTCAAGAAAACTAAAACTTTCAAAATAATATTTAACAGATAAACACTACAGGCCTATTCTTAAAAAAATGTCTTTACGTATACATACATACATACGTATAAATACCTCTGACGGCACAAACGTAAATAATCCATCCTGGACTTATTCTAATCACTAAGGTACGTACAGTATCGAATACAAAGTTTAAATCACATTTAACATTCTATTTAAATTTTCACAACTGTCATACTGTTGTTTAATTTTCTACTACATTAACGTTATACTTTCGTGAAGATATAAGTTCCGTAATTCTGCCCGGTACATCGGCAGAGATCGCGGCGACGACTCAATTCCGATTGCCACCATTTTGAGCAAACAATCCAAGGAAGATTCATGACCGCTGAGGTACAATTTTCCTTACAAAAAATAACAAAAGACGATACTAATTTATCACAACTACCTGGATCGCTATCCCCAGAATGCTGTTCATCCATTTAAAGCCTTGCTGGAGCAACCCCCAAATCAAAATAGATACGATATTCAAGGCAGCTTTTATTGAACGCAACTCGATATCAGAAGAGAGGAAACTCGAAGCACTCATTGACAAATCCGATACAGGCGAAATGCGGCCTTCCGAAGTATTGCGCCAGATCAAGATGTTAGAGGGAAATAATTACACACCACTGCTCGTAAAATTTTGGATCAGAAAACTATCGGAATACGGCCGACAAATCATATGAGGCAATGAAACAACATAAAAACATAAGCATGGTACCATAAGACAACATTTCCGTCGTTTGGATCTGTCTCGCGATGGAAACCGTCTGCCTTCCATAAGCGCGGCGGCCATGGAAGAACGCATGGCGAGAATGGAAGTCCAGAATGAATAACAACTCACGTAATCGCTTCCGAAGCCAACAATTTTGTCGCGATCAAAAGACTGTTCGAATTCACGAAACCGCCGAAATAAATGAGGTGTGTGTTGGTACCACCGCATGTTTGGCGCCCGCAGGCACAAAAGTGCAGCAAACCATGCAATTTTGATCCAAACAACTCGGCGATGGAAACGGAAAAGGAAAACTAAAAAGTCTTATGGTCGTGGCGGCAGACCTTAAGAAACACCAAACAAACAGCCGCCTATTCATAAACAATACCAACAACAACATTAAATTCTTAATCGATATGGGCGCGGATCTTTCTGTCATACCATTTCAACATTATATTAATTACAAGTTAAGTAAGAACTCAGATTTTGTCTTATCGCCCGCCAACGGAACAACAAAAAATACTTACGGTTTATAGCAAACTGATCCAGGTTAATATTATTGGGCTTAATCGGACATTCACGTACGCTTTCATTTTAGTAGCAGCGACCCGTTCAATTATTGGCGCTTATTTCCTTAGTATATTTGGACTACTTATGTAGATCTCAAACATAAGACGCTGATTGATCCAGCAATGCAGCTGTCAATCAATGCTTCAATGGTATACGAGTTAATACACCAACTCCGACCAATTTGACGGTCGACAATGGTTACGGCACTCTCTTAATGAAATTTCCTTCATTTCCTGCGGCGTCAAACTACAATCTACCCGTCAAACATAGCGTGGTACATCATATTGTCACTACAGGCCATTTGCCAGTGTCAAAACCAAGAAGACTAGATGCTGCTCGAAACAAAGCAGCATTTACTGAGTTCCAACTGAACACGGTTACCATACCGGATCGCTACCCCATACCCCACATTCAAAGCTTCTACATGCACTTCCATGGCTTTAAAGTTTTCTCCAAAGTTGATCTCACCACATTCCAGCGCCACCTGAAGACGTTTACAAAACGGTAATCACAACACCATGTGGCCTCTTCGAAGTCGTTCGAGATCTCGACTTCGTTTTTGTCTACTTCATCTACTCCATTTGGAATTGCTCTTCCAAAAATAATCAGAATTTGATGTTCACATTAACAGTGCGAAATGCGTCTTTCGCGCAACCACTCTTGATTTTCTCAGCTACAAGATAACCCCTAATGGTATTTTGCCATCTGAAGAACGAATTAATGCCATTAATGAATTTCCAGCTCCAACATCAATAAAGAATATCCAGCGCTTCGTCGGCATGGTAAATTATTACCACCGATTTATACAATCCACAGCCACTTGGCATAATTGTTACGAAAGGCAAAAATAACCAAGAATTTCTCTTGGCCCGACGAATGTCAAAAAGCATTCACGTCGATCAAGGCCGAATTGGTAAAAAATCCACTTCTATCGCATCCAATGAGCGACTCAAAACTCAGCATATTTATACTGATGCTTCAAACACTACCGTCGGGACAGTTTTGTAACAGTACAACTCGAACAAATTATCGGATGACGAAATAGGGAATCACTTGCAATTTATCTATCTATAAAACATTTTAGATATTTTGTAGAAGGTCGGGATTTTACCATTTACACCGACCACAAATCAATGATAAGTGAAATTCAACCAAAAACGGAACGAAATCCAGGCAATCAATAGAAATCTGACTTGGGATTGCATAACATACTTTCTTATCACAAGAATTTAACTTCTGGTTCCACATGTCTCGCTAGTTAATCAATAAAACTACAATAGAACTTTTTAAGTTACGTGCAGGCTTAAAAATGTTCTACGAAACATCGACAGGGAACAATCGGCCTTATATTGCAAAAACTACGTCCAACCATTTTCGATACACTGCACACTATTTCGCATCCAAGTATCCGTTCCACTCCTAAATTAATTATATTTCGATATTTTTGGCCTAATCATGTTTATCTTGTCAAAAATGTAAAATACAGACATACGAAATCACCACATAGATAACAGCTAAAATATAAGTTGGTACGTGTGTACAATTTACACACACCAACACATCCCAGGATTTTTTACATTACAGTTGGTATTTTAGTAATACTCATCCCGCAGGCTTTTATAATATGTAAAATTTACTTGGTGGAACCAAATGTTCTGGACATGTCGTTAAAAGGACGGCTTCTCTTTGTGATTAAGTTAAGGACCCATGTTAGTAACCATTGCACCAGCTTAAATAATTTTTTGACAGTTGGAATTGCCACTTTATAAATAAATGTGTCGCCTTTTCCAATTTTTAAAAGGAAATTAAAGTTAAAAATAAAATGGTATGTTTAAGCTTTTGTAAGGACGGGTACTTTCTCTCGGCGTTTGAGCTTGGGACCTGCTTGGACATCCCTGTGCCACCATTGATATTTTTTACCATTGGAATTCCCGCAATTTAAATAAATATGTCGCAAACTCAATGGCTGGGAGAAAATAGTCATCCCTACAAAAGTTGGCAAATGCGACACAAGGGTCAAACAATTATTAAGCTGGCGTGATGGTTGCTGACGGGGTTCTTACCTGAATTGCAAAGAGAAATTTTTCAACGACTTTACCAGAAGGAATTTTTTTTCACCAAACAGATTTCACATATTAAAAAATGGTATTTATCTAGATGTCGATAACGTCTGGGAGGTACTATCCCTATAAATGTAAAAAATCTTGAGATGGGCCTAATGTATAAATTACATATGTATTTTTAGACTGGGATGGATTATTTTTGCTTGTGTTGTCAGAGGTATTTTTAAAAAGTTCTGGGATATAATCCTGATATAACTTCACGGCGGTAAATTCATAACAACTTTTTAGAAAAATTTGAAATTTTTCGAAAATAAGATTTTAATTTTTCTGTGTTACCCAAAAATGCGAGTGAGAACTTGTGGACATCTCTGGGGTCGACAGAACGAAACAATAAAAGTCGTCTAAACTCTAAAACACAGAATTTCTTTGATAAATAAATACCAACACATACATACATTACAATAATTAAAGACTGTTCGGTTAAATAGTGCATTTAATGTCCTTTCAAAGCTGAACAGTATCCCTATTTTATATGTACATGGCTACAGGTCCGTCTTTTATTTGGTCATATGGACACTGCATAGCTCCATGCTACAGCTTGTACTAATATGTATATGAGATGGGTCGGCCCATGAGTTCTACATTCCAACAGAAGGTCATAGATGTTTTCAATTTAATTATCGATCGTAATCGGGATAGTAGCCAAAACGATATGCAAAAATACAATTAAAAAAAAAAATTCTATCCATGAGGCAAGACAATTTTTTACGTTTACCTATGTAAGTAACTCTAAAAAGGACGACATATTTCAGTCGATCTTTCCAGCAGAAGTCTTCTATTTGCAAGGGTGCTAAACATACAATTCTGGACCTCTTTTCTTGTATGGAGGTTATCGAACCGCATTGTCATGGAGTGATATGTTTCGGTCGTAATCCCAATCAGTTCTGTACAACTGATGTGCACATCAACGTAAGGACTCCAAACCAGCACACCGTCGTATTCCACTTGAAAATATAGTGAAAATAAAGTTCCCAGTTCAACGTTTTACAGAGCCAAACATAGCGATTGGTTTAGCAATACAACTATCAATATGCCGGTTGAAGTTATCGGTTTCGATGAAAGTGACGCATTTTTTTGGATAGTAAAATGAATAGTGTGGACATTATAAATGAATGTATTGGGCACAGCTCATCTGATTCCAAATAGCAGACCGCTCCATACTCTTCGGAGAATTTTAACATGAATTAGTTCGAAATCACCGAAAACTTGGCAAAAATAATAAAAATACAGATTGGAAAAGACCATTAAACACCACATACTAAAGTCGCATAGACTAGAGAATCACGAATTCAGATTATGCGCCAAAATGGTTAACACCTTATAGTCGTGAGTATCTGGAAATATCTAAAATCGGCGACTCAAAATTTACAAAACTAAAAATACAACAAAACTTAATTTTGAGAACAGATACCTTTTTCCGCATTGCCTCGAGTGGCAAATCTCAACCTTTTATGAAACCTACCTTTCGTAAAATCAAAGATAACAATTTTTTCACTTATTTTTAAATCATTCTTTCCTATAAGAAACTCACAAAATTTATTAAAAATGGATTAAATCGACAAATATATGATTTTATGAGCATATAATCCAAACATGATGGGCATTTAACACGTTGGCTACCGCCGTATTACCGAAGACTCCATAAAATAGCCTTACCACGCCAAACAATTATTTCGATCTTAGTTTTGGATATGACAAAAAATTATTGGAATAAAATTTTTTTTCATAAGTCAAATAAAAAGAATTTTTCATATACAACGGCGGTGATGCTGTGGTAGCCGCACATAACATAAATTTTTGAGTTTTTATTTGATTTGAGTACACACAACATCGTTTTAAGGCACTGCTTGAATTTCGTATAAATAAATAAGTGGATGCTGCTAAATTTCACGATCCAACTTTTAATATTGTAAAGAAAATATCCCTGTTTTTCTTTGTGCCCAAATTCTAACGAAGTTATACGCCCTTTAAACTTTGACCTATCATAATCCTGCATATAGACTATGTATATATGCATAACGACCCAAATCATCATTATTATGCGACATCATTTCCAAAAGATAAAATCTTTCTAAATTATTCATCATCGCAAAAGCTTGTCTAAAATAATACGAGATCCCTGTGGAGCACAAATCATCTCATAAGTAAACATAAGGAATTAGGGTTATTACCGGTGTGAATTCGAGATAATTTTCTATTGAATAGTATCGCATTGTCAATAATTCAATAAGCTTTTCATATACATATACAAACACACACACCCACACATACATATATAGATGGTTGTGTTATAATAATACATAATAACATATTTGAAAAGGAAAAATATTGAAAATTATAGAAAGCAGGTTATCATAGCATATTATAGCGATAATATGTAATGATGATAATATGTCGTGTATGCGTGTGTGTTTGCATAATATACTCGTAGACAAGAAAAACAATTTTCTTCGCACGAAAATCAAGGTATGATACCGCTATGTGCGTATTCGAAGGTGTTGTGACTTTTTGAGTGAAATATTTATGTGTGGTAGCTCGTATAAATATTTCGATTTCGTATAAAGGATACATATATTTACAGTATATTTGTAGGTACTCGTCAATGAAAGTATATTGTTGTTTTATTTGTATGTACATACATAAGTATATATCGAAATGAAAATTTTACGATGATTTTGTTATGTGGAAAATTATATATAGAGGTTCGGGTATACGTATTATAATGAGTATTAAATTTGTTTAGTATTTGAGGAACATACTCGTATATACTTGTACGCGTTTGAGCGACGTATAATTTTTTATTAATGTGATTTTTATGATAGAAAATTTATTAGTTATAATTTTATTTTTATGAATATTGCTTATGCTTAAATAGTAATGACTTGTTTAAAAATTTGATTACACTATATACATATAGAGGTATGTAGTATATATCCAAGGTAGCAATTTTTATATGGATGGTGTATATTTGTTGTGGGCCAAAAATGTATATATAAATATGATTTATGCTTTTATTATCCCTAATCAATATCAATAAAGATTATAAGGAAGATATAGCTGTAAACAATCGCAAGTGGTTCGACGCCGCATGAATTATTGATCATATAGTTTTTCGTTTCGGGTATGGTTTTCTCGTGTATATATAGTTATATGTTATCAGAAACTTTGTGTATAGTTTGAATTTTTAAAGTACGATAATTTCAAGTATCCAATGTTATATAACCGAATTGAAACAAATTTGAATACGACCTAGTTATTAGTTCCACTTATTTTATATAGTCAACAGTCAACGTTTTAATAGAGTTTGAGTTTTGAATATTTCGTTGAATCCAAGCAAGATAGAGAAAAATGGTGAATCTTGAATAGAAATTTTGTCGAAAAAAGAAGTAGTTTTGAACGGTGGTCCTGCGATGGTTATATCACTGGTTTTGGACTGCATT
The DNA here is from genome assembly GCA_951394425.1 of Tipula unca. Lineage (NCBI taxonomy): Eukaryota > Metazoa > Arthropoda > Insecta > Diptera > Tipulidae > Tipula > Tipula unca. Next base: position 218,011,687 of record OX596380.1, read on the forward strand.
CATTTTTGGTGGTATAATACATATATTGAAGGAAAGTGTGATCTTATTGCAGAAGTCTATTTATGGGGGTCGATTCGCGTTCTGGGAATCGTTCTGAAAATTTACAACAATCATACAACCAAACATTTCTAAAAATTTCATTTACATGTGTGTACTTACACACATATAGCTATACATTTATTTATTTCATTTTTTGTTCAACATAAATTAAATTCAGTAAAATAAATTCACATAAAAAGGAAAACATTAAATATAAATTAAATTCAGATCTTTAAACTTTAATTTTGGCAGTTTAAAAAATACTGTTTTTACAACGATAGGCTGCGCTTATGCAAGAATATCCCGAAACCGAGAAGTTCTCTCGTTTTGAGTAGATTTTCGGATTTTTATTTAATAATGCCATTTTGAGCATCGCAAGATTACTGCTAAATCTTCCAGTCCCTCGTATATGTTGAATACCTTGGTCAACGTTCGGAAGTCATCATCGGACACTGGCTGCACTTTTAAGCTATCGGGTATGAAGTTTTACAGTTCCTCATCAACAGAATTACACACATTCTCTTCTTCTGGTTCTGATATTGATACGGTTGTTACTGTAAGAGATTCATCCATAGCATCTTTATCATCACTATCAGGGGTTTTAAATAATCGCCTCGAGATTATTTTTGCGGTTTTAGTTATTTCTATTTTAGAACAACTACAGGATTTTGAAATAATTTGTTTGTCGCTACGTTTGGCGATTTGATTATTTATTTCATTTAATAGATAGTTGCTTATTTTCAAATTATTGGTCCGGAGATTTTTAAATAAACATTTTCGAACGCTTTCTACAGTTAACAATAAAGCATCTTGGCGGCTTAGAGCTTCTTTTGATTTTTTAACTGGTTGTAAAGCGCACAATATAATAAAAGCAACTATGTCAAGTTCCGTATTCCATAATTTGTTAAATCACGTAACGTTTTTAAAGTGGCTGGTTTTACTCGCCTTCCATTTGTTAGTTGTACCATATTATTCCGAACAGGCGAATTTTAGAACAACTTAACAATTATTCTTATCTTTAAGATTATTTAATGTATTCTCATATGTTTGAAGTTATTTCAATGGTGGTGTCAGCATAAAACTACTAGTTTTATTGCATTATTTGTAAACAACTTCGTATTGAAAAATGATTACAAAATTTAAAAAAAATTATAAAAGTAAGCCTCAATTTTTCGAGAATCTCAACTAAACTTTCTGGAATCTCGAAAATTACAAAATAAATTTTTTCAAGATTGCGAGGGCGTAAAATTATGACGATTTATCGAGATTCTCGAGACGCGATTTCTCGAGCAGAAACTCTAGCCATAGGTAAATATATTATATTAATTCGATCATACGTTATAACAAAATGAAATATGTATGTGAATTGCTTGTGTATACGAGTATAATAATGTATAATTCATTTATGATTTATAGCCCTTACGCCTTTATCCCTTGCGTTCAAAATTATTATATACAGAGCGCCCAAGGGATGCCCATAACCAATTTGAAATAGTGTCCGACATACAGTTTTTTACTTTATACCGGTTTCCGAAAAACATTTCCACGGAATTAATAAATAAATTATTCCTAAGTTTGCCATAGACAACCAGAAGCCATGCAATTCAATCCCACTTGAAAGTGCTGTGTGAATTTCGTTTTTTTGCCACTAAGGCAGTTATCAGCGAGCAGTTGGACAAGAAATAATGACAACTTTGTCACAGACTTCTGTAAGTGGTATTATAAGGGAAGTGGCGGAACTTAACTTAATAGTCCAAGAGTATGTCAAATTTCCAACTGCTGGCGAACTGTTGACTTCGAAACAGCAATTTTTTGGATTTGAAGGATTCCCTGGTATTATTGGTTTAATTGATGGAACCCACATTCGAGTTTGTCCACCTACTAGGGATATTGAGCATATTTACTATTGCAGAAAAGATGGGCACTCGAAAAATGTGCAGATTGTGTGCGATGAAACAATATCATTTTCAATGTAAATGCCTGATTTGGTGGAACAGCACATGATGCCTACATATGGCGTTGCTCGAATTTACAATTAATATTATAAACTACATATTCTACCGGAGAACGAATCTGCTGGTTGGGTGATAGTGGGTACCCATTACAACCATGGATAATGACCCCCATACAAAGTGCAACTTCGGCTATAGCGAAATGAAATATAACGCAGCACACAAGAAAACCAGAAACCTCTCTACCAAAGGTGCATCGGTATCTTGAAAAGCAGAATGAGATGCTTATCCAATGAGGGTTCCTTGCTACACATCATTTTGATAAAAGTACGTGTGCCTTTGCCTGAGTTAATTGAGAAAGATGATACAGATTGTAGTGATATATTAAACAATACAGTCATTTTTGAGTGAAAGACATCGAGATCAGTCGAATATTGTGGCTGAAAATTTTTATTAAATTTTGGCTTATTTTTGATTTTAAATAAATAATAATATTTCTAATAGTATATCTAATTCTAAAACGGTAACCAAAATTTAAAATTTTTCAATTAAATTTTAATTTGTTTTGCCAAATTACAACATACTCGTACAAACCAAACAATGTCAAAACTTTAAATAGACTTTTCAAATAAAAATCGAGGTGGAATTTTTAGGATGCCAAACACTGAATTTGAATATTTGAATATTAATACTCTCAAATTTGAAATTGACAAATTTTTGAAATCGAATTTTGATGTGTAATTAGAGATTTAAAAATTAATTTTAAAATATTTTGAATTTTTCCGAAATTTATGTGAATAGTAAAAATAAATAAATTTAATTTTAATTCGAGTTTTATAAATTCTATGTAATCCGTTTTTCGGATAATTTCCTACAATTTCCCATATATGATTGACAACTATCAATTCGTTTTATTGAATTTTGAAATTTTGGATGAATGAAATGCTGAACTGCAAAGTTTATAAAATTTATGGACATATGTATATACAAATATGCGGTGCATAGTTCGACCCCTAACTCAATGATCACTCTAACGGCCTAAAAATAAACTAAAATAATCTACAAAAATAATTATAATCGGGAAATTTTTTATTTAATTAATAACTTCAAATTTCAATTTCAAAATTTGGCGGACAATTGTTCGAAATTCAATTTTAAAATTTTTAAAAATTTCCCAATTTTTAATTCAAAATGGTACATACCATCTTCTACGATTTGGCTTTTTAATAACTCGGTAGCACTCATATCCTTCCTGAACTCGAATACGTTTTACCATGGAGTGGGGTGTGTTAGATTTTATGGCACGGTCATAGTTAAATTTACCTGGATTATTTTTAATGACGGTTATAACCTTGTCTCTCAGTTGAGCCATATAAAGATTTCTATCGTTGTTTAGCACCAATTTTAAATACGCCGATGGTCGAGTAAGCAGAGTCAAAGCACTTGAAATCGTGGACTGGAGCTAGCAAGACTCGTTAGCGCCAATATTTTTTTAATTTAATTTCTGCTGTAAAATTGGTTCAACGCAGCTTCTGTTGAAATTACATTCGATTTCTGCAAGTATAAGGGAGAGGACTCTTGTTTATGACCGTAATGAAAATATATAGTGATGGTCAAATAAGCCTAGTCGATTCCTGTTGTTAAAATTTTCAATTTTTTCTATTGATTTGGCAAATATAAAAGATTTGTATGGCACCAAATTTATATACGCCGGTTGTCAGCAGAGTCGTGGCATTTGGAATTGTGGACTTTAGTTCAAGCCTCGGTTTGGCATTAACTAATTTTTAATTTAATTTATTTAATTTCTCCCTCCAATTGGCTCCAAATATAAATGATGAGTATAGCGGCAAATCTATATATGGAAATGGTAAGGTGGTAAAGTAAGCGGTGCCATAGGATTTGGAATCGTGGATGTTGTCCAGTATTCGAACCTCGATTAAGGGTAAAAACAATTTAGCAGCATCTACACATTTCTCATTAAATTAAAACAAATCACTTTTTGATTTAAAAATGACCAATTGGCAATTAAATTAAAAATATATATTGAGGCTTGAACTAGTCATGATAACAATCCCACCACTCAGTTTTTTTTACCACCGAGCCACCGCCATTCATATAAATAGTGATACTTCTATCGTCTATAGCTGCCATTTGATTAAAAAAATTGGAAATTTTACCAACGGCGATAGTCCCTGCTTATTTGACATTCGCCTTACATTTTCATTACCGCTCTATATACCCATACCCATCTTTTTTACTTGCCACTTTAACATGGAGAATATTGAAGTTTTGAACAGAAGCTGAGTTGGATTATTTTTATTTCACCATCACCAATTTGATAGGAGAAATTAAATCAAAAATGAATAATTAAATTAAAAATGTTTGGCTCGATCGAGAATCGAACTTAGTTCCATAAATCCAAACTCACTGACTTTGCTTACTGAATCACCGCCGCATATAAATTTCATACTATACAAATCTTTTACGAGTATATCTGTCATTAGAACAGAAGCCGTGTACAGCTGTATTCAGAAGAAATTAAATTAAAATAATACCGTCGCTAATGGGACTCGAACCTTTAGATTCACGAATTCAAAGTCAATCACTCTACTATCTCGCCCACCACCGTATATATATTTGGTATTATGCAAATCTTTTGTACTTTCCAATCGAATTGAGAAACCTACGCAATGTGTTAACAGAAGCTGAGTTGAACCAAAAATGTCCCAACATTAATATCGTTTGAAAGTTAACTGAACTGCATAGTGTCAGGTGCAACATTTAATGCGATGACATTCCAAGCAGTGAATCGAAGAATTAAAAAATCTGATATGCTATTCCTCCTAATATTCTTAAAAATTATAAAACTTCCGTTCCTGTCAATGATGCTTGATGCGATTTTCTAGGCGGGTCACAACATTGACCACTGATACATGTATATTTTAAGTTTAAGTCAATACATGAATAACGTCCAAATAAAAAATTTCCCTATACAAACTGAAAGTATAACAAATAGGTATAGCTGAGTTTAAGTCTCGATTAGGGCTTTTTTAAAAAAAATTATTTTAATTTCTTACAAATTAATTCCATTCTGATTCTGTTTTTTTCTATTCATATGGTGAGTATATAAAAGATGGATGAATTTCATCAGTAATGAAATTGTACGGCACTGGTCAAGTAAGCAAAGTATTGGGCGTTTGATTAGGGATTCACAGTTAATTAATCTAGAACCGCAGTGAGAATTTTTTTTAATATAACTCGGTAGCACTTATAGCCTTCCTGAACTCGAATTCGTTTTACCATGGAGTGGAATGGATTAAAGTTTATGGCACGGTTATAGTTAAAGTTCCACGGATTATTTTTAATGAAAGTTATAACCTTTTTGTTTGATTTTTTAAGTTTGAGCTATTCTATACCGTTCCACCGTTATAAAGAGGGCCCCACTGCTATATAGCGTATAGTACGCTATATATCGTTGTTTTGGGTCAATTTAATAATTTTGTAATGGATAAACATGACGCTGAAGTAGATTCATGGTATTTGAGCACGATTAGTTTTATGCTCCGCTCTTTTTGAAAAGGGATTTAAATGCATTGACGAACATTCTATAAAACTATAACCAATAACGCATTGTTCCTCAAGAAATTTGGTTACCTATTAGTTTAGAACTAATTGAAAAAACGACTCTAGGACTTGTCTACATTATCGATGTTGTCTACGTTGTTGACGTTATCTACGGGTTATCGACACGTCAATGTAGAAAATAATAGATGACGCATCCATCCTTGGTCGTAATACATTGTAATCAGCATTCTTTATTAATTCGAACGATGAATATGATCGTTATCAGTTAGAATAATACTCACCAAAATATTTATATTTTCCCTAATTGAAAAAAAGTGGAAATCTATTTGTCAGCAAAATACACATCCGGCGTTTCATTAATTTAATTTATACCATTTCAATCCTACTATGCATGCCTATGTATAATATGATAACCACACCTAAATAAAAAGTGCTTACAAGTTCCTAAGTAATAAATAATTTATAAGAAAAATTTGTACCTGATTGTTCTTATTGAAATTCATACCTTCTTAATTATTATGGGCACAAAAAGGTTATAAAAATATATAAAAACTTTTTTAAAACCTTAAATAAAAATTACCTGAAAATCTTAAGAATTATGTATATAAGTATAATATGTATATATATATATAGACGAACTATTATTATTTATAGACGTGATGTTGATAAACTCCAATAAACTTTATTCAACACAGTGTTAGTCGATAGTTTTAATTTAGTCCAAACTGAACCATAATTTATATTTGTATATATGTATTATATGTATGTATGTATGAAAACTTTTTAATTTTTTTTAGTCAGCAAGGAACTATTATATTTTATTTTTAAACTTGTCTAGATTAATACACAACTCGAAGTATATATTTACTTTATTATGTTTGGCGTTTTCAAAAAAAAGCTCAAAGAATTGTGAAATTTATAATTTTTACTTAATTTTTTTTTTTTGCTTTATACTGTTAAACTTTCGTATAATTTAGTATAGTTATTTTCAATTTTTTGTTTTTTATTTTTTTTATTTTGGTTCGGGTTATTTAAAAAGCTGGAATAAAAAATAAAAAAAAAAGTTTTTTGTTTAAACAGAAAATTATAGGAAAAAAAATTATATTTCCTTTTGGGAATAACCGAAATAAAGAAAAAAAAATTCAAGAAAAACTTTTATTTTTTTTGTTTCTCCAGCTTCGGTTTCTACAGTTTTTTTAACCTGGCTTTTTTTTACCAAAAAAAAAATTCCCAAATGATGAATTTATATATTGTAATTTGTAATTTTTTTTTCAAAAACAGAGATGGAATAAAAATATATGCATATACGTATATTATGTTCAAGAATGTTTAAACTTCTTATATTGATTTATATTGAAAACCACATTGAAAATGTTCTTCTCCGTTTTTTTAGTCTGTACGTATGTATTTAAAAATGTACAGAAGAATAAAACAAAATTCAATCCTGCAAGGTGAAATAAAAATATTTTAATCAAAAAAAATAAAAGAATGTATTCTTATTCTTGTTAAAATAGCTGTAAGGTTTTGAAAAGAAAATCTGATTTCATATTTCTATTCCATATCGACAGATATGTATGTAGGTTGTAGATGAAGCCAATTATATTTTGTGTCTGTGTGTGTGAATGGTGTGGCACCATAATATTTAACAGGTCTATCACCATAAAAGTTTTTAATCGATTTAATTTTTGGTGCCGTATGTATATTGTAACACAACCATTAAATAATTTGCAATAAACCGCTAATCAGCTATAAACAGTCATATTTTCATATGCACACCACCCACCCCCATAGCCAAAATATATATGAACATCGATGAAAAAATTATTTTTTCATTATGCACAACAATTTGTGTTGATTCACCGAACTATTAATTATTGGCTTATGTTAACACAAAAAAAAAATAGTTGGTAATTTGTTATTAATTTTTTTCATGTTTTCAAGCGAAATTTAAAACTATTTTGCCGAAATGTAGGTGCCTACATAATATCGATTGTTAAATATGAGCTGTATAGCTATATAGCATATTTTGGATAAAATCGATATTTTTCAGTAATTGCTAATTGTGTACCAAATTTTCAGGTGAATAAACGTTAACCGGTTAACACTAAAATAATTTTAAAATTAGATAACAATAATTTTAGATTGGAGAACACTAATATTTACTCATTCAAGGAGATATGCTACCCTTCTTCATTCTATTTCTATCATTATTTCTATCGTGGTAAAAGATCAATCATTCAAAATTACAGCCCCAGATGCATTGCCGCTGGCAAGTGTCCTCCATTGCTTTACCAAACAATTGGAAAATTGGATTGTATGCTTATCAGGAGATTTATGTAAATCAGAAATGCTCATGTATTTTAAAATTTGTTGTTAACAAATTCCGATTTTTACTTCAAAATTTCCGATTCCGGAATTTTCTAATTTAAATATATCTAGAAAATTGTAAAATATGTTAAAAAAATGCAGACGAAATTCTAACAATTGACTTAGTAAGCCCACAAGATTAATTAAAGGAATTAAAACAAAAAAATTCCAGAATCAAATTTTTTGGATGTTCTGATTCACAGGAAGAGTTATATAAGAGTTAAAGAACATTTTCGTATACAACCGGTGCGTTTTTTTCGTGGTACACAAAATTGTTAAAATTATTATATTTTTTATATCAAAACATTTTTTTTTTATCGTAAACGATTTTTGAAATTGTATACTTGTAATCACGAAAAATCGTTCCGAATCGTTTATAAAAATTAAAAACCTGGATGAAGTTAGCTTCAATTTATTTTGGTTATGATTTAGGTTTAAATTTTAAATGTATTTTGATTATAATTATGGTTTAACGGTGCGGTTCAGTTCCTGTTCAAAGCTCTGAAACGAACAGATATAGAGTAGTGTCCACAATTCTTTTCGCTAAACCTATAATCAAAATTCAAATATCAGTAGCGATAGAGTTATTCTTAAATGATGTTTTTATCCATAAGTTAACCTTTCAGCTGATTCAACGTATTCAAAATCCAAAAATTATTCGCATCGAACTGCGACTACTAAGTAACATTGGTTTCTGAACCATTTTACACACAGTGAAAAAAAATAGAATTTCGAAAAATCAAAATAAAATATTGGCAAGTGACTAAACAAACAACGCAGATTTGGTCTAAACTATCAAACGTCTGATCACAACGTTCCCAATATTCAAAAGGCACTAAATCGTTAATTTCAGAGCGAGATCGAAATCGTAATCAAAAAAAATACAACGGAAAATTTTCCTATACCAATATCCCCAACATGGTGCGACCGAAAATTTGAAGCAAACCAAAAGAATTAAATGCCTGAATTTATAAAATGTTCGGCGTTTTACCAACATTTTCGGATCTTTGATAATAATCAAGTTTGTGCTATTAACCAATTGCTAGGGAAAAATTCGTTTACTTTTTGGGAACTAATGTTGTTGTATGCTTCAAAACCTTTACACTGATACACTGCTTGTGGCCAGATTTAACAGATACAATTTGCTTCTCGTTTCTCACCTTTCCACTTTTGTCAGGGGAGTAGTCAAATGCATGAATGTTGCATTTTCTAAATATGAAAGATGAAATCAAAACACAAGATCGCTTCGTGAAGTGAGATCTACATATATCCCGCGTCTATAGATAATAACACTACTATTTATAAAGGTCATTCGAACACATTGAGTCGCCGAAACTCTAATTATTATATATAGTTAATTTAATTGAGTGAAAAACACACGTTTTCCAACGCCAAACAGTATTTCCAAAAAACGAGGAGACCTATGGTTAATCGGCTGGTGATGAATAGCATAATGGAGTCTTGAAATGAAAAGACTGCGTAGTTAAGTCAAACAAATTTCAGCTGGCGTATATTTAAAATTAAACAAACCATACAAATCGAAATTCGACTGCGAATCTTGTAACAAATCGCAGTGTATACTAAACCATTTTGTAATTCGACAATTCAATTGGAATATAAATTTTAAATGAAGATTTTTATCAGTTATACAAATGTTCATAACAAAAATTCAATAAACTGAACTGAAATTTATGAATCGAGATGAAATCGCCAATTTTTAATTTAGTGAAAATCGCAATCCCTTAAACTTGTTTTTACAGGATTTGATAACTTTTAAATTGGTACAGAACGTTTTGTCGCAATTGATATTTGCCTCTCTAAATTTAATAACTTTGATATTTGAATAGAAAGTGTTGCTACTGGAACTAACAAAGTGCTCACATCAGACAAAAATTACTAATTTTTCAAATAATTTATAAAGATCATCCGAGCATTTTGAGCCGGTTAACTTCGAGATCCGATCACTTTGGAAATTACTGAAAAGGTCATGAATCTATTTCCAGCTACCACTAAGATTAAACTTCAATAACATTTTGTTCTCCACACTATGTTGGTACTCAGTTATTAACGAATATTCATTCAATTTTTTTGAAACAAATTCTCTTAAATAGCAAACTTTAAATATTTCCAAGCTTCATTCTTTTCGTTCTCATACACTCATGTATACTGAACAGTTTAACAACTTTGTAAATGGATTCAGTACTTCGCTGGTTCTCTTCAATTTTTTATGGATATAATATCTAGAATTTCTGCCGAAACTAATTTATATTCGTTTCAAAAAAAGCAAAAGCCAGCTTTTCAATTATGACTAAAGACATTAGAAATGTTATGGGGATTTGTATTTTTCGAGAACACCATGGTGCAGGAGCAGGGTTGGGGGTTGAACGTCAACAATATAGGCAACGTCGATAATGTAGTCAATTCCTAGAGTAGTTTTGTAAATTAATTCTAAACTAGGATGACCAAATTTCATTAGAATCAATACGTTGCGCCTGGTGACAATTTGATAGAATTTTAGTTAATGCATTTTAATCTATTTTCAAAAAAGCGATCATTTTGTCAATCTACATTTTATGCTAGTTGAAATACAATTAGAAATCACATAATGGGTCGCTAAATCCGTTGTAATAGTAATAGTAACAATTTATTAAAGATGGAATTAAATAATTAAAAACTATACTTGTGCACAAATACATATATAGTAAATCATTCGGCGCCAAATTTTTCCATGGTAATATCATTAAATTTTCCCAAAACAAAAATATAATAGCGTGTAAAGAGCATGGAAAGGACAGCTCAGAGAAATCAGAAACATGGCACAACTTCATTAAAAATAATCCGGTTATCTATGACCGCGGGGATTTATGACCGCCCCATAAAATGTAATATATCTCCTTCTATGGTAAGAAAAATTCTATTTCATAAATGCCAAATCGTTCAGATAACCAAAATTTGCCCGCTAAAAATTGGGTCAGACAGACTATGCTTTATCATAACAAATTTTGATAAAATTTAGTAGTTATGTTATGATGAATGATTTGAACCATTGACCAGGTGTAAAATTATATCTTTCCAGAAACGATAGCAATGCCCCTACTAAATATAAAGTTATAGATACATGCGCAAAAAAAGTTGATTTGATCAGCTATTTGCTGTTGCGTGGAGTCAAGAGCCAGGTTTTTGTCACATTCTATATAATGACGTATTTTGCCACTAATTCGTTGATACGACTGAGCCGTAAAGTTTTGGCCATTAAGCTAGTTCAATAAATTCGTACGAGAAAAATCTAACCGATGTTATCTTAAAGAAACTGAGCCCATCGGATTTCAACCTATCGAAAAATATTGGTCTATAATGAAAAGAATGGTGAAGAAGAATGGCGGATGCGTTAATGGAACGATTTTTGTGCATTAAAGTCACACCGGAAGTTGTGCAGATAAGGTTCCTTAATAACGAAATTTCCGATACAATTTAAAAAAAATTTGATTTTTTCCAATACGGCTTCATTGGATCGCTCTTTATAACAAACACGGTCAATTAACCCATTCAGTGTCAAATCGCTAAACTATCATAGGTTGTTGACATTATTTTAAATTGTTGATGTTGACAAAAAACATTGCCAACTTTTCTACGTAATTTTTTTAATGGTAGACAACCACGTAGATTACATGGCGTTATCTACCTCACCCATCTCTGTGAAAATCAAACGAAATATGTATTTTAATGATAATAAGACGATGAAACCATAAGCAACAATCATACCTGTATACCGGTCGGGAAAATGTTGAACATAGACGACCAACATCCGGAAAAAATGTTTGTGCTGTATGCAGAATTATTTCATCTTATTTGAATTATAGATTAGAACGAGGAACTCGCAGCTTTGGTACAATCAGAAAAAATCGGTTACCAAATTGTAAACTACAGGAGGACAGATATTGGAACAACCAACCACGTGGAGCAGCAATTGAATTTGTTGCTAGTGTCGATGAATTTAATATTGCTCTTGTGCAAAGGTAGGACACAAAATTGGAAACATTAATTCCAACTTTTGAGAGAAAAAACCCTATCAAGCTATCAACACGAAAAGTAGTAAATGCTGGAAGTGTCAATGTGGAATTCAATTATTAAGCAACCTAGGTGATTACAAAATAAAAATCCGATCACAGAAATACAACATTCATTATGTTTTTAATCTTATGGTTAGTAGAACTACGGAAAAGTGTTAAAAGTGCCACTTATGTTTTGTGCTTGCAGCTCCTTGCAAGTTTGAAGAACCTGAAGCATTTGAATAATCAAATTGAAAGAGGGCATTGCAACTCAACTACTATCAAAACAAGTTCGTCTGAATAATGTAAGTCACTTTCTTACTTGGATGAGCAATTGATTGTTATGAAAATACCCAAATTGCAACAAATCCACTTTTACTAATTGCACCAAAGTGCTTCCAAGCTTTTCATTTATAAATGGTAACTAGCATCCAAAATAGTCATTTAAACGGATTTACATAATGTTTTAAAATGTGATATTCATTTAATTTGTACTGAAAAAGGTCGTATTTTTTTTATAGACTGATATAAATGTGATTTTTTATTTATAAAAAATATTTTTTTGAAATTTTAAGTTAATTTTCGTGTTGGCGATGAAAAATCTGATTCCAAAATAATTATTATCCTAATTATAAAGGAATAAATAAATTCTAAATTCCAAAGGTTTTACAAAATTTGAAATTTATTAAAATTTCATCAATTTTCAGTATATGAATGAATTGTGTATTAAATTCTGGAAATTTGTTCTGAAATAACATGAAAATTGAAATCTTTGTTAAAATTTTATGTTCCAAATTTATGTAAAATTTTATATTTTTTTTATTCAAATGTTGTCTAATACTGCCAATCTGTGGAATTTAAAATTGTAGAATTTATCTAAATCTTCCAATATACAAAATTGTATCAGATTCCGAATGTTTTACCAAGTCTGATGAGAATGTTTTAATCTAAAATTCATGAAATTTACAAAATTTGATTAAATTCGTGGATTAATTCAACTGAATTGTGAAATTTTCTCGCGTTTTATCTACATTCAAAATATATTCTTTAATTATGAAATTTGAAAACCTATGTAAATATAATTTTTAGTAAATTAAAAAAAAAATTCCCAATGATCAATTTTTTCAAATCTGTGAAATTTGATGAAATTCTGTAAATTTTGAAACAAAATTGTATATTTGTAAACCTTTATAAAATAGAGGAGTTTCTATCATAAAATTTCGATTACGCTACAATCAATAAATTTTAAATTTTAAAAAATTTACAAAATTTGAAGTGCTCATTAAATTCTTTTAAAAATTTCCAGTAATTTCTCTGAATCAAATTCTCGTTATTTGCTTGTGTTCTGAAAATTACATGAAATACTGGGAATTTGGTTCAAAGTTTGTAATTTTTGTTTAATTTTAAATACATGTGAATGCTATGTTAAAAAAATTTTATTTTCAAAATCTGTCTAACGGTAAAATTTAAAAACATCTTAAATTTTAGGAAATATTGCTATTTGTGAATGTTTTCTTAAATTTTAAAGTTGTTATTGCTTTGATCTACATATTTTCAAAATATTTTAAATTTTCACAAGTTTAGAAATTTTACCTATTTAGAAATTTTATTAATTTGTAGTTTAATCAATTTTTAGAATTAAGTATATACTCGGATGTATTATTCAAATTTTTGGTATTTTATAAATTCAGAAATTTAAGTTGTGAAATTTCAAGAAATGAAATATTAAAATCTGTAATTTTAACAAATTTTCATTTGATGAGTTTACTTTAATTTTGAAAATAATTCACGAAGTTTGTACAAAGCACTCTATACAGAGAAATGGATATTATCGGAAATGTGTACATTTTTTACCTAAAATTAAAAAATTAACTGTGCTAGTTAACCTGCTGGCAATAATCTAATTGTTTGGCGTACCAAAATGTAGCCAACAATAGGCCAATATTGATGGAACTCTAATAGTATAGTTTATTTTTATTTTTAAAACAAATCAGGTTTTCTTTTCACTCAAGATTGAGTGTTGACGTAAAATCTAGATAGTACATTGTTCTATACAGTTGAAAGCTTTTATTGATATTTGTATTCCGGCAATTTCCTAACTCGCTTTTTTGTATGTATAACCTTTCTATGGAAAGAAACAAATAATAATCTCCACATTGTTTTAAAAATTCGAATGAAATTCAATCACTGATGTTTGACCTTGCAATAAAAATTGTAGCTTTATGTAATATCAACTTACACCATACACATATACTGTATAAACATAAAACATTAAAATATTTATCCAAAACTTTTTCTTTACTCTATCTTTTGTGTGAACCTATATATAGAAAATAAAAGCACAAAAGCATATAAAAGTTTCCAGTTTTCGGAGAAAAGTACATTTTTCCGGTTTTATTACATATGTGGATATAGTTTTGTTATATTTTTCCATATTTTCAGGCTTGATATGAAAATTTAATAAACAATTCTTCTGTGTTCGGTATATGAAGTGAATAGTTTTTTGTTTTTTTTTCAGTTCCAATGCCAAATTCGTATCTTTTGCTTGAAACCTTATATGATATCTGCGACAAGCGATGTCATGCTTTTTTGCGGGGATTTAAATAATATAAATGAATCATTTTGATTTGATGACCACAACAAACAGGAAGTATGTACATGGAACAAACAAAATAATAATATTTTTTGTTTTTTGTGGTACGAATGTTTAGGGGATTTACGAGTATATATAGGGATTGAAATATCTTTGTTTCTCTTTTGGCTGGATAATAACTTAAATGTTTGCGTATATTTTTGGTTATAGAAGGTGAATGATATCAATTAAAAAAAAATACAATTGTCGTAACCTACAACATTGGCAGTTGCTATTATCGTTCTTGTTTGTTAAAAGTATTAAAAAAAAATTTATCAAATTCCTTATTGTAAATTGGGTATGCAGTTTAGAACAATTTTAAGAATTTCAGAAATTTAGAAATTAAATTTTAAACATTTATCGTAAAAATTATCTTATTTATCAAGTTTGAAGGGTTTTGTTTATAGTAAATGTAATATTTGAAAAAATAAAATTTCAGTAAAATCTTAGCCTCTCCTAAAATTTGTTAATTAGATTATTCTAATCAAAATGAAGTGAAGATTACTACGAATGATCGCGAGAATTGAACCAATCAATTTGAATAATAATTTTAATTCTGTTTTATTAAATAAGGATTTTCGGTTTATATAGCAAAATTAAATTAATTTTGTGTGCATTTTGCATTTTTAGGGATACCTATGATTAATATGCCACTCCAAAATATTAGATGGATCATTGCATCGTGATGCACATGGTGTACGCTCTGATTCGGCGGAAAAGATTCATTCTGCTCCAACGTCGCGATTTGATTTTCTAATTCAGTTGTTATTGGCGCAGTCAATTCTCTCATTTTGTTTTGGACTCGTGCATTAAAATCTGTTAGATGGTTTCTATCGTGTAACAAAACCGGTGAATTATGAAACGCATTTCTGATGTTGCTGTGAGCTGTTTCTGTCGGTATGATTAACGACTCAGCTTATTTCTACCAGCCCAGATCCCTGAAACATATGCGGTTGAACAGTAGAGTCATAATATAACGTCAACTATCGTTTCATTGGGTATAACGTAGACGACTGGTTCGGAGTGTGATGCTTGATCCATTGGTTGATTCCAATTATTGTCTTGTTGTTGCATGCCTAGGGCTTTTCCGCATTGTCTTTGCTGAGTCATTGTATTGATAATTGGTGAGAGTCTGCATAGGAATCGTGTTGGCTGGAATAATTGGCACCGGTTCACGTCTTCTTTTGGTAGAGTCGCGAAATGCTCTCGACGGTCATCTACGGCCAAGTAATCGGTTGTTTTAATAATTTACGACTGAGTACCACCGTGGTTAATATGTGGAAGAGGTATTACTGACAGTAGTGTGTAGTCCCACGTGAAAGCAAGCGGTAATGTGATTTCAATTAATACACTCCGTTTTGTTACCCTAGTTCGTGTTTTCATGCTTTTATACACATGAGTGAGATCGTAGAGATTGTGTCCTGGGATGGTAATGTGTATGGCGTCATGTATAATTCCATGATGAGCGTTGTAAACCACGTCCAGTAGACCTTGCTGGGTATCTTTCAGGTTTCTCAAAACTAGACTCAATTCGAGTATACTGAGCATTATCGAGCGAGTTCTACCCTCGTAAGTTCGCTTTTCCTGAAGTTGTGACATTTCGTTTTGTAGGTGCTTTCATTCCTTTATTAAAATATTTATTGAAGTTAGAGTGAGATTTGTATTGTGTTTGACTAACTGAACAGTATTATCGATCAACGTTGCTGTATTTTTTATAAGTGACACTAGTTAATGTTCGTTGTTGTTAATTTTTTCGAAATCGCGTCTGACACGTTTTTGATCCTTGTTACTTGCTAGTAATAGTTCATTATCTGAGATTAAATTCCTTAATTACGATTGTAATTGGTTGAGAAAATAACAATTAAACAAAGGTAGCTCGTTACACAGTGCCTGTATTTCTTCGTGAACTAGGTTGACGTTCTTGATGTCATCCCAGTAGCTGCTCATGTTATATTGAATTCCTAGGGTCCATTCCATTGCAACAATTTCTGGTTTGCCCAGCATTTCGAAATATATGCCGATAAACTTATTGAATGGCTTTCATTGGATGTCGGCTGTTCTGAGTCCTTGCAGACAACAAACTGATACCATTTTTAATGCTACCGCATATTCATTTTTCCTACGGTTTTGACTCGCCTGCTTGGTGGTCGTCTAGGAGCACCACAAAGATTCGGACTGGAGCTAGATACATCATTTTTCAATGTTTCATCTGTAATCAGGGGAATTTTTTATGCTGGTGGTGGTTCTTCTGATGGTTCTTCAATAGGTAATTTGCATAATTTGATTATTGGCCGCTTGTATGTTTCGTCCTTAAATTTAACTGTGGCTGTTCGTACTAAATTATCTGAAGCAATATGGATGTCATGAACCCGTCCCAATTTCCATCGAGTGGCCGGTTGTTGTTCATCTTTTATTAGAACAAGATCATTTACCATTAAATTTGGTTGAATGGTTGTCCACTTGTTCCTCTGATGCGGTTGATGTAGATATTCTGATGACCACCGCTTCCAGAAATCTTGCACCATTTTCTCTACTAGATGCCACCTTGTTCGTAGATTTTTTTCCTCGATGTCGGTGGTTGGTAATGCTTTAAGAGAGTTCCAGATTAAAAAATGTTCTTCTACTTGGGTTTCTTCTTCAGTGTGGCTTCGTTTTTCAGGAATGTTGTCGTTCTCCACGACCAACTTCAATTTCTCCTCGATTGCTTTAGTGGTCACCATATTATATTATTATCATCCGAGCTGCCTATACTGCCAATTACGATCCAGCCAAACTCCGTGTTTTGTGCCATAGGCTCCTGGTATCCGCCCTTGATGATGTTGCTGGTTACAATCGACGGGTAGTAATCTGCCCCGAGTACCAGGTCAATTGGTTGAGGCTGGTTATATTGTGGATCCGCAAGTTTTAGATTTTGAAGATGGGACCACCTGGTTGTATCAATGGTAGCTGTGGTAGTTGTTGAGTTAATTTTATTTTGATTGTATGTCTGCAGATTCTTGCCTCGTTACCGCCAATGCCAGAAATGTTGATATGTGCCTTTTTCTTCTGGATGTTTAATATGTTGGCAGCTTTTGACCATATTAATGTTGCTTGTGACCCAGATTCAATAAGTACCTTTATTTTGGTGAATTGTCCAGTGCCTGTTACTACTCTACCCACTGATGTTAGATAGCAGTACGAGGTCTTGTTGTTTGACTATGAGAGTTTGCGCTGCCCCCTTGTTGGTTGATGCCATGTTACTGCCATGCAAAAGAGTGTGGTGTTGACCTTGCCATACAATACATCGTATTGTGGATGTGCTCGAATTTCTTGATAAACCTTTTGTATGTTGTGTTAAAAAACGTACGTAAGTAGATGTCTTTCTGACCAGTTGGTTTATATCCAGTGTTAGCATTAGTTTAAATTGATTGCAGTCTTGCAATTGATGCCTTCCTTGGCATTCTTTTACTAGACAGTTGTGGTGATGTGTTTGCTATCTTGATAACCCCCGTAGCCTGTAATGATTGAAATCTTCTTTCTAGAAACTTGAAAAAATCACTCATCTGTTTAATTTCCCTTGGATTTTCCAATGTGGTATCGTATAGCCTATTTAATTCAGGGTCTAGTTTCTTGAGAGGTTATCTGTAGCTTGCTGTTGTTGTGTAGTATTTCGGTTGGAGTATCAAGCAAAGTTCGAATTGTTACTGCCAGTGCTGCACGTGTAGTTGGTAAAGACATCAATGAGTTGAAATACTTAGTTGCTAGCAACCTAGTGTTGTTGTACATTGCTTGCAATATTTCCCAGGCCTTGTTATAATTGTCGCCCGTTGTTGCGAGATGACTAATTAACTGTGCTGCTCCTTTTTGCACATTTGACTTCAGATAAGTCTTTTTTATAGTGTCCGATAGCTGCTTGTTGATGTGAATGAGCTCGGTGAATATGTCGTTGAACGCGCTCCATTTCTCATAATCGCCATAAAACGTTGGCAGGTATTTATTTCTTTGGTCTTCTTCATCCATTTTCACTAGCATCTCAATGTGTTGTTGATCAATTACCTGAATTTCTTTAGATAATTGATTTAGTAGATCTTTATTTATTTCGGCAATTGTATTCGTCGTTGCTCTGTATGGATGATTCTCTTTGATTGGAGAACCCATCGATATTATCTGGTCATCTGCAGCCAGAAATTTGACGTAGAGCTTTTTTAAATCTTCTATCATTTTTGCGAGATACGATCTCCATCCTTGTGGTAGTTTCTGGCTAAAGTTGTTATTTTTGTGCTAGTCTCATCATTCTTCTGTAGTAATTTATCCATTTGATGCGTTGATGTAAAGACTCGAATATTTATATAAACCTGCCTTATTTGCCACTTCTGTTGTTATATCCGGCTCGAAGGACCATGTACAATCTTAGCATTTGCTAAAATTTGTTAATAAGATTATTCTAATTAAAAGGAAGCGATTATTAAGATTACTACAGGTGAGGTCTTAATAATCGCCAGAATTGACTCGAGTTATAGTCGACCTTGCCCAAGCACTCACACAGTAAAAGATACAACACAAATTCTAGTGTGTTTTACTATGTGAGTGCTTGGAAAGGTCAACTATAATTTTGTAACAAGATTATAAAAAATAAAATGTTGAAGCGGTTTCTCCATCAGATTCTAAGTAAACATTGAAATATATTGATCTTCTTGGGCAGCTCAAGAGTATTATTAATTCTCATATTTGTGTGAATTTTTGGTAACATGGAAACTATAGATTATTACTCCCTTTCGACAAACTTTGTTTTATTTTAACTATGTACTATATATATTTTAACTATAGTCCTCGTATAAATTTAATTTCGTTAAAAATATTAATCCAAAAATATTCCCAGTTGTCAATACCCTTGACACCTACTGAAATAATTTTAAAAATAATATAAAATTTTGTCAAGCATCCGAATATTAAGTATCCTATATACAAAACGAAACGGACTTAAGTACAGGCAATAAACATTAATAACATTATAGTATCATAATTATTTAAATCAACAGACCCAACTTATAAAAACCCCAAAATAAAAAAAATGATTTCGGTATCAATTTTCAATAAAATGTCACTGTATATTATAAAAAGTAAAAAAAAAAGACATAATACCTTGTCAACTTAACCAAAAAATAAAAAAGAAGAAACTCTAGACCCCCATTAAAACAACAACTTTGTTGCTTTCTTAATTTTAACGTATATATATATATACACCAAGAGTAATTATTCTTGTATATACGTATGTATATATACAACAACCCTATATAACAAATTGCTGGTTTATTAAATAAAACAACTCTTATCAAAATTACATTCAAAAACGAACGCGCGATATAAAAATAAAATAAAAAATTCAACAATTTTGTTCGTTACATTTTATTATATTTTCAATTATCTACCTTTAAAAATGGCATCCACCCGCGCCTTTCTCTATAAACATTTTTACGTTGATAACTGTCTTGAGATTTTGTTTTATTCTTAATAAAAAAAAATGTTAAGTTTTTTTTGTTCTCATTCTTCTAGTTTTAATTAATTTAATTAGAAAATTGTCTTTTTTTCGGGTTGTTCTTGTTGTTGGTTGCCGTTGTTGTTGCCCTTGTCGTTTATTTTTTTCCAAATTTCTAAACAATTTTTCCAACAACAACATCATCATTATTGTTATTAATTTTCATTTTATATAGCAACAACACAAAATAATTAGCGATAGGAATGAGAATTCCATCGCAACACCCTAACCTATATATAGAGAAATAAAAAATGAAAAAAGAGCAAAAGCACAATAAATTTTAAACTTTATCAAAATTGAGACGGTGATGGTTTTTTATTTTTTTTAAGATTTCGTTTCTATATATATTTTTGTTTTGTGTAAAGATTTGGGTTGAAGGGTTGAGAACGATGGTTAAAATATATAGGATATATATAAAAGATCGTCTGAATTCCAACTTATCATCGTTTGAAGAATCTTGAAAATTTGTTTGGAATTTTATTTCATAATTGAAATCCTTTTTTATGTCTTATTTTTAAATATGTATGTGTATGCGTAAATTATATCACTTTTCATTAACCTCGACCCAAAGCCGAAAGCACAAAAAAATTGGATAAAAAAAAATAAAATTGGTAAAAACAAAAATGAAATATCCTTTTTCCTATCTTTTCCTATATATTGTACATACATACATATACATATATACATGTACACTAATGATTCTCAACTCGTTCGTTTTATTTGTTGTTGGGTTCGAGTGTAATATTCTTGTAATCAAAAGAAGAGTATCATAATATTATTATTAAATAATTTTATTAAATAATTTTTTTATGCCTGTATATACAGCTAGAAAATTGAAATTGAAAAGGGATATTGTTTTCAAGAACTTAATAGTCCTTTTTTCCGGATTTTTATTTTATTTTTATTTCCTTTTGTTTCGTGACAAAGATCTTCAGGTATATACACAATACGTATTGGTATATAGAGTAGAGTATAATGAATTAAGATGATGTGACTTGGTATTTTTCGATTGTTTCTGGGTTCGTTCTGGGGAAATTTGGATTCAGGACTAGAAACAACTAAACAAAAAAAAAATTTTTTTGTTGTTGTAATGTCTCTTGTTGGTCTTAATTTAATATCTCAACCAATTTATTGACAATAAAAGTAAACATTTCTACTATAAAAAAAATATTTATAGTTTTGTGTTTGTATTTTGGGGTATAATGCGTTCAAGTTGCGATATAGGTACATACATACATACATATATCCATATACATATTCATATATAAAAAATAAAAAAGGATAATAATAATTTACTTAACCCTTTTTTTTCTGTTTTGATGAGATATATGTGGAAAGTATGTTGTTTTGCGGTTGAGACACCATTTGAAATATTATTTTGGTATTTGCTTCTTTTTTAGGGTATATACTTAACGTGCTATTGAGATGAGATTCATGTGGGAGTTACAAATTAGATAACCAAAAACTGGATCTCAATTATATCTATTAGTATACCCATCCTACATTTTGTTGCCAATTTTTGTCGCACGGTATTCTTTAATTGCTACCGAAGCTTGCATTGGTTCAAATTTGTATGTTTCTGGATTTTATGACATGAATTATCCTCACTGACAAGGGTTTAACTATATCTTATGTTTAAAAATAAAAACACTTAGTTATATTTTTGTTTTTAAATTAATCCAACTTTTATTATATATGCACGCATTAAATATGACTTATTTCCTAATTGTTCTTTAAATGCTAGATTTTATCGTTCTGTCAAATCACTTGATTTATGTTTCAGAATCATCAGAATAAGAATATTATCTGTATTGGAATGGAATTTCCTAAAATCATTTCAGAGAACAAGATATAGTTAATAAAATTTATGAAAGATTTTCAACCTAGACCAGGATTTTTTTAGGTACTAGGACTGTTTATCTCGGTGTCTATGTTGAATAAATTGATTAGGTTACCGCTGGTCGGGCCTTACTATTTATTTATTTAATTAAATACGTTAGTAGTTGCGTTAAAACTCATTTTTACTACTATTTCGGTTTTGGTTATGTACACGTGACGAAGTCAACAGATTAGACAATGGATTCTTCTTGACCTCGTCGTGACACTCTTGGTTTGAAGAGCTCTTGATTCCGTTGTTTCTTCCTCCATAGGAAGAAACAATGGAACGTTTCGTGACGAGTTGGGTTGGCATTATAATGAAGTTCATTATGCTGCTCCCCAATCAGTGTTGCCAACTGCCTGGTGTCAATTTTGGATAGCGGTAGCTTCATCATATTAATCTTGGTATTAATGAAAATGCGGTTTGCAAAGCTAGCATTAAAAGTTGGAATAAATGCAGAATTCAATTTAGAAGTTTTTTTAAATGTTGCGGGTATATGGAATTCCTTATCCCTTAATGAACAACCATGACTAATTTGCAATATTCCGGATCCCTTAAAAGTGATTGCGTTGATGATTTTACCATAAATAAAATCATAATTTCATTTTTTACGCTTAATATCAATTTGTTGGAAGAGTTGAATAGCTTAATATTTCACTGTGATGAGGCTCACTACTGTGCTGGAACATATTCATTTTGGACATACTAGTTTCGGCGGATTTAGTATTGGTAATATAGGAGCAAGGTGACATTTTAAATTATCGGGGTTGATAACAACGCACCGCTCTTACTCGGTGTCTGTCATTGGGCAATAGTGTCAACGAGAATTGCTCACTGCCAGGAATGTTGTTGATGGTTTGATTATGTACTGTCAATGAAATTACTCATGTGGTTGCTCATAGTACTTATTTGTTGTCGTATTTCTTCACTACTATGCCTTATAATATGAAGAGTTTCGCATTAACTTGAGCAATGTTTGATATTAGTTGTTCGTAATGTTCTGCATCTCGTTCATTTTTAACACAGTCTTTCGAAGTAGAATCCCGGCTGGTGGTTCAGGTATTCTATATATGCTATACCCTGTTGTATTGATCCACTCCGCTACTGTATCCTTGCAAAATAGGCTCATTAAACACGCGGAGTATATAATGAGATTGGATAACAGGTTGGCCGAACGTCCTACAATTTTGCGGTCCAGAGTTTGTAGAAAGTGATGTATCATCTGCCAAATCGTTACAGTCGATTGGTATCGGACTAATCTTAGCGATGGATCTTTTGAGAGTTCAGTTTTAAGTTTTTAAAGTAACGACTCTAGTTAATTGATCGTGTCCTGGATACGTTTCTATCACTCTTGCCATTAAACACTTAGTGGGTGGTATATTTTCCTCCCTTATAAGAACTAATTGGTTCTCTTGTATATTTGTGAATAATTTTTACTTCATATTTTCCAAAATTCATTGTGCATCCTTTCGATTAGCTGCCACCTAGTTAGTAGTTGTGATTTTAATTGAAGTGACTTGTCGTCAGGTGGAGCAAAAATGAAATTTCCTATATGTAAAAATGCTCTGGTCTCAGACATTCAAGCTCGCTGGAGTCATCCGTTAACTGACATAGTGGTGTGGAGTTTAATGATGCCTCGATTTGATATAGTAGCGTAGTAAATTCTTCGAATGTTAGTAATGCGGATGAGATGGTTTTGTTCAGATATTGTTTTACTAGCTTCACTCCTGGTTCCCATAAGCCCCCAAAATGGGGAGAGAAATCCTTCGCAGGTAAGGTCACTAACTAGTTCGATATGCATCGCCTTTGTTGTTAGGCAGATGAAAATAGCGCTGGAACCCTTCTGGCCTTTAGATGGTCTGCCCTTGGACACTCGAAAATTTATGGGGCCGGCATAATCTACCACCGTATGAGCTAATGCTCTTGATGGTGTCACCCGTGCTGATGGCAGGCTTCCTATTAGTTGAATTGCTCGACCAGCATTGAATCTGAAATACTTGTGAGGCAATCGCGGTTATGTTTTTTGTAGCAATAGCCTTGAAGAATCCAAAATTACTTTCTAATCAAAGCAAGTGTTAAGTCCACACTACCATGCAGAGTAGTTTTGTGTGCCCAATCGAGGATCAAACTCGTAAGATGGTATATTTATATGGTAATATCATAGGATGTTTCTCGTTACAATGCAGAAACGAGTGTTGTAAACGTTTTCAATTCGTAGAACTCCGTGATTATCCAAGAATGAATGTAACGACAGAATTCTAGTTTTATTGCTAACTGAACCTGTTTCCCGCAATATCCAAATATCGTATGCGAATGCTGTAAATTGTGTAACCTTTACAATGTTTATTTTTGCCAGCTCTATTTCTTGAACAGTTAGAGGACCCTTCTCCTTTTTTTCCTATGGTAGCTGTTCCAGTAGAACCGCCAACAAAATGCAATTACTCGTATCGTTTTTGTGAACGTAGAGAATTTTTCAATTATAACGGTGTTATTTCTTTTCTATCTCCGTGTCTGCTATTGCTGTATCCGATGTAAGATCAGCACTTCCCATTAGCCCAGCTGGGCATGTCCACCTTAAATTATAATTGTCAGGGTTTTTCACGTGTTGCGCAATCCACTGGGTTGTGTTAGGATTTTATGTGCTTCCATTGAGCGGGACTATAAGAATAGAATGAATCTGTGAGATTCTGTTTGCGACAAAAGTATTCCATTTACTATAGGGTGCCGTTGTGTTGATTGATTTTGCGATAGTGAAAAAATGATTCATATAAAAGACGTATTGCTCGAGGAATCCATTAAAGATTGACACTCAACATGTCGTAGAACAATATTCGTATATTTATTCCTTACTAATGTGTTTACAATCGATGGTTATCATATATTTAAACAAATTTAAAATGTATACAAAAATGTTGTGCAATTTATAATAATGTTGATTCTGAAAGTCAAGGATTGAAAAAAGGCACTTTAAGACTTTCATTGCACCAAGCATCGTGTTTCAGAAATTATTTATTTATTTATAATTTAACATTTTGTTGCAGAAAATATTGTTTGAAAGAAGTCGAGACACATCGAGACACTTTCCATAGCACACGGGACCATTATTTAATCCTTATATAAAGTTTAACAGCTTTTAAAATATAAACAAGTGTAGTTGGAGTCATCCTGTACAGTTTATTCATACAACTTTTTCTTGTTTCAAAATTAATTTTGAAGGTCATATTATAAATTATTTTCAGTCATTTCAAGTAGTTACCAATGCACACCAATCCATTAGTGGCATTTCAACCGTTTGATGTAAATTAACCGCGAGATCGCCTTATCTGGGTGTACATAAAAGCTATTGAGCACAAAGGAAAAGGTAAAACACGTGTTTTTAATCTCACTGATTGTTGCTATCAGAGCATCAAACCGATAATTTATCGTTCGGCATTTGCATTCAGTTTCAAAAGATTTTTTGTTCTGGTTTTCTGCTCCGGTTTTCAAAATTAATTTCTTTCTGGTTTAGCTTTAATACTGAACCGGGTTGCAACCGGTTAGAAAGAAAAACTAGCTTACTATATGTAATGACAGAGCTTCGAACAGGAACTGAATCGAAATATTAAACCGTAATTAACTGAATTATTTTCCGGATAAATCGGACTCGTAACCGATTTAATAAAAAATATTAAAACCGAAAGTTAGAAAAATTAAATTATATTTGATCACGAAAACCTGATCCGCATCGTTTGTTTTTTCTTGTATCATTTGATTTTGCTTCGTTAAAACAACGAAACGGAACGAAAATATTTATCGTTCGGTTACGATATCGAATATAAATTTTTGTTGCTATATATAACAGTACCACTCGCAAAAGGCTAAAGTATCTAGAATCTATTGAATATTCAGAATGAACCACTTCAGTAGTCCTTCTTAAAAGAAGATCTGCCGCTCTTGTTAACTATTTGTTCTATTTTTCGTAAAATGAGTTGGATACAAATTTCCACTGGTTTTCATAAAAAAATGGGGTTCTATAGTTTAAAATGTGCATCATCGTGTTATTTCAAGAACAAGTAAAGTATTAAGGAAAATTCCAAACGATAATTTGTCGCGGCCGCGTACTCGTAAATGCCACATATTTTTCATTTTTCTCCAGCTGAGTATATTTGTTCCAGAACAAACTGCACACACGAGTATATTTAAAGCAAAGTTTTCCGAAATTTCTGTAACTATATCCGTCATACACAAAACTATTGCAAACTATGTATATAATAGCAGAATCTATAAATTTTGAAACTGACACACAAACTAAAGCAAAAAAACGCTATTTTCTTAACTATAATTTTACACTAAAATATTTATTTATATAAAATATACATTTTGTTTAACAGCAAATGTAAGTAGACGAAGAAGCAGTGCACTGCACAGAAATTTGTCTAGTTTAAATAACGTTAGAAAATAATAAATTATGTTTCATTATTTTTCGTCAGAATATATATAAAATTCACTTATAAAACCATTTTTTTTAAACTTCTACTCTTGGTCGTTATTTATTCTGTTTATACACTTTCCACCATTTCCAAAAATATATATATATATATATGTGTATGTGTATATGAGTGCTGAAGTAGCTACCAGCTATATACAATTTTCTCACTTTTCCTATTTATTAATGTCTCGCCAGGATGTTTTCACAACACAGCACCAATATTATTTATATAAAATCTCGTTGTGTTATATATTTTTACAACAGCAGCAATAATAGTATTACAACAATAACCAAACAAAACAATAATAATAAATTTTCTAATTTTTCATTACAGTTGTTGTATTATTATACAACAATTGTTTATATCAATATAAATTATAAACAAAAAGAGTTTTCCGTTTTTTTCCTCTCCGCTGGTCTGATTTTTATAGTTTTTTATTGTGTTTAAATTATAAAAATCAATTTTTTTTTTAAACACACAATACAAAAGTCAAATTTAAAAATAATATAAAATAAAAATAAAATGTAAAAATGAAAAACTTTTATTTCTGGTTTTTCCAAAAAAAAAATAAAAAGTTTTCCCATAGTTTTTCGTTTTATTATTTTCGCTGACTCTTGACATAACACAACAAAACCAAAATTTTATACATAAAAAACAAATCAGTAAAAATATGATAAGAAAACGGAAAATAGAAAATTCTCAACACAAAAAAAATAAAAAAAATAATAACAAATAAAAATTTTTGTTCGGAAAACTAAACAATAAAATAACAAACAAACGAAAAAAATTTAATGTAAAGAAGAAAACTACATGGAAAAATGTTGTTTTTCGTTTATTTGATTGTTGTTTGTTTCTAACAACTATACAAAACAAAATTATTATTATAAATGGAAAATTTTGGTAAATTTTTAAATGTTCAGTATGGAAATAATTGGATGGCAAATTTTATTACGCAAAAATAAAAGATTTTGACGTTTCGGCCAAATCCTTTTTAATTAAAAAAATTAAAAAAATTATGTGGAAAAGTTAAAATTAATAATTTTGAAAATTAGCAATTTTTAATATACTATTTTTAATTGAAATTGATTTTTAGAACTAACATAATAAAGATTTTAAATTTTTTTTATTTTGCGGCAAGCACATAATTGTTAAATATTTAAATTATAATTTAAAATTTTGGAACAATTATTTAGAATTAGAATGTATTTTTCAGAATTTAAAGGGTTTAAAAACTTTTGAATTATATAAATTTTACTGTGTTTTATTTACTTAATTAGTAATTTTTAATTTTAAAATTAGAATCTAGCCCTAATTGACTTTGAAATGATAAATGAAAATTTGCAAAATTAAGAATCTTCAGATTAGTAGTTTTAAACTAGGAAAACATCCGAATTATATCAATATTTTAAAGTTTGTTATAAACTTTTTTTGATTCAAAATTTTAAATCGAGCTTAACGTTAAAGTTCTGAAATCAAATTTTAGATTATGAATAATTAATTTATATAGTAAGTTCTTAAAATAAAAATTGAAATTTTTGAGAACCGGGTTAAAAACCCTTTATAATAAATTATAAAGTTCGGAAATATAAGATAACTGGAAATATTTAATAAATTCGTATTTAATTTATTTTTATTTACTGTCTTAACAATTAAATAAGAAATACAAAAAATCTAAAATACGCGTCTATGTTGATTTTTCAGAATATATTTTTTATTCTTTCAAATTTCAAATTTTCAGAACCCGTATTGCTTGATGTGTTTAAAATTAAAGATTACATTTTTAAATTTTAGTTTCAAAAATTTTAAGTTATTAGCTATTAAAATATTTTGATGAATTATAGAAATTTAAAATTTGTATAGAAAGAAAATTTAGTATTTCGAATCTCAGGATCTCAATTATTTGAGTTTTAAAATTGTAATCTTAGAATTAATTTTTAATATAATTTCAATTTTCATTTTTAAAAAGAATTTTATTGTCAAAGTATCTTACACTTTGATGTAAGAATATTTAAATAGAAATCTTCAATTTTAGAATCCAAAATCTCTGAAATTAATTGAACTGTGATCGTTAAAATTAAACAGTTAAATTTTTAAATCAGAAGGAACACTAACAATTAAAAAAAATACTGTTAAAATTGTATTATTTATACACTTTCTACAAAGTTTAAAATTAACAGTTTAGTAAGCTATATTCAAAATTTCTAAGATCAAATATTCTCTTTTGGTTAGAATATAGTAGTTTTACACGTGAAATTTTTACTATTAAAAACATTAAAAACATTTAAAACGAATATCTTACTCGTACGTTTTAAAATTCCAAATTTATTATTTAAAATTTGAGATCATAATTATTAAAACACAATCTCTGAAATTCAGATATTTGAATATGAAACTATGCTACCACTAAGTATTTAGAACTTACTGAATTCAAATTTTGAAATTTTTATTATGAAGATCAAGAACATAAATTAAAAAATTACAAATATTATTTAATATTTGAAAATAATTTTCAATTTCAAAGAATATAGAACAACTTAGAATTCCAAATCGAAAATAATTAAAATTTTTAAAATTTAAGTTTTATGATTTTGAATTTGATGGTTATAAATTTAAACATTTGAATGTTAAATATTGATTTGTGGTAATTTCACTTAAGAGTTTTGTTGAATTTGAAATTATTATTACAAATTTTAAAATTAAGAAGCATAGTTCTGGATAATTCACAGTCGGATTTGAAATTTTTATTTTTTATATTCAAATTTGAGAATTGTTAATATCACAACTATACATATGTTATCTTAAGCAATTTAATTTCGGTTTCGTGAAATTAAATTATGACAATTTTTTTTAAGAGTCTTGGAATATATCGAAGTTTGATTGAATGATTTATAACACGAATTTTATAATTTTAGAATCTGACGCAATTCAATTCAATTCAAAATTTGAAATCGAGCATAAGTATAAAGTTAGAACTTTACAGTTATGCTCGATTTCAAATTTTGAATCATAAAAGGTTTTTGAATTTGAAAGTTACAATTTTAATTTTCAATTTCTTTTTCAATTAATTTTTAAAGTATAAAAACTTACTTTAAAAATTAATTGAAAAAGAAATTGAAAATTAAAATTGTAACTTTCAAATTAAACAGTTAATTTTTAAATCTGAAGAAACAGCAACAATCAAAAAAATATTAAACGTTTAAATTCCATTTTTAAATTTGAAATTTGAAATTAAAGCTCTGTTAGAAGTAATAAAAAATTTTAAAACCAATATCTTAAATTTTAGAACTCCAACTAATATTATAAAAATTTAAGAATTATAATTTAATATTGTTTTGTAAATAATTTTACAACAACTTGGAACC
The DNA here is from genome assembly GCA_951394425.1 of Tipula unca. Classification (NCBI taxonomy): domain Eukaryota; kingdom Metazoa; phylum Arthropoda; class Insecta; order Diptera; family Tipulidae; genus Tipula; species Tipula unca. The sequence goes on from OX596380.1 coordinate 218,041,536, forward strand.
CCAATTAGGTACATTTAAATCGAATTCTGAAATTTTAGAACCAAAATCTCTGAAATAAAATTAATTATTGAACTGTGATAATTTAAATTAAACAATTGAATTTTTAAATATGGAATTGTAATTTTCAAATAAAATTGATAAATTTTTAATCGAAAATTTTAGAAATTGAAAATGGAATTCTGGATGCTTCAATAAAATTTAGGAATTTAGAAATTATTCAATAAATTTTCTAAATTCATTAGCGTTGAAACTCTTGATCATTTCTTAATTTCTAAATAGATCAAAGAAACACCAAGAATTAGAAGAATTACTTTGCATATTGGGTGCGAAATTTCAAAATCCAATATTTAAAATTAAAAATATAAATTTTAATATTTTATTTATGAAGTGTAAAAGCTATATTTCGAGATATTTAAATTTGAAGCTTTTTATAACGAAATATAAACACCACTAGGTGTTTAGAACTTACTGAATCCAAATGTTTAAATTTAAATTTTGCAAATCCAGGAACATAAATTCAAAAATTTAAAAATTATATTGGTAAATAATTTCCAATATTAAAAAATTTTCAACAATCTTCAAATTCCAAATCGAATATCTATTAAAATTAAAAAAATTCAGTTTTACTGAATCTGAAATTTTAAATAAAATTTTCCAAATTAAGTTCGGATTTCTCAATCCGGGGTCTATGTAATTTTGAAATTTTCGTTTAAATTTTTTCAAATTTGCGAATTGTTAATATCTTGACGATATATCGAGTTTTCTGTGAACTGTGTTTAAGGGTGCAAACAAATAACCAAACTGTCAGTGGATGTTAAGTAAAGACAATATTTTCATTATGGTGAAGTACACGAACGAACAAAGTTTACAAATAATTAAAATTTACTACAAAAATTCCGAGTCGATGACTGCAAATTGAAGAGCGTTAATTCCAATTATTGGTCAAGCGCATTTTTGGCTAAACGGTTTCACCAACAAACAGAATATGCATTATTGATCATGTGAAAAACCTCATGTGCTTCAACAAACACCGCTTCATCCACAAAATATCACTGTATGGTGTGATTTTCATTCTGGTGGTGTTATTGGATCGTTTTTTTTCCTTGATGAAAACCGTCACGTTACAGTCAATGAAGATCGCTACAGAGACATGTTATGCAACGTTATTTCTTTGGTTAATTGCATGAGCTAGACAGTAATGATATGTGGTTTGTGGCCCTGTTGATTGGCCGCCTAAATCATTTGATTTAACACTTCTAGACTTTTTTTATGGGGCTACGTTTATTGAAGGATATTTCAATCCTTGTGACCAGTCCATGTAGAGCCGATTCAGAGGACTTACCAACTATGTAAGCATTTTGCATATTACTGAGTGAGGAGAATGAATTTGAGGATGTCTATAAATCTGTTTATATATTATAGAATGTTCCATTTTCATGTCAACATTATTTACGAGATTACAGAAAGACGGCGAATCAAAGCTTGCGCATAATCAGACTAAGATTAAGTGATACACATAACCCGTTTAAATACATGGCAACGGTATTTTATCGGAGACCAAAAAGCTTTGGAAATGAAAGCTTTTTATGGGGCTACGTTAAATCATTGGAATATGCCAACTATAGCTGGCATTGTTAAAGGAGCTCAGAGCCAATATTGAATGAGAGCTAGCGGCCGTTTCCGTCGATTTAGGTGGTCATGGGTATAGTCATCGAAAATTTTGTCCTTTTTTGAAAAGTCCTTATATTTTAAAAAATAAAATTTCAGTTTCGTGAAACTAAATTCTGGCATTTTTTTTCAAGAATCCTGGAATATCTTAAGCTTTGATTGAACGAGATTTGTTTTTAAATTTTACATTTTCTCATTGTTCGGTTAAAAATTTAGAAGGTAAATTAAGAAAAATTCCGAATTTAGGTTTAGAAAATTAAGTTATATGATTTTGAATAAACATGACAGCACGCAGATTTATAGCACAGCTCAGATACAAATTTATATGAGAACATTTTTGGCTTAACTAAATTTATGTTTAGTTGTTTTCAGCTATTTCACAAGTTTTTAAATTTAAGATCCGATATTTATCAATAATTTCCACAAAATTTTTTGAATAATTCATAATTGTGAAACGGGAATAATATATCTTTAATATCCTTGTTTACATACTATGTTTTAAGTTTAATTACTAGAATTCTAAATTTGCTATACATAATAAAAAAATAATTAAAATCTAAACTGCAATTATATAGTTGTACAGACATGTGGGATAACCATGTGGAATAAGCACCAGAATTACAAATAAATTCATGGGATTATTAGAACATGAAACCTAAATAAATGTCTAGAAGTACCAATAAGATTAGTTAATGCCTGTATATAATATCGTTTTTAATGTTACGACCAAAAATCATGCAAACAGTATTCATATAATATAAATTAACATTAGAACGTCTCAAATTTATGTGTTGCTCTCATAAAATAGTTTTTCGTCTCTGACAAAAGTCATTTTCACGTATGTATTATAACGTGTATCACTGTATCCCACATGCAGACCAAAACTCTTTTCAACGTACCTATAATGATACATATTATACGGATCGTATAAAATTAAGCCATCATGTTTTCTCTGCTATACGATAAATTTTTTTTCGTTCGGTTTTGTTCTTTATTGTTATGACTACTATTTTAATGCTAAACAATAAAACGAATGAGATGAGATTTGCGTTTCTAAGACTTATATATAGCTGCTCGTACATATATATATATATATATATATATATATATATATATATATATATATATATATATATATATATATATATATATATATATATATATATATATATATATATATATATATATATATATATATATATATATATATATATATATATATATATATATATATATATATATATATATATATATATATATATATATATATATATATATATATATATATATATATATATATATATATATATATATATATATATATATATATATATATATATATATATATATATATATATATATATATATATATATATATATATATATATATATATATATATATATATATATATATATATATATATATATATATATATATATATATATATATATATATATAATATACAATATAGAGATAAATATGAAACGAACGACTGACTGTATATGTATGTATTTGGAATGTATGTATACAGATATGGAATGATATAGAAGAAAATAAAAAATAAAAAAATTTCCTATTTTCATTTTTTTGTTGTTGCTTTTTTTCACAATCTTTGTGCTATTATTTTATAGCATCATCTGCTCTTAATTTATATGTAAAATACGATTTTTTTTTATTTTCTTTTATTTAATCTGAGAATCTCATTTTTTTTTTGTGTTTTCATTTTGGTAATAGAAAAACGTGTTAATTCAAAAACCATAAAACTGTCAAAATGGAAAAAATGTTTTTTGTGATTCCTGAATCAAAATTCGCTCTCGTCTTTTTCGAATTTATATTTAGTTTTTGTCTTTAAATTACTAGTCTCTTGATACATTTGATTCACTGGAAGAATATACTCGTATGTAATGTCAACTTTTTGACTTGTTTGAAATGACTTTATACGTACATATATGTTTTTTTTATTATGAAGGGTTATATACAGTTGAAACATTGTATGTATGTTTATTATGCTTCAAAAAAAAATTATGTAACAAAAATATTGTGTTTTATACTGTATATCCCGCCGTCAAAAATAAGTACTTAAGCTTTTTTTTTGTTATGTTTGACGTACTATAAAATGTAATATTATTCCCATTTTTAAATCTTGTCTCTATATATTAGTAATTTTCCAATTTTTATTTTTCATTTCAAATGTCAACTAGCTATATCGCGCTTAGACAACCGTCGTTTTATTTCTCATATACTTACATATTTTATATAATATACTCGTATAAGACAATAGTTTTGCGCTCAAGACAAAATGTATGTACATAAAATCTAAATTAAATGAAATGAAGAAACTTAAATTTATGTATTTTTATATTATTAAAAAACAAAAAAAAACATTTAAATTTTGGAATATTTTGAATTTTTACTAAAGTAAAAAAAAAATTCGTAATAAGAACTATCTCGTAGGAATGTCAAGACATGAATTTCAAATAGATGAGAGACGACGACGATGAAGAAGACCATCATATACCAAGTATTTCTATATATAAAATAGAATAGTTTTATTTTTTGCAATAAGAAGAAGAAGAAGAAGAAGAAATATTTGCTTTTTAATGGACATTTTGTAATTGAGTCACATTCTAAATCAATGATAATGAATTGTAGTTTTTCTATTAGTTTTGCTATACTCGAAATGGAAAATGACATTTTTTTTTTAACAAAAGTCGTAAAACTTTAAGATGAATATTTTTTTTTGTTGTTGTTGTCCAAATTTGTTAAGTAAAAGTTTTAAGTTTTTTGAATAAGAAAAATGACTTCTTCTTCGTACGATTTTTATTTTTTTTTATCAACTTTAAAATTACTGTCGTTGTTGCTGGATGTAATTAGTTGTACTTTAGAATTTATATTCATCTCACAGAATGGTATAGATTATGAGAATTTAGCTTGATGGACCATTAACACATTCTTTCACATCAACAATTTTATGGTCCATTTGCAGTATTAATTTTGATGAAAGTTGAAATATTTGGTTTAGATTAATACAGTTCGATCTTTGAAATATTTTGTGAGCTATTACTTTAAGTTGCACCCTTGATTGATTTATGGGTTTCCTTATATGGCTTCTACTATATAATGAGATTTTGGCTATGCCATTTAACCAGATTCGATCAATCTAGGCCAACGCTTCTGACATCAGACATAACATTTGTTCGTTTTGTTTCTAGCAGATGGTTTTCATTTATAATAATGACTTGTCTAGATATTATTTAGACTAGAGCACACACTGAATCCAATCATTCTTTACAGAAGTGGAATTGTAATATCATCCACAACATAAAATATCATTTGCCTTCTTCTTCCGTTGCTTTTCCTCTTTTGCGCTTTTCTAATGTTTCCAAATCTAGTTATTTTTCTGAGAAGTGGCTAGTAATTGTATAACACTAAAATCCAGTGTGGCACCACTCCTTAAGATGAAGAAGTTTACAGTACCAAAATAGAAAAATCCATATATAGTTGAAACAGTCATATGTGTTCATTCTCGTAGAATTAAATATCGCGATTAGAAAGGTTAGCAATAACCGAGAAAATGGAAAGATCTAGAATTTTTACTGAGTAGTGAGGTTTTAACTGTTGAATAATATTAATAATAATCTTAACTAGGCTAGACTCACTATATACAAGAAAATCGATTGCACAGAGTTATCATTTACGTTGCCGCCCTCGTTGGCACAGTAAGTAGCGTACTTGCTTTGTTATTCGTGGCACTGAGTGCTGGAGTAATCCGCTCAATTTTAATTTTTTTTATCATTTACGTCGGTTGCGGTAGACAAGACCGAGAATATTAAAAAATCGATCATATAACAATCAAAGACCTGGCTAAACGATGCCAAGGTGCTCCCTTGAGTCATCGCGGTGTCGCCTTCAGGGATTGGCTTGGTTGTCGACACGTAAAATATTACGTAGATTACTTGGCAATATTTTTTGTGAATGCCTACAATTAAGACAAAGTCAACAATCTACGATTTGAAGTTGATGCACTAAACGTTCGTTTTGGTCTAAATTTCAAATTTTGTTATAACGGATAAAGCCTAGCACATGTTGTTCAATGCTCCCCATGAGATTGTATACTCAAGTTCTGATATGATTTTGTCAGCAATATTGTTCCAATTAGAACGCATAATTTTGGCAATCTTACCGTCTTCGCAATTATTTTGCTTCATCTATAACATTAATGTGCTTTGTTTCGTACCAATAGTGTAAACTAGAAGAGTAGTGTAAACTAGCTTTGGTTCTAGACTGGTTTATCACAAGCAGTTCATTGGAAGCAATTTACCGTCACGTAAAGAATAGCCAAGCAGCGCTGGTTATCACCATAATCTTCTGATATTTGAATTACTAGACGAGGATTAGGCTATTTCTTGATCGATTAAGCGAAATCTCAATATATTGGATGGAAACGCGATTTTTAATTGATTTTTGAATAAAGTTGTGGATGACTAATTTTAATGAAACAGCATGTTGAAGGTCATGGGGATTATAAAATAATTTTAGAAGGCTTGGAACAGGTTGGATTGAAATGGGGGTATAAATTGATTTTTGGATAAAGATCTAGAGTATTATTAATTGTGGGGAGTAAAAAATTATTTTTGAATCATATTGTGGGATATGACCAACCGGAATGAAACTAAGCTATTTCTGTAAAAGTTAAGATAAAGCTAATTTAATTTAATTTACATTTTTTTTTGTTGTTTGAATTGAAGGCAAATCTCTCCCCATAGTATGTATTATATTACACTAATTTCAAGGACGAATTTATATAACGATGACATATTTTTTTACATTATAAGCGAATGAAAATTCTTTGTGAAAAAAATTAATCTTAATCTGTAAAAACCACATTCTAAAACTATTCTTATTCATATCCCAAAACTTATCTCAATAATCATGTTAGAACTTTCATTTTAACCGAACATGTCGAATTACTTCATAATCGGCTATCGAATAAAATTATTTTTAAACACTACTTCTATCGAACATAAACAATTTCGTCATAATCGGTCGAGAAATGGACTAACTTTATACTAGTTGGCCATATTCAAGAATTGTATTTAATAAATATTTTATTCCACTTTTTGCAAATCAAAAAAATCACTAAAAAATCCTATTTCATCCAACATGTTGAGTTTCATTATAAACGGTGAAGGATTAGGCTCCGTTAGTCATTTTCCATATCTTAAAATATCATTTATATTCAGCATGTTGAGTTCTATAATAGTCAAGAAATAACTTTGTTCTGTGGCCCAGTTTCCATCCAATATGTCGAATTTGTCCAGCTCATAAAAGCATTATCCTGCTTCATCTTGCCGTGATTAATTGTTATCGCGTTGAATTGATTGCGATGAATTGCTTATAATAAATTTCATACTACATAATTTCATAACTATAGTAGTTCGCTTACTGTAATTATCGACTATGCCAGGTCTCGGTGACATGAGTTGATAACTATACAGTAAATCGCTTGTTGCCATCTTAACTCTTTTTGCAATTTTATCTAAGTGGAAGTGCTTATATTTAGTGGGAGCGCATTCTCAATATTTTGACTGCTAACCTGTTTCAAATCCACTTTCACGCACGTTTTGTCATCTGTAAAAACTTGGTCATACAGCAGTCTGGCACGCGTTTAGCGGACAAAGTTATGTTTATCTGAACGATTTGATATTTTTATAACTCAGTAGCTCATATCCTTCCTGAACTCGAATTCGTGTTACCGTCAGAGATCTCCGAATTAATTTTAATGTAAGTTATAATATTTCTGTAATTTTTTTTATCATAATTGTGCAATTTTTCCGATTATGAGCTGCTCTTTCTACGCTGAAGTCATCTTTATACTATTTTTAAACAATTGATATCGCTGTTTTGCATTTATCCTAAAGAAATTTGGTCACCTAGTTTAGAACTAATTAACAAAATCACTCTAGGAATTGTCTACATAATTGACGTTGTCCGCATTGTCGACGTTGTCTACGGGTTGTCGACACATCGACATAGAAAATAATAGATGACGCGTAAACGCCCAACCCTGGTTGCTTTCCGCAAGCAATCCTATTTCTTAAAAAGCGTACGATATGCCTAGGGTGGTCATCATACAGCTTAGCTGACTTCGACAGGATATCAAGATACTTCAGATGTCATGCATTTGAAGATGTTGCTAGAAAGCTTATAATAAGCAAAAGATATGTCTGAAACTCACGAGAAACGTAAAATGTGTGGCGGTATATGAAATTACTATTGATGATTTTGTAAAGCAAAATGCGACATCTGTATGATCGTTGAACATACCAAGCCAAACGCCCACTCCCATAAAGAATATTAACCTAATTATAATGACGGGTGTTCTGTTGAGAAGTTTAAAACAATTGAAGTACAATTGACCTTACAGCAGTTACCCTTACCATGGTTCAAACAAAGTTCGATGAAATATGCAAATTTTTCAAAAAACTTTGGAAACCAAGTGGCGAATATTAGAGTCTGTAACCGCAAATCAGTTATTTTGGTGGTTTCATGACTAACCGAAAACTAGTTGAAACTTAATACTCACACTGAATTAAAACAAAGTGGATATGTGTATGGCACGTTGTAACGTATAATTTTAAAGCGTTAATGAATAAAGCCAGCATATGTAGCTTGGAAAATTTCATTACTGATATCGGCTATGGGGAACCATTTTGCTTCGTGGAAAAATTAAACACGAGATATTAAAAACAACAGAGTTATTCAGTACTCTCTTAAGCGATGATGCGGGCATACATCCGCATGTACACAAAATGCTATAACTTAACACACATGATCAGATAAATGACATTTATATGTGCGTTAACAGTCTATGCACACATATTTTGATAGGTATATAATGAATATTCAGAAGGAGCGTGGATACTTTAGCAATGAAGAAGGCAATCTTGTATATGAAAATATTTGGATCGAAAATAGATTCAATGGCAAAAAAATGGGAAGGTGTAGTCATCATTACGAATGGAAGTGATGAAAACCCACCTAAATCTAAGTCTTACCATAAGAGGACGCTAAAGTGAAAATCTGTAATATAGTTTAAGAGTCGTAGCCAAATTACACTATTGAAGTTTTCCTAGACGTGTCTATGGAGCTTTTGAAATCTTTGGTGGCCCAGCCAAAATGAAAGAGTTAAAGAATAGTAATCAATAAAAGACCAATGTTTTTCTGACAGATTTGCCAGTTTTGTTACTGACTGGTGCACTTCTGGAATATTGCGTTCAACAGCAGGATGATTTCTTATAGATAATCTAACTTAAAGAAACTATCGACAGTGTGAGACCATCTTTGGTGACTGTTGGTGGCCATAATAATAATGCTCAAAACCGTAAAGTAGCTGAAAGATTATTTTTAGGCAAGGGTCGGTGTCATTTCACACGTCAAAAAATTATTGAAAATATCAAGAAAGTTATCTCAGGGCTGAAAAGATTAAGCATATTGAGTGAACTGTTTTTAGTTACTTGCCAAACATTAAGAAAAAATTGTATATGATCATAGAGGTTTGATATTGTGTTTCGCGGGCTGTCTAAGATACTAAGGCTTATCGGAATGCATTCAGAGAAAAATTAATCTGTATAGTTCAAACTATAGTTGTATTATTCAACAATTTTAGCGAAATTTCAGTCAAATTTAATATCTTCTGTTGAGGTGTTAAAATTAAAATAGATCGAATAAATCAGGCACTCCATGCCACAAATGGGTCTATGGTATCACAACTTTCGCAGAAACTATACGATAACTCATAAAATAATATGTCAAGTGAAACACCGTTTAGACGCAGTGATACTGACCATCGACAAGTGTTTACTTCAATACCCTTTTCGGGATGTTTATTTAATGATATGTACATCGTACAGGTAACTTATACAGTTAGTACAAAATCAATAGAACTAATTAAACTGATATTGACATAAAAACAATTAATCATTCATTTGTTTAATTGTTGACAAATTTTTAAAAACATAAAAATCCCAAAATTTACATTAATATAATATACGACTGTTGTATTATTATATGAATTAATTAAATAAAAAAAATATTTAATTTAATCGAAAAACCAACTAATTAACTATGTCAATCAAATTCTGTATACAGAAATATCGATGTTAACAACACAGGCGCTATATGTATATGTACATACTTTTCGTTTTCTTCAAGAATTATTCATAAATGTCACTGAAGCTAAATTTTACATTATTCTTATATTACCGTACTTATGGTGAGGTTATTGATTCGTCTTTGGCCGTTGAATTAAGGACAATTTTTGCACATCTTTATAGTAGAGTATTATAGCGCCAGTCAACAGACCTCCCAAGAAACTAAATGGCGTTGTTAATTTTTTTTACAGTCTCCATTACTCGACACAATCATTCTATTGTCTATGTAAATATTTCCAAATATCTATAGTTTCAATCACTATTATCCAGAATATACATAATACATAAATTATTCTCAAAGCATGTCATCGTATATAATCATGCTTTAGTCTTCATCACATTTATGTTAAGTTTGTTCCACTTCAATCAATCATAGAGATTATAGTACACAATTCATACACACCGTTTATTCCTTCAATCAAATTTGTACAGCTTATATGTACATATAATCTTATCATAAATTATCTTTGGAAAATCGTTTTATTATATGTAACAAAAAACAGTAGCGCTTTAAAAGCACTTGCTTACTTTTTAAATAAGACTAAGAGCAATTATTAGCAAACCAATACTATACTGAAGTTGAGTCCATTTTTGACTATTCGCGAAATTTTCCGATCCACAAGTCATATCAAACGTGTTTCATTAAGATTTAATAAAAGGAAACGTCGATATAAGCAATATAACCTAAACGATATCTCATGTTATAGAGGTATTACGTCGATATCGTATATATCAATACAAAAAATTTCATGATCTGTGGTATTGTGTTATCATCGACTTCAGCGACAGCTTCGTTTACGCATGGTATAAGTCGTACTAAAGAAATTGTATTTAAGAAAAAATAATTCAGTGACATTCAAGTGTCTAAAAATGTCTAAAACGACCTGCAATTTTGTATACGCTTTAAAATTTTCTTATAACATGTTTAAGTGAAATTTATAGTTTATTTGAAAAATTAAATGTTTGGCCTGTGCGTCTGAAACCTTAACGATTCAATTTCTATATATCTTCAGAAAATTGTTTAATTGAATTGTGCTGTGTGAAACTTTCACCATAAGGCGAAAATAATATTTATGTTGTCGTCATCTTTGAATAAATTTTGAACTGAACCAGAAGCAATTATTTATCAAGATTAAAGCGACCAAAATTGACTAAATCTTTAAAAGCTTTATTTGAGTCGAATCGACTATATGATGTATGACGAACTTTCATTTCATTGCAAATATTAAGCAAACGTATCGATATATCTTAGTATTGTAACTAAACTCTGCAGTTGTGCCCCTTATTTAGCGATTCCAGCGATACGGCAACTGTAACACAGAAAAGGAAAATCGAGAAGCACAAAAAATAGCAAAATATCCATGCTCCCTCCTCAAGATAAAACTACCCTCAAAAGTTTGTGTAACACTCTTATGGCACTCATAAAAGAGGTAAACAATTAAACAACAGTGAAGTTCCGTAATACGCTAACTGCCACTAAGGATACGCACTAATTGCTCTAGAAAGCAGTAAAGGGACTTGATAATGTTTCCAATATAATGTAAGGCCCGTAACACTGAATGAATGAAAAACAAACTAAAATGACCAATCTAAAATATAAGAATGCTCCAGATTACGACTTGATAACAGGATAAACTATTAAAGAGCTATAAACTACGAAAAAGCTATTCATTATTAGTAAATTTGGATCCAACGGTGTCTAACCAAGGCTTGGTCTTCATTCTGTCTTAGACAATCTGAAGAGGCCAAGTCGTTCTCTACACCATAGAACCATCAACTGCCAGTCCCTTTATCTAGAGATCATGTATTTTGTTTTGGACTCATTGATCTGGAGTCCAACTGAAGCTGAAAACTCTACAAGCGGATCAAGTATTTCCTTTACTCTGTTGCTATTCAATCCAATCACGCATATTTCATCTGCATATGCTAGCACTTGATTGGACTGGCGATATAAGATGTTGCGCTGAGGTGATCAGTTTTACGTTTTATCACATTTACGAAAGATGTACTCCAACATAAGATTAAAGCGTATCGACGACACTCGAGTTAACTGCAAAAATCGTCGATAGCCTGTTCTCAACTTTAACACAGCATTCAGACTGCATCATCTCTCGATTGATCGAGTAGGCCTGTTGGAAATCCAGTAACATCTGATGTACGTCCGCAGCAAAAACACCTGATCAGTAACTGATCGATTCAGACGAAATCATCCTTGATAGTCACCAATCCGCTAGAGGGATCACTATATCCAATAAAATATAGGACAGTGAATGCTGTGCAAAGGAGAACTATACCGCGATAATTCTCAAATTTCAAGCGATCTCCCGCTCATTGCTGAGTTGTTGTAGTTGCAGAATCTCGACGTTCCACCATTCTCGTCTTATCCGTTTACAAATCCGCTTACCTGCCCTCCTCAAGATCAGCATTGTTTTTCCTTGCGATTGTGAGAAATTGTTGCACTTCACTAAGAGCTATATTTTATTGCTCGACTGCAAGGTGACACTCGTCAACAAGCCAATCATTCTTGTGTCTGAACTGTCACTATACAGAGTTCACGCAGTCAGACTGGTTAGTTTTCTCAATTTTGCCGCTGATAAGATCCTGATATCGTTTCTTTTGATCCTCATTTATGAGCGTTTAGCTGTGTTCCCTTGTATGAATACTTCCATCGTAGCTTTGCAGCGACCAAATGATGATCGCTGCCTACGTAATTGGTTGGTGACCGGTACTTTTTCACATCCTGCACAACCCAAGCCCGCCCTTTAGAAACTAACGCATGGCCCATTTGTCTGCGGGACGATGTGTCCATGTCTCTAAATGTATCTGTTTGTGAGGGAAGAATATGCTTTCTATTCAATGGTCGTGAGCAATAGCAAAGTACATCATTCTCACACAACTATCGATCGCAGTTTCGTGTCGGGAGTACAGACCTACATATTTTCACATAAGTTGGCCTGATTTTTGCCAGCTGTATAGCATTAAAGCCCCCAATTACCATTCTAACATCCATCCCATCAGAGTCCAAGTCATTGTAAAATTAATCTTTATCTTGGAGCTGGTTCACTTCTAGGGGCGCGTGATCATAAATTATCGACAGGTTAGCTAACTTTATGCGCAAGCGAAGCTTACACAATCGGTTATTGACTGCTTGGATATTCAAAATAGTCTTCTTTACCTGCGGCCCAAGAATAAATCCAGCTCAAAGATTTCCGAGGTCATCTCCACTCTAGAACAACGTATAGCCCTGGGACACATGTTCTCCACTTTTAAGTGAACGAGTTTCTTGAAGAGTAACGAGTTGCAGCCGATAGTCATAAATGCACGATATTAGGCAATCCAACGCCCCTGGTTTATTTTGTTGACTTTATAAGCAGCGTATTTGATATGTAAAGTTAATATGCGAGGATTTCGTCTCATTAAGCTTTCTTCGCTAACGTTTACATTGGCGACATTACTTCAAATCGCCAAAATTGCTGTGTTATATGCAAAGTAGGCTATATGATTCCTCCATTTGTGGTTCGTAAATCCCCTGTATATACTAAATACAGGATTGGTTCTAAAACATTTCCCTGCGGGACTCTGGCAGATATTTTTTTTAGTTCGGAGTATTCATTCTCATATTTTATATGTAAATATCTTTTGGATAAATAACATCTTATGGTATGGCATAGAATTGCCTCGGCAGATCTCTATGCAGCTTGTATTCCAGACCACCGTGCAAAACTGTATCGAATGCATGGGATGTCTAGGAATATGCTTGAGCATACTTTTGAACGTTCTAACGTTCTTTCGATTATGTTTGTGATTCTATGCACCTGTTCAATTGTAGAATGCTTTTCTCTAGATCCACATTGAAGTGGAGGGATTAGTTGTTGGTCCTCTATTATTAGTTTAAGTTTCTTTAGTAATAATATTTCAAATGTTTCTGACATCATGATCCTTTGTGCTACTTTCGATTGCCGTGGAACATATTTTAACCAAACGGTCGCATTGATTATTTGTAATAGCTTATGATATTATTTATCAGGTAGAGCCTTGATAATTTGACAAGGGCTTTTTAAATATTCATGTCACTTTTCACTTCTTCTTTTAATTCTTTGAGAGTTACTACGGGCGTATGTCAAACTCATCTAGCTTGAGAATTGACATTAAATTTTCGTTGGCAGTTTGTCTTGGTGGAGATACTCCGCAAGCAGATCACCTCTTGCCCAGGGCCCATCAGGCTAACTATACATCTGTTGATTGATTCATTTTTAACTTCTTTAAGAAGGGATTTGAGACTGTTACATAAATTGTTAGGAATTATTTTATTTTCAGATGTTCGATTAATTGTGTTCGTTTTTCTCTTAACTTTCAGTGGGTAGGATATGTTAAGCGTCTTCTTATTTTGTATAATAGGGGTGAGAATTTTTTATCGGTACCTGGAGATTGATTTTTTCTTCTATTAATTCACGAAAGAGTTCCCAGTTTATTTTTAAATTGGTTAAGCTGGATGCACTTTTCCTTCGAATTACCGTTTTACTGACCGTCTGGTTCAATAATAAAAAAAAGAAAAATAATCTTTGTCTCAAAGAGGTTAAATAAGGACCAAGAAAAACACTATACCAATTTAAAAGTCCGTAAAATCCATATTTTTATAAATTTTGTATGTTTAGCACATTAAAAATAAGGACAAATATTTTATTAGTAAATATTACTAATTAAAAATTATGTCGAGCCAAGATAGAAAAAGAAACCAAACTATCAACAACTTTTTATTCATTAAAACATCAAGACTCTTGTCAACTGTAATATTGAAGAAGTATAATTGCTATTAACTTTTTATATATAGATATATAGTTATACATACAGTTTGTTACAGTTATCTAATTCAATATTTTTCCGACGAAAACAAACAAATTAATAATTACAACTGATCCCAAAAAAAAAAAAACTTCTCAGGAAAAGTTTTTTCTGTTAGCTTTTCACTATTGATTCACATCACACAGTGGAAATATTGTAGATTGTAGTTCTATGTATAGTAGCATATAGCACATATTATATTGTTAAATATATAAACTGGATTATAGTTTTGGCTTGGCTAGGTCAAGTAAAATAATAATAATAATAATGGTAGTAGTAGCAATAGTAATAATCGTAATAAATGTGATGAGGCTATGACTATATGAGAGCTGGGAATTGGAATAAAACGAAAGCAAACAAAACTAATAAAAATTAAGAAAATTGAAAAAAATAATTTTCATTTTCTCGGTTTGGTTTTCTAGTTTCTTACCCAATATACCAGTATATATGTATGTATGTATGTATGTAAGTACATAATGTATGTATATAGAGATTCAAGTATAAATATTCCATATACACAATGATTATCAATATTATGTAATATACTTTGCTGTTGTTGTTTTTGTTATTATTTATACGGTGTTCAATGAGATAAAATTTATATTTCATTGAATCTGAATTGAATTTAATAATATTTGTAATCAATGATTATTATTTTATTTTTATTTTTCACTCGTCCCATTTCCAAATTTTCTTTTAACCTAAAAAAATATACAAAATAATTTATATTTTTCTCCCCCGCTTCCGTTCGTTTATATATTATTATGATATGTTTGAACACAATTCGATGTGAAATTTATAATTTGCTTTATTTTCATCTTATAGCACAGGTGCGCGCCTGCAAAGAATTATACATTTCGTGGTCAACGAAATTTCAAATCATCGCAAAGACGGTGTTGGGTGTGTTTCAATAGGGTAGGCGTTTACTGAAGATGTGGAAGTTTGTCCTAAAAGTGTCCTAACTTTTAATATATGGTAAATGTATTGGTTATAATATCAAATAAATTGCATACATTCGGGCGAAATATTTTATATTATGATTTAATTATTAATGGTGTCCAATTAATAAATTACAATTAATAAATACAATAAAAAAATATTATATTAAATGCACTCTTAAAATAAACAAAAAAAATTAAAATTTGGAAAACATATCACACATTATGATATGGCAAAACAAACCATACTAAACCAACACATAATTAGAATGAATTTCGTAAGAAGTGGGCAGTTTATGGAATAATTTTTAATGAAAATGGCCCTGACCGCACTTGGGCTGATATTTTTTTGTTAGGCCATTGTGTTTTCCATTTTCTGGCCGCACAACAGATTTTTATCTTGGATATTTCATATCCAAATATGTAAAAAAGTCCGTAAAAGTACGAATTTCGTAAGAAGTGGGCAGTTTATGGAATAATTTTTAATGAAAATGGCCGTGACCGCGCTTGGGCTGATATTTTTTTGCTAGGCCATTGTGTTCTCCATTTTTTGGCCGCACGACAGATTTTTAACTTGGATATTTCGTATCCAAATATGTCAAAACGTCCGAAAAAGTACGAATTTCGTAAGAAGTGGCAGTTTATGGAATAATTTTTAATGAAAATGGCCGTGACCGCACTTGGGCTGATATTTTTTGTTAGGCCATTGTGTTCTCCATTTTCTGGCCACACAACAGATTTTTATCTTGGATATTTCGTATCCAAATATGTCAAAACGTCCGAAAAAGTACGAATTTCGTAAGAAGTGGGCAGTTTATGGAATAATTTTTAATGAAAATGGCCGTGACCGCACTTGGGCTGATATTTTTTTGCTAGGCCATTGTGTTCTCCATTTTTTGGCCGCACGACAGATTTTTAACCTGGATATTTCATATCCAAATATGTAAAAAAGTCCGAAAAAGTACGAATTTCGTAAGAAGTGGGCAGTTTATGGAATAATTTTTAATGAAAATGGCCGTGACCGCACTTGGGATGATATTTTTTTGTTAGGCCATTGTGTTCTCCATTTTCTGGCCACACAACAGATTTTTATCTTGGATATTTCGTATCCAAATATGTCAAAACGTCCGAAAAAGTACGAATTTCGTAAGAAGTGGGCAGTTTATGGAATAATTTTTAATGAAAATGGCCGTGACCGCACTTGGGCTGATATTTTTTTGCTAGGCCATTGTGTTCTCCATTTTTTGGCCGCACGACAGATTTTTAACCTGGATATTTCATATCCAAATATGTAAAAAAGTCCGAAAAAGTACGAATTTCGTAAGAAGTGGGCAGTTTATGGAATAATTTTTAATGAAAATGGCCGTGACCGCACTTAAGATGATATTTTTTTGTTAGGCCATTGTGTACACAACAGATTTTTATCTTGGATATTTCATATCCAAATATGTAAAAAAGTCCGAAAAAGTACGAATTTCGTAAGAAGTGGGCAGTTTATGGAATAATTTTTAATGAAAATGGCCGTGACCGCAATTGGGCTGATATTTTTTTGTTAGGCCATTGTGTTTTCCATTTTCTGGCCGCACAACAGATTTTTATCTTGGATATTTCATATCCAAATATGTAAAAAAGTCCGTAAAAGTACGAATTTCGTAAGAAGTGGGCAGTTTATGGAATAATTTTTAATGAAAATGGCCGTGACCGCACTTGGGCTGATATTTTTTTGCTAGGCCATTGTGTTCTCAATTTTTTGGCCGCACGACAGATTTTTAACTTGGATATTTCATATCCAAATATGTAAAAAAGTCCGAAAAAGTACGAATTTCGTAAGAAGTGGGCAGTTTATGGAATAATTTTTAATGAAAATGGCCGTGACCGCACTTGGGATGATATTTTTTTGTTAGGCCATTGTGTTTTCCATTTTCTGGCCACACAACAGATTTTTATCTTGGATATTTCATATCCAAATATGTAAAAAAATCCGAAAAAGTACGAATTTCGTAAGAAGTGGGCAGTTTATGGAATAATTTTTAATGAAAATGGCCGTGACCGCGCTTGGGCTGATATTTTTTTGCTAGGCCATTGTGTTCTCCATTTTTTGGCCGCACGACAGATTTTTAACTTGGATATTTCGTATCCAAATATGTCAAAACGTCCGAAAAAGTACGAATTTCGTAAGAAGTGGGCAGTTTATGGAATAATTTTTAATGAAAATGGCCGTGACCGCACTTGGGCTGATATTTTTTTGTTAGGCCATTGTGTTCTCCATTTTCTGGCCACACAACAGATTTTTATCTTGGATATTTCGTATCCAAATATGTCAAAACGTCCGAAAAAGTACGAATTTCGTAAGAAGTGGGCAGTTTATGGAATAATTTTTAATGAAAATGGCCGTGACCGCACTTGGGCTGATATTTTTTTGCTAGGCCATTGTGTTCTCCATTTTTTGGCCACACGACAGATTTTTAACCTGGATATTTCATATCCAAATATGTAAAAAAGTCCGAAAAAGTACGAATTTCGTAAGAAGTGGGCAGTTTATGGAATAATTTTTAATGAAAATGGCCGTGACCGCACTTAAGATGATATTTTTTTGTTAGGCCATTGTGTTCTCCATTTTCTGGCCACACAACAGATTTTTATCTTGGATATTTCATATCCAAATATGTAAAAAAGTCCGAAAAAGTACGAATTTCGTAAGAAGTGGGCAGTTTATGGAATAATTTTTAATGAAAATGGCCGTGACCGCAATTGGGCTGATATTTTTTTGTTAGGCCATTGTGTTATCCATTTTCTGGCCGCACAACAGATTTTTATCTTGGATATTTCATATCCAAATATGTAAAAAAGTCCGTAAAAGTACGAATTTCGTAAGAAGTGGGCAGTTTATGGAATAATTTTTAATGAAAATGGCCGTGACCGCACTTGGGCTGATATTTTTTTGCTAGGCCATTGTGTTCTCCATTTTTTGGCCGCACGACAGATTTTTAACTTGGATATTTCATATCCAAATATGTAAAAAAGTCCGAAAAAGTACGAATTTCGTAAGAAGTGGAAAGTTTATGGAATAATTTTTAATGAAAATGGCCGTGACCGCACTTGGAATGATATTTTTTTGTTAGGCCATTGTGTTTTCCATTTTCTGGCCATACAACAGATTTTTATCTTGGATATTTCATATCCAAATATGTAAAAAAATCCGAAAAAGTACGAATTTCGTAAGAAGTGGGCAGTTTATTGAATAATTTTTAATGAAAATGGCCGTGACCGCACTTGGGCTGATATTTTTTTGTTAGGCCATTGTGTTCTCCATTTTCTGGCAGCACAACAGATTTTTAACTTGGATATTTCATATCCAAATATGTAAAAATGTCCGAAAAAGTACAAATTTCGTAAGAAGTGGGCAGTTTATGGAATAATTTTTAATGAAAATGGCCGTGACCGCACTTGGGCTGATATTTTTTTATTAGGCCATTGTGTTCTCCATTTTCTGGCCGCACAACAGATTTTTAACTTGGATATTTCATATCCAAATATGTAAAAATGTCTGAAAAAGTACGAATTTCGTAAGAAGTGGGCAGTTTATGGAATAATTTTCAATGGAAATGGCCGTGACCGCACTTGGGCTGATATTTTTTTGTTAGGTCATTGTGTTCTTCATTTTCTGGCCACACAACAGATTTTTAACTTGGATATTTCATATCCAAATATGTAAAAATGTCCGAAAAAGTACGAATTTCGTAAGAAGTGGGCAGTTTATGGAATAATTTTTAATGAAAATGGCCGTGACCGCACTTGGGCTGATATTTTTTTGTAAGATCATTGTGTTATCCATTTTCTGGCCGCACAACAGATTTTTATCTTGGATATTTCATATCCAAATATGTAAAAAAGTCCGAAAAAGTACGAATTTCGTAAGAAGTGGGCAGTTTATGGAATAATTTTTAATGAAAATGGCCGTGACCGCACTTGGGATGATATTTTTTTGCTAGGCCATTGTGTTCTACATTTTCTGGCCGCACAACAGATTTTTAACTTGGATATTTCATATCCAAATATGTAAAAAAGTCCGAAAAAGTACGAATTTCGTAAGAAGTGGGCAGTTTATGGAATAATTTTTAATGAAAATGGCCGTGACCGCACTTGGGATGATATTTTTTTGTTAGGCCATTGTGTTCTTCAATTTCTGGCCACACAACAGATTTTTATCTTGGATATTTCATATCCAAATATGTAAAAAAGTCCGAAAAAGTACGAATTTCGTAAGAAGTGGGCAGTTTATGGAATAATTTTTAATGAAAATGGCCGTGACCGCACTTAGGCTGATATTTTTATGCTAGGCCATTGTGTTCTCCATTTTCTGGCCGCACAACAGATTTTTAACTTGGATATTTCATATCCAAATATGTAATAAAGTCCGAAAAAGTACGAATTTCGTAAGAAGTGGTCAGTTTATGGAATAATTTTTAATGAAAATGGCCGTGATTGCACTTGGGCTGATATTTTTTTGTTAGGCCATTGTGTTTTCCATTTTCTGGCTGCACTACAGATTTTTAGCTTGGATATTTCATATCGAAATATGTAAAAAAGTCCGTAAAAGTACGAATTTCGTAAGAAGTGGGCAGTTTATGGAATAATTTTTAATGAAAATGGCCGTGACCGCACTTGGGCTGATATTTTTTAGTTAGGCCATTGTGTTCTCCATTTTCTGGCCACACAACAGATTTTTATCTTGGATATTTCATATCCAAATATGTAAAAAAGTCCGTAAAAGTACGAATTTCGTAAGAAGTGGGCAGTTTATGGAATAATTTTTAATGAAAATGGCCGTGACCGCACTTGGGCTGATATTTTTTTGCTAGGCCATTGTGTTCTACATTTTCTGGCCGCACAACAGATTTTTAACTTGGATATTTCATATCCAAATATGTAAAAATATCCGAAAAAGTACGAATTTCGTAAGAAGTGGGCAGTTTATGGAATAATTTTTAATGAAAATGGCCGTGACCGCACTTGGGCTGATATTTTTTTGTTAGGCCATTGTGTTCTCCATTTTTTGGCCGCACAACAGATTTTTAACTTGGATATTTCATATCCAAATATGTAAAAATGTCTGAAAAAGTACGAATTTCGTAAGAAGTGGGCAGTTTATGGAATGATTTTTAATGAAAATGGCCGTGACCGCACTTGGGCTGATATTTTTTTGTTAGGTCATTGTGTTCTCCATTTTCTGGCCACACAACAGATTTTTAACTTGGATATTTCATATCCAAATATGTAAAAATGTCCGAAAAAGTACGAATTTCGTAAGAAGTGGGCAGTTTATGGAATAATTTTTAATGAAAATGGCCGTGACCGCACTTGGGCTGATATTTTTTTGTTTAGCCATTGTGTTCTCCATTTTTTGGCCGCACAACAGATTTTTATCTTGGATATTTCATATCCAAATATGTAAAAAAGTCCGTAAAAGTACGAATTTCGTAAGAAGTGGGCAGTTTATGGAATAATTTTTAATGAAAATGGCCGTGACCGCACTTGGGCTGATATTTTTTTGTTAGGCCATTGTGTTTTCCATTTTTTGGCCGCACGACAGATTTTTAACTTGGATATTTCATATCCAAATATGTAAAAAAGTCCGAAATAGTACGAATTTCGTAAGAAGTGGGCAGTTTATGGAATAATTTTTAATGAAAATGGCCGTGACCGCACTTATGATGATATTTTTTTGTTAGGCCATTGTGTTCTCCATTTTCTGGCCACACAACAGATTTTTAACTTGGATATTTCATATCCAAATATGTAAAAATGTCTGAAAAAGTACGAATTTCGTAAGAAGTGGGCAGTTTATGGAATAATTTTTAATGAAAATGGCCGTGACCGCACTTATGCTGATATTTTTTTGTTAGGTCATTGTGTTCTCCATTTTCTGGCCACACAACAGATTTTTAACTTGGATATTTCATTTCCAAATATGTAAAAAAGACTGAAAAAGTACGAATTTCGTAAGAAGTGGGCAGTTTATGGAATAATTTTCAATGGAAATGGCCGTGACCGCACTTGGGCTGATATTTTTTTGTAAGGTCATTGTTTTTTCCATTTTCTGGCCGCACAACAGATTTTTAACTTGGATATTTCATATCCAAATATGTAAAAAAGTCCGAAAAAGTACGAATTTCGTAAGAAGTGGGCAGTTTATGGAATAATTTTTAATGAAAACGGCCGTCACCGCACTTGGGCTGATATTTTTTTGTAAGGTCATTGTGTTTTCCATTTTCTGGCCGCACAACAGATTTTTAACTTGGATATTTCATATCCAAATATGTAAAAAAGTCCGAAAAAGTACGAATTTCGTAAGAAGTGGGCAGTTTATGGAATGATTTTTAATGAAAATGGCCGTGACCGCACTTGGGATGATATTTTTTTGCTAGGCCATTGTGTTCTACATTTTCTGGCCGCACAACAGATTTTTAACTTGGATATTTCATATCCAAATATGTAAAAAAGTCCGAAAAAGTACGAATTTCGTAAGAAGTGGGCAGTTTATGGAATAATTTTTAATGAAAATGGCCGTGACCGCACTTGGGATGATATTTTTTTGTTAGGCCATTGTGTTCTTCAATTTCTGGCCACACAACAGATTTTTATCTTGGATATTTCATATCCAAATATGTAAAAAAGTCCGAAAAAGTACGAATTTCGTAAGAAGTGGGCAGTTTATGGAATAATTTTTAATGAAAATGGCCGTGACCGCACTTAGGCTGATATTTTTATGCTAGGCCATTGTGTTCTCCATTTTCTGGCCGCACAACAGATTTTTAACTTGGATATTTCATATCCAAATATGTAATAAAGTCCGAAAAAGTACGAATTTCGTAAGAAGTGGTCAGTTTATGGAATAATTTTTAATGAAAATGGCCGTGATTGCACTTGGGCTGATATTTTTTTGTTAGGCCATTGTGTTTTCCATTTTCTGGCTGCACTACAGATTTTTAGCTTGGATATTTCATATCGAAATATGTAAAAAAGTCCGTAAAAGTACGAATTTCGTAAGAAGTGGGCAGTTTATGGAATAATTTTTAATGAAAATGGCCGTGACCGCACTTGGGCTGATATTTTTTAGTTAGGCCATTGTGTTCTCCATTTTCTGGCCACACAACAGATTTTTATCTTGGATATTTCATATCCAAATATGTAAAAAAGTCCGTAAAAGTACGAATTTCGTAAGAAGTGGGCAGTTTATGGAATAATTTTTAATGAAAATGGCCGTGACCGCACTTGGGCTGATATTTTTTTGCTAGGCCATTGTGTTCTACATTTTCTGGCCGCACAACAGATTTTTAACTTGGATATTTCATATCCAAATATGTAAAAATATCCGAAAAAGTACGAATTTCGTAAGAAGTGGGCAGTTTATGGAATAATTTTTAATGAAAATGGCCGTGACCGCACTTGGGCTGATATTTTTTTGTTAGGCCATTGTGTTCTCCATTTTTTGGCCGCACAACAGATTTTTAACTTGGATATTTCATATCCAAATATGTAAAAATGTCTGAAAAAGTACGAATTTCGTAAGAAGTGGGCAGTTTATGGAATGATTTTTAATGAAAATGGCCGTGACCGCACTTGGGCTGATATTTTTTTGTTAGGTCATTGTGTTCTCCATTTTCTGGCCACACAACAGATTTTTAACTTGGATATTTCATATCCAAATATGTAAAAATGTCCGAAAAAGTACGAATTTCGTAAGAAGTGGGCAGTTTATGGAATAATTTTTAATGAAAATGGCCGTGACCGCACTTGGGCTGATATTTTTTTGTTTAGCCATTGTGTTCTCCATTTTTTGGCCGCACAACAGATTTTTATCTTGGATATTTCATATCCAAATATGTAAAAAAGTCCGTAAAAGTACGAATTTCGTAAGAAGTGGGCAGTTTATGGAATAATTTTTAATGAAAATGGCCGTGACCGCACTTGGGCTGATATTTTTTTGTTAGGCCATTGTGTTTTCCATTTTTTGGCCGCACGACAGATTTTTAACTTGGATATTTCATATCCAAATATGTAAAAAAGTCCGAAATAGTACGAATTTCGTAAGAAGTGGGCAGTTTATGGAATAATTTTTAATGAAAATGGCCGTGACCGCACTTATGATGATATTTTTTTGTTAGGCCATTGTGTTCTCCATTTTCTGGCCACACAACAGATTTTTAACTTGGATATTTCATATCCAAATATGTAAAAATGTCTGAAAAAGTACGAATTTCGTAAGAAGTGGGCAGTTTATGGAATAATTTTTAATGAAAATGGCCGTGACCGCACTTATGCTGATATTTTTTTGTTAGGTCATTGTGTTCTCCATTTTCTGGCCACACAACAGATTTTTAACTTGGATATTTCATTTCCAAATATGTAAAAAAGACTGAAAAAGTACGAATTTCGTAAGAAGTGGGCAGTTTATGGAATAATTTTCAATGGAAATGGCCGTGACCGCACTTGGGCTGATATTTTTTTGTAAGGTCATTGTTTTTTCCATTTTCTGGCCGCACAACAGATTTTTAACTTGGATATTTCATATCCAAATATGTAAAAAAGTCCGAAAAAGTACGAATTTCGTAAGAAGTGGGCAGTTTATGGAATCATTTTTAATGAAAACGGCCGTCACCGCACTTGGGCTGATATTTTTTTGTAAGGTCATTGTGTTTTCCATTTTCTGGCCGCACAACAGATTTTTAACTTGGATATTTCATATCCAAATATGTAAAAAAGTCCGAAAAAGTACGAATTTCGTAAGAAGTGGGCAGTTTATGGAATGATTTTTAATGAAAATGGCCGTGACCGCACTTGGGATGATATTTTTTTGTTAGGCCATTGTGTTCTTCAATTTCTGGCCACACAACAGATTTTTATCTTGGATATTTCATATCCAAATATGTAAAAAAGTCCGAAAAAGTACGAATTTCGTAAGAAGTGGGCAGTTTATGGAATAATTTTTAATGAAAATGGCCGTGACCGCACTTAGGCTGATATTTTTATGCTAGGCCATTGTGTTCTCCATTTTCTGGCCGCACAACAGATTTTTAACTTGGATATTTCATATCCAAATATGTAATAAAGTCCGAAAAAGTACGAATTTCGTAAGAAGTGGTCAGTTTATGGAATAATTTTTAATGAAAATGGCCGTGATTGCACTTGGGCTGATATTTTTTTGTTAGGCCATTGTGTTTTCCATTTTCTGGCTGCACTACAGATTTTTAACTTGGATATTTCATATCGAAATATGTAAAAAAGTCCGTAAAAGTACGAATTTCGTAAGAAGTGGGCAGTTTATGGAATAATTTTTAATGAAAATGGCCGTGACCGCACTTGGGCTGATATTTTTTTGTTAGGCCATTGTGTTCTCCATTTTCTGGCCACACAACAGATTTTTATCTTGGATATTTCATATCCAAATATGTAAAAAAGTCCGTAAAAGTACGAATTTCGTAAGAAGTGGGCAGTTTATGGAATAATTTTTAATGAAAATGGCCGTGACCGCACTTGGGCTGATATTTTTTTGCTAGGCCATTGTGTTCTACATTTTCTGGCCGCACAACAGATTTTTAACTTGGATATTTCATATCCAAATATGTAAAAATATCCGAAAAAGTACGAATTTCGTAAGAAGTGGGCAGTTTATGGAATAATTTTTAATGAAAATGGCCGTGACCGCACTTGGGCTGATATTTTTTTGTTAGGCCATTGTGTTTTCCATTTTTTGGCCGCACAACAGATTTTTAACTTGGATATTTCATATCCAAATATGTAAAAATGTCTGAAAAAGTACGAATTTCGTAAGAAGTGGGCAGTTTATGGAATAATTTTCAATGGAAATGGCCGTGACCGCACTTGGGCTGATGTTTTTTTGTTAGGTCATTGTGTTCTTCATTTTCTGGCCACACAACAGATTTTTAACTTGGATATTTCATATCCAAATATGTAAAAATGTCTGAAAAAGTACGAATTTCGTAAGAAGTGGGCAGTTTATGGAATGATTTTTAATGAAAATGGCCGTGACCGCACTTGGGCTGATATTTTTTTGTTAGGTCATTGTGTTCTGCATTTTCTGGCCACACAACAGATTTTTAACTTGGATATTTCATATCCAAATATGTAAAAATGTCCGAAAAAGTACGAATTTCGTAAGAAGTGGGCAGTTTATGGAATAATTTTTAATGAAAATGGCCGTGACCGCACTTGGGCTGATATTTTTTTGTTTGGCCATTGTGTTCTCCATTTTTTGGCCGCACAACAGATTTTTATCTTGGATATTTCATATCCAAATATGTAAAAAAGTCCGTAAAAGTACGAATTTCGTAAGAAGTGGGCAGTTTATGGAATAATTTTTAATGAAAATGGCCGTGACCGCACTTGGGCTGATATTTTTTTGTTAGGCCATTGTGTTTTCCATTTTTTGGCCGCACGACAGATTTTTAACTTGGATATTTCATATCCAAATATGTAAAAAAGTCCGAAATAGTACGAATTTCGTAAGAAGTGGGCAGTTTATGGAATAATTTTTAATGAAAATGGCCGTGACCGCCCTTATGATGATATTTTTTTGTTAGGCCATTGTGTTCTCCATTTTCTGGCCACACAACAGATTTTTAACTTGGATATTTCATATCCAAATATGTAAAAATGTCTGAAAAAGTACGAATTTCGTAAGAAGTGGGCAGTTTATGGAATAATCTTTAATGAAAATGGCCGTGACCGCACTTGGGCTGATAATTTTTTGTTAGGTCATTGTGTTCTCCATTTTCTGGCCACACAACAGATTTTTAACTTGGATATTTCATTTCCAAATATGTAAAAAAGACTGAAAAAGTACGAATTTCGTAAGAAGTGGGCAGTTTATGGAATAATTTTCAATGGAAATGGCCGTGACCGCACTTGGGCTGATATTTTTTTGTAAGGTCATTGTTTTCTCCATTTTCTGGCCGCACAACAGATTTTTAACTTGGATATTTCATATCCAAATATGTAAAAAAGTCCGAAAAAGTACGAATTTCGTAAGAAGTGGGCAGTTTATGGAATAATTTTTAATGAAAATGGCCGTCACCGCACTTGGGCTGATATTTTTTTGTAAGGTCATTGTGTTCTTCATTTTCTGGCCGCACAACAGATTTTTAACTTGGATATTTCATATCCAAATATGTAAAAAAGTCCGAAAAAGTACGAATTTCGTAAGAAGTGGGCAGTTTATGGAATAATTTTTAATGAAAATGGCCGTGACCGCACTTGGGCTGATATTTTTTTGTAAGGTCATTGTGTTCTCCATTTTCTGGCCGCACAACAGATTTTTAACTTGGATATTTCATATCCAAATATGTAAAAAAGTCCGAAAAGGTACGAATTTCGTAAGAAGTGGGCAGTTTATGGAATAATTTTTAATGAAAATGGCCGTGACCGCAATTGGGGTGGTATTTTTTTGTTAGGCTATTATGTTCTCCCTTTTCTGGCCGCACAACAGATTTTTAACTTGGATATTTCATATCCAAATATGTAAAAATGTCCGAAAAAGTACGAATTTCGTAAGAAGTGGGCAGTTTATGGAATGATTTTTAATGAAAATGGCCGTGACCGCACTTGGGCTGATATTTTTTTGTTAGGTCATTGTGTTCTCCATTTTCTGGCCACACAACAGATTTTTAACTTGGATATTTCATATCCAAATTTGTAAAACTGTCTGAAAAAGTACGAATTTCGTAAGAAGTGGGCAGTTTATGGAATGATTTTTAATGAAAATGGCCGTGACCGCACTTGGGCTGATATTTTTTTGTTAGTTCATTGTGTTCTCCATTATCTGGCCACACAACAGATTTTTAACTTGGATATTTCATATCCAAATATTAAAAAATGTCTGAAAAAGTACGAATTTCGTAAGAAGTGGGCAGTTTATGGAATAATTTTTAATGAAAATGGCCGTGACCGCACTTGGGCTGATATTTTTTTGTTAGGTCATTATGTTCTCCATTTTCTGGGCGCACAACAGATTTTTAACTTGGATATTTCATATCCAAATATGTAAAAAAGTCCGAAAAGGTACGAATTTCGTAAGAAGTGGGCAGTTTATGGAATAATTTTTAATGAAAATGGCCGTGACCGCAATTGGGGTGATACTTTTTTGTTAGGCCATTATGTTCTCCCTTTTCTGGCCACACAACAGATTGTTAACTTGGATATTTCATATCCAAATATGTAAAAAATTCCGATAAAGTACGAATTTCGTAAGAAGTGGGCAGTTTATGGAATAATTTTTAATGAAAATGGCCGTGACCGCGCTTGGGCTGATATTTTTTTGCTAGGCCATTGTGTTATCCATTTTCTGGCCGTACAACAGATTTTTAACTTGGATATTTCATATCCAAATATGTAAAAAAGTTCGAAAAAGTACGAATTTCGTAAGAAGTGGGCAGTTTATGGAATGATTTTTAATGAAAATGGCCGTGACCGCACTTGGGCTGATATTTTTTTGCTAGGCCATTGTGTTCTCCATTTTCTGGCCGCACAACAGATTTTTAACTTGGATATTTCATATCCAAATATGTAAAAATATCTGAAAAAGTACGAATTTCGTTAGAAGTGGGCAGTTTATGGAATAGTTCTTATTGAAATGGGCCGTGACCTCACATGGAGTGATATATTTTTATAAAGTAATTGTGATTATCATTAATTGACGCACAGCAAACATTAATATTACTTACCTAAACCCGAATATTTCATATCCAACCTATAAAAATGTCTATTTTCTGACCACACAACAGCTATGTAGCTTTTAAATTTTATATTCCTATCTTGTGATCGGTATCATTAGTTGTTGTGACGGCATGGTGATATTAGCCGTGTTTCTTGACGTATGATCTGATCCGGATCAGATCATATCTGCTTCCCTTTCATTTGTATAGCCGCTTTTCATGAAATCAACACAAAAATAGTACAATTTTTGTGTTGATTTCATGAAACGCGGCTATACAAATGAAAGGGAAGCAGATATGATCTGATCCGGATCAGATCATACGTCAAGAAACACGGCTATTATAATAATAAGCAGTATTTAAAAACCATTACTGGCTTCTTAATGAGTCAATAATCAGGCTCCACCGGTGTCGATTCTGAGCTTAGTTTTCATACTGTCTTGGACAACCTGAAAAAGCCAAGTCGTTTTCAACACCGTGGAGTCATGGTCGCCTGCAACGACCTCTACGTTAACCATATGGTGGCTCTCCTTTTAGAGATCGCTGAAGAATTCGTTTCGGATCAGCACGCAGAACGTGATCGAGGCAGAGTACTCGGTGAGATCTTACTTCATGTACAATGTCAGGGATCTTCATCAGATCTCTGATCTCAAAATTGTATAGAGCTCAGTATGTACCATCTACTTCGCGGTTTGGGACGTAAATCACACGCATGCTTCTTCTCTCAAATGTAGGAAGCCATCTCTCGTACTCGTCTGTCAGCGTCCAACTCACACCACCATACATAACAACGGGCCTGATCAACGCTTTGATCTGGAGTCCAACAGACGCTGAAAACTCTACAAGCGGATCAATTATTTTTTCACTCCGTTGCTATTTAGTCCAATCACGCATATGTCATCTGCATATGCAAGCATCTGATTGGACTGGCGATATAAGATGTTGCACTGAGGTGTTTCAGTTTTACGAAAGATGTACTCCAACATGAGATTAATCAGGGACAGAGCATCTTCCTTCCAAACATCAGAGTTAACTGTAAAAGTTCTCGATAGCCTGTTCTCAACTTTAACACATTATACACACCGAGCAAATAGCGCAGTGGTTAAAGCTGGGACGTTTCGATCGGGAGGTACCGGGCTCGAATCCCAACAGAGGCGGGATGCAAAAGAGATTTTTCATCTCCCGATTACGATCGGTGATTAAATTGAAAACATCTATGACCCTCTGTTGGAATGTAGAACTCATGGGACGACCCATCTTCCATGTCACTGTACAGGGTGACATGGAGCTATGCAATGCGCAGGTGGTATACTGTACTTGTGTGAATGGGATGAATGGCTTGAATGAATGTTAGTGTGAATGTGGGTATTGCACCGTGGATCCATTAGTGGCATTGAGTGCTGGAGTAAAATCCGCCCAATTTTAGTCACTCTCGATTGATCGAGTCGTAGGCCTGCCAGAAATCCCGGAACACCTGATGTACGGGGATGAATGTTTCATAATATTTAGATAGAATCATTCGCAGCGGAAACACCTGAATAGTAACTGATCGAGTCGAACGAAATCCTCCTTGATAGAGGCGTGATTCTATCCAATATAATGTAGGATAGTAACTTGTATGCTGTGTAAAGGGGATTTTGGCCGCGATAGTTCTCACACTTCAAGTGGTTTCTCTTTTTGTAGATTGGGCATATCGCGGCCACTTTCCATTCATCAGACATAACTTCGGTTCGCCATACTAATCGAATAAGATCAAAAAGACAGTTTCACAAAGTATCCCCTCCGACTGTCAAGAGCTCCGATATAATGCAGTCCACTCCAGGTGAGCGGTTTCGTTTTAATCTCTGCATAGCCTTAGCACTTCCTCCTCATGGGGAGGGTCTTCAATGCAAATCTCCGCAGTCTATATTTGAGGTCACTCAACTATGACATGGATATATACCCTGGTTGAATTGGCCAACACAGCTTGAGAATTTTCTTACGATTGATTAAAATTTTATTTGAATTTCCTAAACGGCTAAGATATTATTAATTTGATTGAAATTCTTAAACCACGACAGCCGTCATTTAAAATTTGAATCAAGAAAAACTATGCTTGCTTAACCATGTTTTTATATTTTTTATTTATTTACATCTATAAATTCTTTTATCTTAACCACAATATTTACACTTATTTTCTAAAATAATTGCTCGTATTCCGTTGCATGATCTATGCACTTTTCTATTGCAGCTAGAACACACAAGTGGATTTTCATCCACTTCATCGAAACACATAATGCAATTTGCTAAAGAGGATAAAGTTTTTTCCATTATGAGTTTTTTTAAATACAATCTGTATTCCGCTACAGTTTTTAAATACTCCCTACGTTTTTCCGATGTCATCAAAGGGATAGTTTTGTTATTTGAAATAACATCAACTGCATAAGTTACCAAAGCTCCACAATTATAATTATCTTTTTGTAGTGGTAGAGTATAATTTATCTCACTTTTAAAACATGTTTTTTCCACTTTCCAAAATTCTTGCAATTTTTGGTAAAATGTAGAAGCTTTTTTTATTAATACGTGGTTAACAAAACTAGGATTTAAGGGATCATACGTCTGAATGGTTTTTTTTACAGTGTTTAGTATAACCACAACCCAATGGTTTCCATTTTGAAGAATGGGAATATATAATATGTTTTTTCCCCAGCACACCTTTGGTAGTTCATCGCCATTTGAAATATTATAATCAAATTTATCGTTGAACGCATCAAGACAATAATAGAAATTGGGAAACAGGAAAGGAAAACCAAAAAAACAATTACGTATTTTCGATAATATCGTTTCCTTTTAATCATTTAGATACATAATTTAAATAATTTGAAGGTGTTAAGTGCCTGAAAAAATTATTTTAATAGAATTATTGCGATGTAGTTTTAGCTTAATACATTGCAGGTAGGACCCGCTTTTCTATAGAAATTAAAGTCACGGCCATTTTCATTACAAATTATTCCATAAACTGCCCACTTCTTACGAAATTCGTACTTTTTCAGACATTTTTACATATTTGGATTGGAAATATCCAAGTTAAAAATCTGTTGTGCGGCTAGAAAATGGAGAACACAATGACCTAGCAAAAAAATATCAGCCCAAGTGCGGTCACGGCCATTTTCATTAAAAATCATTCCATAAACTGCCCACTTCTTACGAAATTCGTACTTTTTCAGACAATTTTACATATTTGGATATGAAATATCCAAGTTAAAAATCTGTTGTGCGGCCAGAAAATGGAGAACACAATGGCCTAGCAAAAAAATATCAGCCCAAGTGCGGTCACGGCCATTTTTATTAAAAATCATTCCATAAACTGCCCACTTCTTACGAAATTCGTACTTTTTCAGACAATTTTACATATTTGGATATGAAATATCCAAGTTAAAAATCTGTTGTGCGGCCAGAAAATGGAGAACACAATGGCCTAACAAAAAAATATCAGCCCAAGTGCGGTCACGGCCATTTTCATTAAAAATTATTCCATAAACTGCCCACTTCTTACGAAATTCGTACTTTTTCAGACATTTTTACATATTTGGATATGAAATATCCAAGTTAAAAATCTGTTGTGCGGCCAGAAAATGGAGAACACAATTGCCTAACAAAAAAATATCAGCCCAAGTGCGGTCACGGCCATTTTCATTAAAACTTATTCCATAAACTGCCCACTTTTTACGGAATTCGTACTTTTTCAGACATTTTTACATATTTGGATATGAAATATCCAAGTTAAAAATCTGTTGTGTGGCCAGAAAATGGAGAACACAATGGCCTAGCAAAAAAATATCAGCCCAAGTGCGGTCACGGCCATTTTCATTAAAAATCATTCCATAAACTGCCCACTTCTTACGAAATTCGTACTTTTTCAGACATTTTTACATATTTGGATATGAAATATCCAAGTTAAAAATCTGTTGTGCGGCCAGAAAATGGAGAACACAATGGCCTAACAAAAAAATATCAGCCCAAGTGCGGTCACGGCCATTTTCATTAAAAATTATTCCATAAACTGCCCACTTCTTACGAAATTCGTACTTTTTCAGACATTTTTACATATTTGGATATGAAATATCCAAGTTAAAAATCTGTTGTGCGGCCAGAAAATGGAGAACACAATTGCCTAACAAAAAAATATCAGCCCAAGTGCGGTCACGGCCATTTTCATTAAAACTTATTCCATAAACTGCCCACTTTTTACGGAATTCGTACTTTTTCAGACATTTTTACATATTTGGATATGAAATATCCAAGTTAAAAATCTGTTGTGTGGCCAGAAAATGGAGAACACAATGGCCTAGCAAAAAAATATCAGCCCAAGTGCGGTCACGGCCATTTTCATTAAAAATCATTCCATAAACTGCCCACTTCTTACGAAATTCGTACTTTTTCAGACATTTTTACATATTTGGATATGAAATATCCAAGTTAAAAATCTGTTGTGCGGCCAGAAAATGGAGAACACAATGGCCTAACAAAAAAATATCAGCCCAAGTGCGGTCACGGCCATTTTCATTAAAAATTATTCCATAAACTGCCCACTTCTTACGAAATTCGTACTTTTTCAGACATTTTTACATATTTGGATTGGAAATATCCAAGTTAAAAATCTGTTGTGCGGCCAGAAAAGGGAGAACATAATGGCCTAGCAAAAAAATATCAGCCCAAGTGCGGTCACGGCCATTTTCATTAAAAATTATTCCATAAACTGCCCACTTCTTACGAAATTCGTACTTTTACGGACTTTTTTACATATTTGGATATGAAATATCCAAGATAAAAATCTGTTGTGCGGCCAGAAAATGGAAAACACAATGGCCTAACAAAAAAATATCAGCCCAAGTGCGGTCACGGCCATTTTCATTAAAAATTATTCCATAAACTGCCCACTTCTTACGAAATTCGTACTTTTACGGACTTTTTTACATATTTGGATATGAAATATCCAAGTTAAAAATCTGTAGTGCGGCCAGAAAATGGAGAACACAATGGCCTAGCATAAAAATATCAGCCCAAGTGCGGTCACGGCCATTTTCATTAAAAATTATTCCATAAACTGCCCACTTCTTACGAAATTCGTACTTTTACGGACTTTTTTACATATTTGGATATGAAATATCCAAGATAAAAATCTGTTGTGCGGCCAGAAAATGGAAAACACAATGGCCTAACAAAAAAATATCAGCCCAAGTGCGGTCACGGCCATTTTCATTAAAAATCATTCCATAAACTGCCCACTTCTTACGAAATTCGTACTTTTTCAGACATTTTTACATATTTGGATATGAAATATCCAAGTTAAAAATCTGTTGTGCGGCCAGAAAATGGAGAACACAATGGCCTAGCATAAAAATATCAGCCCAAGTGCGGTCACGGCCATTTTCATTAAAAATTATTCCATAAACTGCCCACTTCTTACGAAATTCGTACTTTTTCGGACTTTTTTACATATTTGGAAATGAAATATATAAGATAAAAATCTGTTGTGCGGCCAGAAAATGGAAAACACAATGGCCTAACAAAAAAATATCAGCCCAAGTGAGGTCACGGCCATTTTCATTAAAAGTTATTCCATAAACTGCCCACTTCTTACGAAATTCGTACTTTTTCGGACTTTTTTACATATTTGAATATGAAATATCCAAGTTAAAAATCTGTTGTGCGGCCAGAAAATGGAGAACACAATGGCCTAGCAAAAAAATATCAGCCCAAGTGCGGTCACGGCCATTTTTATTAAAAATCATTCCATAAACTGCCCACTTCTAACGAAATTCGTACTTTTTCAGACAATTTTACATATTTGGATATGAAATATCCAAGTTAAAAATCTGTTGTGCGGCCAGAAAATGGAGAACACAATGGCCTAACAAAAAAATATCAGCCCAAGTGCGGTCACGGCCATTTTCATTAAAAATTATTCCATAAACTGCCCACTTCTTACGAAATTCGTACTTTTTCAGACATTTTTACATATTTGGATATGAAATATCCAAGTTAAAAATCTGTTGTGCGGCCAGAAAATGGAGAACACAATTGCCTAACAAAAAAATATCAGCCCAAGTGCGGTCACGGCCATTTTCATTAAAACTTATTCCATAAACTGCCCACTTTTTACGGAATTCGTACTTTTTCAGACATTTTTACATATTTGGATATGAAATATCCAAGTTAAAAATCTGTTGTGTGGCCAGAAAATGGAGAACACAATGGCCTAGCAAAAAAATATCAGCCCAAGTGCGGTCACGGCCATTTTCATTAAAAATCATTCCATAAACTGCCCACTTCTTACGAAATTCGTACTTTTTCAGACATTTTTACATATTTGGATATGAAATATCCAAGTTAAAAATCTGTTGTGCGGCCAGAAAATGGAGAACACAATGGCCTAACAAAAAAATATCAGCCCAAGTGCGGTCACGGCCATTTTCATTAAAAATTATTCCATAAACTGCCCACTTCTTACGAAATTCGTACTTTTTCAGACATTTTTACATATTTGGATTGGAAATATCCAAGTTAAAAATCTGTTGTGCGGCCAGAAAAGGGAGAACATAATGGCCTAGCAAAAAAATATCAGCCCAAGTGCGGTCACGGCCATTTTCATTAAAAATTATTCCATAAACTGCCCACTTCTTACGAAATTCGTACTTTTACGGACTTTTTTACATATTTGGATATGAAATATCCAAGATAAAAATCTGTTGTGCGGCCAGAAAATGGAAAACACAATGGCCTAACAAAAAAATATCAGCCCAAGTGCGGTCACGGCCATTTTCATTAAAAATTATTCCATAAACTGCCCACTTCTTACGAAATTCGTACTTTTACGGACTTTTTTACATATTTGGATATGAAATATCCAAGTTAAAAATCTGTAGTGCGGCCAGAAAATGGAGAACACAATGGCCTAGCATAAAAATATCAGCCCAAGTGCGGTCACGGCCATTTTCATTAAAAATTATTCCATAAACTGCCCACTTCTTACGAAATTCGTACTTTTACGGACTTTTTTACATATTTGGATATGAAATATCCAAGATAAAAATCTGTTGTGCGGCCAGAAAATGGAAAACACAATGGCCTAACAAAAAAATATCAGCCCAAGTGCGGTCACGGCCATTTTCATTAAAAATCATTCCATAAACTGCCCACTTCTTACGAAATTCGTACTTTTTCAGACATTTTTACATATTTGGATATGAAATATCCAAGTTAAAAATCTGTTGTGCGGCCAGAAAATGGAGAACACAATGGCCTAGCATAAAAATATCAGCCCAAGTGCGGTCACGGCCATTTTCATTAAAAATTATTCCATAAACTGCCCACTTCTTACGAAATTCGTACTTTTTCGGACTTTTTTACATATTTGGATATGAAATATATAAGATAAAAATCTGTTGTGCGGCCAGAAAATGGAGAACACAATGGCCTAACAAAAAAATATCAGCCCAAGTGAGGTCACGGCCATTTTCATTAAAAGTTATTCCATAAACTGCCCACTTCTTACGAAATTCGTACTTTTTCGGACTTTTTTACATATTTGAATATGAAATATCCAAGTTAAAAATCTGTTGTGCGGCCAGAAAATGGAGAACACAATGGCCTAGCAAAAAAATATCAGCCCAAGTGCGGTCACGGCCATTTTTATTAAAAATCATTCCATAAACTGCCCACTTCTAACGAAATTCGTACTTTTTCAGACAATTTTACATATTTGGATATGAAATATCCAAGTTAAAAATCTGTTGTGCGGCCAGAAAATGGAGAACACAATGGCCTAACAAAAAAATATCAGCCCAAGTGCGGTCACGGCCATTTTCATTAAAAATTATTCCATAAACTGCCCACTTCTTACGAAATTCGTACTTTTTCAGACATTTTTACATATTTGGATATGAAATATCCAAGTTAAAAATCTGTTGTGCGGCCAGAAAATGGAGAACACAATTGCCTAACAAAAAAATATCAGCCCAAGTGCGGTCACGGCCATTTTCATTAAAACTTATTCCATAAACTGCCCACTTTTTACGGAATTCGTACTTTTTCAGACATTTTTACATATTTGGATATGAAATATCCAAGTTAAAAATCTGTTGTGTGGCCAGAAAATGGAGAACACAATGGCCTAGCAAAAAAATATCAGCCCAAGTGCGGTCACGGCCATTTTCATTAAAAATCATTCCATAAACTGCCCACTTCTTACGAAATTCGTACTTTTTCAGACATTTTTACATATTTGGATATGAAATATCCAAGTTAAAAATCTGTTGTGCGGCCAGAAAATGGAGAACACAATGGCCTAACAAAAAAATATCAGCCCAAGTGCGGTCACGGCCATTTTCATTAAAAATTATTCCATAAACTGCCCACTTCTTACGAAATTCGTACTTTTTCAGACATTTTTACATATTTGGATATGAAATATCCAAGTTAAAAATCTGTTGTGCGGCCAGAAAATGGAGAACATAATGGCCTAGCAAAAAAATATCAGCCCAAGTGCGGTCACGGCCATTTTCATTAAAAATTATTCCATAAACTGCCCACTTCTTACGAAATTCGTACTTTTACGGACTTTTTTACATATTTGGATATGAAATATCCAAGATAAAAATCTGTTGTGCGGCCAGAAAATGGAAAACACAATGGCCTAACAAAAAAATATCAGCCCAAGTGCGGTCACGGCCATTTTCATTAAAAATTATTCCATAAACTGCCCACTTCTTACGAAATTCGTACTTTTACGGACTTTTTTACATATTTGGATATGAAATATCCAAGTTAAAAATCTGTAGTGCGGCCAGAAAATGGAGAACACAATGGCCTAGCATAAAAATATCAGCCCAAGTGCGGTCACGGCCATTTTCATTAAAAATTATTCCATAAACTGCCCACTTCTTACGAAATTCGTACTTTTTCGGACTTTTTTACATATTTGGATATGAAATATACAAGATAAAAATCTGTTGTGCGGCCAGAAAATGGAGAACACAATGGCCTAACAAAAAAATATCAGCCCAAGTGAGGTCACGGCCATTTTCATTAAAAGTTATTCCATAAACTGCCCACTTCTTACAAAATTCGTACTTTTTCGGACTTTTTTACATATTTGGATATGAAATATCCAAGTTAAAAATCTGTTGTGCGGCCAGAAAATGGAAAACACAAAGGCCTTAACATTTAATAAATTGTGTTTTATATTATAATCAGTAAACTTTTTATTTTGTGTTTTTTTTATAATTTGTCTTACACTAATAATAATAATTCTTTGATGCGAAACTAGTAATTTTTTAATGTAAGATTAAATACTAGCTTTTGAATGTTAAATTGCCCAGCTAGTTTGTGATATCCAAACCAAATTTAAATTAAATGACCATGTTATTTATTTAATTAGTTTAATATAAATTTTTTATCTATTTATGTAATGATTATTTACTAATTGGATGGACAAAAGTTTTAATTGTTTAAAATATACGTTAAAATTTATCTGCCCGAATGTGTGCTATTTATTTCGCTATCAACACTAATACATTTACATAAATTAAAAATGAATTCAGTTTTAGGAAAAACTTCATTCGCCTATATAGGCGAATGAATTTTGTGCTAAAAGTGTCCTAACTTTAAATGACGTAATTTAGGACAAATTGAGGACAAACTTCATTCGCACGTTTACTGTATATAACCATGGTTTAACATGGCTTAATACTAAATGCCATAGTGCAATGGACTATAACTTAAGTAGCAATGGACACAACGAATGTGGAAACAAATACCCCAGGTGGCATACCTGATTTTTAGGCCTGTCCTAAGGATTCTGGGGGGGGGGGGGGGGTCAGTAATTGTATTACTATAATCAGAAAAAATCCCAAGATACGTTGAGGAATCGTAATACTCGAATGAGTAAAGCAGAAATGAGTAATATCAATCCTTTCCAAAAGAGTCAGGTTCTACTGAGATCTCCTACGAGAGCCTGTAGCACGTTCACCACGAAAATTAACAAAATAATACCTACAGAAATTGTGGAATTACCGAAAAATGATTTTCCAGAGAACATAAATTGTTCTAAAAATGAAGAATTGCTTTATCAGAAATTACGTAAGGCCAATGATCCATTGGTTGAATCTAAGAATTTAAGCAAGCATTTAAATGATACAAGTGCTTGGATGCAGGAGCACATAAGGATTCTTGGAACCGAAGTTAAAGCCCTTAAAGCAAAGCAAAACGTTCTCTTCCTACCCGAAAAATAATAGAAAAAGCATACCATACGGAAGAAGGTTTGTCTCTAGGAGATAAAAAACCTACTCAATTATTAAGTGAATTCAAACTAAATACTGGGACAGTTTATCCAGAAAAATCTATTAAACAATTATGGTTGTCCAGATTACCTCAACAGGTCCAAATGGAATTAACACCATTTGAGAACGACGTTATTCACCAAATTCTTGCGGAAAGAGCCGATGAAGTTTTGGAAACAATGACACAGGCCAGATTTAACACCTTACAAGCGACAACATCATCTTCATCCAACAATTTGACTAACGATTTGACAGAAAATTCAAATATTTAAGAACTGCTGAATAATTTCAAAATTAATATCATTAACGAAGTTTCAGCAATAATGAAAGACGGGAACTATTCGAACACAAGAGCATCATCTAGAGGAAGACAGACTCAAAATAGAGCTCAATCAAGACATTTGATGTCTCCCAATCATGACACTTGTTCCATAACACTATAAATTTGGAGAAAAAGCAAGGAAAAAAGTGTCTCAAAGGTTGCAAATTTTACAAAACTAATAATCCAGAAACCAATCAAAATTTTTAGATGGCCATTCTGAGTTGGCGACCTTCGGTCATGGTTTCAACAACATTCGTCTTATAGTCATCGACATAATTTCAAAACTACAATTTTTGTGCGATACCGGTGCAGATGTTTCTATCTTCCCCGTAAAATTCAAAAACTTTTCAAAAAATCATCCGACATTACATTTATTTGCTGCTAACGGTACACCGGTACAAGCATATGGTACTAAAGTACTCAAACTGGACCTTGGACTTCGTAGGGAGTTCAAGTAGGAGTTTGTTGTAGCTGATGTATCAGTTCCCATACTTGGAGCTGTTTTCCTTAAACATATTGGCCTTTGATCGACATTCAAACACAAAGGATGTTAGATCCTTTGACTTCTTTGTTTGTAGCAGGAGTAATTACCAATTCTATTATTCAACATCCAATTTATCAACAAGACAGTCACTTTACTGGAAATATTTTCAATATTGTAGCAATTCTCGGACATTACAAACCAAACGTTAAAAGACATACCGATTAGACATGACGTTACACACCGACTTGAAACTGACCACCCGTTTCTGCTAAAACAAGACGTCTAGCTCCAGACAAATTACTGATTGCCAAAAATTAATTCGAACACATGATGGCACAAGGAATTTTTCGACCTAGCAACAGTTCGTGGTCAAGCAAACTTCATCTCGTTTAGAAGAAGAGTGGAAATTGAAGACCATGCGGTGATGATAGAGCATTAAATCAAGCAACAGTCCGGAACAGATATCCTATACCGAATCTTCACGACTTTTCGTATCAACTAGAAGGTTGTGCATTTTTTTTGACTCTAGACCTTGTCCAAGCGTACCATCAAATTCCGATCGAACCAGTAGATACTCCTAAGACAGCGATTCCACACCATTCGGATTATTCGAATTAACTAAAATGACATTTGGCCTAAGAAATGCAGCAAAATTTTTTCAGATATTAATGCATTCCGTCTTATTTGGGGCTTACAATTTGGTTTTGTCTACTTAGATGATATATCCTAATTGCATTTAAGACCTTCGAAGAATATCTTGAACATCTCAAGGAAGCTTTTCAACAACTTTCTAAACATGGTTTGAACGCATGTCAAGAAATCCACTTCTTAGGTCACACAATAAATAGACAAGGTATTATTCCTCTTCAAGACAAAATCAACGTTATCAAACAATTTGAACGACCTGTAACAGATTGTCAACTCAAACGATTCTTGGGAATGATAAATTTTTACAGGTGTTTCATTCCTGGCGCTACTGAGGATCAAACGCTACTTAACAACTTCTTGAAGGGCTACAAGAAGAATAGTAAGACTCCAGTCGAATGGACTTCAGACTTGTAAGGAGAAATTATGTTATGCGACACTCCTTCCACACCCATCAGTTGCTGCTCGTTTACCAATTATGGTATAGACGCATCCGATTTCGCAATCGAGGCACTGGTTCAGCAGTTTGTTTCGGACACTTGGCAACCGCTCAGTTTCTTCTCTGTACGATTAAACGAGAGACAACAAAGGCACAGTTCGTATGATATTCAGGTATCTTCTCGAAGGTCAGAACTTAGATAAATCATCTCCGCGTCAATTTCGTCGTTTAAACTTCATCGGTCAATTCACAACCGATATCCAACATATCTCAGGCGTTAACAACATCGTCGCAGACACCCTATCACGTATAGCTCAAATTTCGATTCCAGAAAGCATTGACTATACAACCATAGGGGACGCTCATTCTAATGATGCAGAACTACGAGATATTTTACATGGCGACAGGTCCTTAAACCTGAAACAATTCCCTATCCAGTTTAATTCCAATAAACTGATTTATTGCGATATTTCGACAAGTACACAACGTCCATTCATTCCTTTAAAATTTCGGAAATCAGTTTTTGAATCCTTCCATAACTTATCTCACGCCAATCAAAGCAACCACTCACATTTTAACTAAAAATGTTATTTGACCTTCTCTCCTGAAAGATTCAAAACTAAATGTTGGTTGTAAATGTAAATTCTCAACTTAAGCTCGTTGTTTTTATCCGGCTCGAAGGACCATGTAAAATCTCAGTTTATGGCCAGTTGTTGGTTGTCTCCGACTGTTGTTGTATCCGGTTGTTGTTGCATCCGGCTCGAAGGACCATGTAAAATCTCAATTTATGGCCAGTTGTTGGTTGTCTCCGACTGTTGTTGTATCCGGTTGTTGTTGCATCCGGCTCGAAGGACCATGTAAAATCTTGGCAGTGCCTTAATTCTAAAATTAAGTTCGCTTCGATTTATGAGTTTACTTAATAGATTACCACGGGTGGGGTCTATTAAATAAGCGAGAGTAAACACGTTGTTAAGATTTAAATT
Source organism: Tipula unca (assembly GCA_951394425.1). Lineage (NCBI taxonomy): Eukaryota > Metazoa > Arthropoda > Insecta > Diptera > Tipulidae > Tipula > Tipula unca. The sequence goes on from OX596380.1 coordinate 218,083,127, forward strand.
TATTCTGATTTTATTATTTTATTTTTCCAGTAGATATACAAAATCTTATATACTAATTACACTAACAACAAATAAATTGCAATTCGGTAATTTTTGTAGTAAAAAATTACACTGATATAGAATTGCTGAATTGCATCTATATTGTTGTTGTTGTATACACATGAATTAAATCATATTTATATTGTTGTTGTTGTCTACACATATATGATGAATTAAATCATATTTCGCCAACATATGTGTCTATTTGTGTATTTTACCCTGTTGCCACTGCGTGGGATATTTTGTTGCACTGTTGATCTCAACACTCGGTTTGAGATCCACTTTCAGCGAAGATTTAAAGTCTACTTCGGGTGAGTTAGTTTATGGAATAACTATATCAGACTACCTGGACAGCTTTTTCACAAATCAACTTTCATTCCACAAAACGATTTCATCAAACAACTCAAATATCATTTCACTGACATCAGACCTTTACCAGCATCCAGACACACAAATTATAATTCATTCCTCAGCAAAGATCTAGATACCTGCTCTCTTGTTTTCCTACGAACAGATTCAGTGAATAAATCATGACAACCACCATACAAAGGACCATTTAAAGTTTTTAATCGGTCGAACAAATTTTTCACAAATGAAAAGAACAATAGAAATATTAATATTTGGCGGTTATGTTGCTGGCACACACAAAATGATGAGGTGTCAACAGAAGCAATCGGAGCTTTTACAACAGTATCCGGCCTAGTTAAATGATTCCATCAGTATATGATATAAGACTACTAATACTGGGACTATTAATTACTACATTAACAATATATCAATGATGACGAGATATTCCTCGAGAAGGAACATTTCAAGGACTCCATACCTACTCAGTAACAATTGAATTACGATGAGAAATAATTTTATTTATTGTTTCAGAAGTATTTTTATAATTTCATTTTTTTTGAGCTTTTTTTCACAGAAGTTTATCTCCAGCTATTGAATTAAGTTCAATGTGACTCCCAATAGGAATTGTTCCAGTTAACCATTTTCAAATTTCTCTTTAAAATACAGCAATTTTATTAGCTTCTGGTTTTATAGTGATTAATATTATTAGAACATAAGAAGTGGAATTTCATATTTAACTATCGTCCTCATTAGCACGAACTCAACACATTAGCCTCCTTCTAAAAATTGTTTATTTAAAATCTGAATTTTAACCAAAAAAATATACGAAATAATTTGTATTTGTCTCCACTGCTTCCGTTCGTTTATATATTATTATGATATGTTTGAACACAATTCGATGTGAAATTTAAAATTTGCTTTATTTTCATCTTATAGCACAGGTGCCCGCCTGCAAAGAATTATACATTTCGTGGTCAACAAAATTACAAATCATCGAAAAGACGTATATTATATAGCTCTATACATCAAACGTCGTATATACGTCAAACAGTTTCAACAATTATCGTAAACAAACTCGTCAAAAGCAATTAAATTAACTTGTTTTATAAAATAATAAATTCAGATGATGTTGTGATAACATTTCGTTCATATACGTCAAACATATTATTGAAAAGTTAATTAAAAAAGAAATAACCTTTTGCCTAAACAATCTATAGTTTAATCACACTCAAATCCCACATACATTTATTCATTCACATTTTTTTTTTTTTGGAAATCGACAAAAATCAATCAAAATAAAGTTATCAACCGATAACTTCGGATAAATCGAAATTTTGTGGATTAACTTGTGAGTAATAATATATTTTCTAATATATATACGCATTACGCACATTTTTTTTTGTTTTTCAATTTGAAATCCTAAATTTTATTGGTTGTTTTGCTGCGTTGTTTGTTGAAAAATGAAAAACATATTTAAGAAAATACAAAAACCTAAATTAATTGTCAATCAATCTAACCAATAAACATTCCCATCAAATTAATTTAACCAACATAATGATGAGTGGAAAGCGAATCGAATTTATTTCAACATCAACAAAATCATTATATCAAATAAATATATAAATCGAAACAAGCATCAATTTTTTTTTTGAACACAATTCAATATTCTATCCCCTTTAAATCAAATAACAAATAAAATAAAAAATAGATTCCAATTTTCATTGTTGTTTTTCGCATTTGTATTTTTATTTTAGAAAATAATATTCCAAAATCGAAATTCGATTTCGAATTTTTTTTTTTTTTTTGTGCGATTTTGATTTTTTCACAAAAACACAGCGAACGAAATAAATAAACTCAAATTATCTTCTCAATTGGTTATCTATATGTATGTATCGATATATGTTCTATAATTTTTTATTTTATTTGAAGGACCCTCTGGGAATAAAATCGAAAAATATATATCCACCACTCGATTGACTCAATATTTTTCTTTCTTCTATCTGTGTTGTTCTCTGTTTCAATTTTTTGTTTTCTTGTTGTTCGAATGGATATTATACATGAAGATATGTTTTTCTTTATCGTCTTTTGTTGTGCGATGTGATGCTGTGTTGTATTTTCGGGCGATGTAAATTTTCTGCTGTTAAACCTTTCTCAATTTATATTTTTTTTTATGTTATTGTTGTCTTAAATAAATATTGAAACTCTATCTATACAAATATATGTATATATATACTTTAAATTGACTTTAGAATTTTGGATATCCTTTTTATTGTGTCAAATTTGACGCCATACATTAAAAACAATTTTCCACTATTTGACGAATCAAATTATAGTTATTCACTTTGAATTCTCAGGATATATATATATATATATATATATATATATATATATAAAATATATATATATATATATATATATATATATATATATATATATATATATACATATATATATATATATATATATATATATATATATATATATATATACTTATATATATATATATATATATATATATATATATATATATATATATATAGATGCATGATTGATTAATCGATTTTTTGTTCTAGGGTGCAAAATTTAGATATTTAAAAAAAAATTATTTTACTTAACAGCCACGGTATTACGACCATCATAGACCAGTACATCTCTAGATTCGGTGTACCACTCGTGATTACGACTGATTCAATCTGAAAGTAAACTTCTTTCAGGAATTTAACCAACCCTTAGATTCACACAGAATACGGGTCAACTACTTATCATCCACAGGCAAACGGTATGGTGAAGAGATCTAATGGTAAACGGTATGGTGGAGAGATTCACTCTTAAAGCCATTTTGCATGCTAGAGAAAACACCATATACACTGGAGCACAAAGCTACCATTTATTCTCCTTGGAGTCAGAACTTCGCAGTAAATTTCTTAGCCAGATAATTTGAGAAGCTCTAGTTTCTGTGATGAACTAGTGTGACAAATAGAACCAGAAAATAAATTCTGAAGTTCCAAGTCGCCTTCTTGAGCTTGCCTAATTTTGGTTAAGTCGAAGTGAGTCTCGAGTTAGAGGTTTATGGTCGGTATATATAGTGAATTCCCGACCTTCAACAAAATATCTAGATTCCCGATCGAATGCGGAGTACTTTTTCTCGGCATCCGATAGCTTATAGAGAAAAATCCCAATGATTCCCAAATATTATTATTAAGCTGTTGCAGAACCGCAATACTGAACTTTGAAGCGTCCAGCGAATGTAATAACAGAGTAGTGTTAGACAAATCACTTCTTCAATTAAATGCATTTTGGCATTCCTCGGACGATGTTTGTTTTTGGACGTTTTGGGCATTTTAACAAGAGCAGCCAAATGCGAGTGAATAGGGGCAAGTGTTTGATCCGGCGTAGTAACGATGTTAAATCACCGGTAATCCCCACGTGGCCTCCAATCGTTGTATTTTTTTCTGACGATATGTAATAGACAAGAAACGGAAGATACCGATGGCCGGCAAATTCCTAATTCCACCATATGCTGGCATTCAGTTGATGCAGCTTTATGGCGAACCGAACATAATCTTTGTGGTCTTGAAACTGGTAAATGTCCTTCAGTGACAATATGATGTACCACGGAATACTTAACTGGTAAATTATCGTGCCATAGGCGTTCTCGATAATAAAATGAATTGGTGAAGGTATGTTGCTGAATCAACTAGCCTTTTATTTTTAACATCGACTAATAGGCCAAATTTACAAAGAAAAACGGTGCCAATTATTGGACGATCCACAGCAGCAATCAAAAGGGCATGCGTGAAAGTTCGTCCGAATAGAAAAGACCGATATCACCCTGGAGCAATTTAGTTCCATAAGTTAAAATGGTTGAACCGTTGGCGGCCGAGAGTACGAAATTTGAGTTTTTATTGTTGAAAATTTTATATTTAAAAATTCCTTGACAGGAATTACTGATAAGTCACCTCCATTGTCAATTTAAAAATTCAGATTATTCCGACTATCGTAAAGGAATAATCTGCTCGTTCTCAGGGTGTTGTGATTCGATGAATCTACCCGTGAGTTTGCAAGTTTTTTGTATAATTCATGTTTGGTTCGCCGGCGGTCAGTGGGCATGTATAAGACTGCAGGGCTTAATGCACTTGTTCGCGCGGGTACCAAATTTGTGGTGTAACCAACATTTGTTACCATATCTCCTATTATTTTGTGGAGAACGTGACCGAGCAGCGAGAATTATCGTTATGTATTTTACTGTATTTCCAATTAACTTAAATACATAATAACTTTAAAATATTCTATGTAACTACAATTTTTTTTTTGAGAATGATTTTTGTAGAGGTAGAATAAAATCAACACTTGACCAAGCTTGTTCATTTTTTATAAGCCACATCTTGTTCGGAACATAAATATTTCATCGTGCCAAAATCTATACCGATACATTCTGAATACAAAAAATAAATCAACGACCACATACAGCGAAGCCGATTTCCCGCGTAACTTGCCTATTACGCCTATCAACCAACTTAACGGTGATAAGCTTAGTTGTCGCAGTACAACGGACCGCAGATTCTCGCTTTATCATAACAATTACGGATAAAACTTAACAACGTTATTCACCGATCACCAAATGGATAACTTCAACTTTAAAATTGTATCTACAACTACGATATTAAGGATATCAAAATTTCGTTATTCATCAAAATTGTAAGCAGTTTGGGTTACATATTCATCCACGTTGAACGACACATTTTAAACAGACACATTATAGTTGACCAATACGATTTTATAACATGATTGTTTGTAAAAGTGAAGTTTTGTGAAAATTAAACGATGTCAAATAACGAAAATACAAACCGACAATCAGCAATATTTGCTGCATTACCCGTCGATATAATAGCGACCGTGCAGGACATTCTAATAAAACCGCCTGAAACTTGGAAATTTGCAGCACTCAAGTCAGAAGTGATAAAAAGATTGAGTTTATCAGAAACCCAACGTCTAGACAAACTAATAGGCGCTACTCTTAATGGGCAATTAATGGCTTCCGCTTTTTATCGCTGGCTACAACAACTAGAAGGTGCTTCGACTGCAGTGACCGACGAACTTATTAAAGCTTTGTGGTTAAAACGATTACCGGAATAATTAAGATCGATAGTACTCGTACAAGAGTCGGAACCTATGGAAAAACTAACAAGCTTAGAGGATAAAATATGGGAGTTTCATAGCCTTTCAAACAGTCGCGAAATAGACCATCTTCAAACTCACGTATTCGTTCTTCTTCAAGTAGACGAAATTTGTCTAGAAAATGTGCCGGTGTACTAATAATAATAAAGTAAAGTCGGAAAAAAAATCGTCCTAAAGTTGTCGCGACAAATGATGGGACGCATAAAACTTGTTGTCTATTTATCAAGTGTAACAAAACTAATTTTAGTTGTCTGATCGATACTGGGGCTGACGTCTCAGTGGTTCCAGAAAGCTATTTTAAAAGAACTACACGCGACTCGCATAACACAATTTTCGCAGCACACGGTTCACCTATATTAATATATGGTGTACTGTTACTCGATATTGACCTTGGTTTCCGCCGCGAATTTAAACATCCTTTTATATTTGCGCCAATATCACGATGGACTTAAGAAATAAACGGCTAATTGACTCGAATACGTCCTTAACAATTAATACCATGGACATATTCGATCCGATACGATCAGTTCGCCTGTTTATGGTCAACGAGCCATTCTGAGAGATACTTCGATGTGCACGCCAGTTAGACTCAGAGAGACACAGAATTGCAAAGAGTGAATTCCAGTATATGACCTCACTAGGCCTGTGTATAGACAATCTAAATCATCTGTGTCTTCCCGTTACATCTTGTGACCAAACGCGATAGTAATGATTGGTGACCTTTTGGGGATTATCGTAGATTGAACGAGGTGACAGTACCAGACAGGTATCCTCTTCCCCATATTCAGAATTTTTAATTGAATTTGGAGAGTTGTACTATTTTTTAAAAGATAGACCTGAACCGAGCCTACCACAAGATACCAGTAGCGTTGAAAGATATATATAGAACAGATATCACAACTCTTTTTGGACTGTTTGAGTTCATAAGAATGCCATTTTGTCTGCGAAATGCTGCACAGTCTTTCCAGCGTTTCATGGATAAAGTCACAGAAGGGTTAAGTTTCGTTTATACCTGTATATCGACGATATTTTGATGGCAAGCCGATCTGAGTCCGAACACTTTAAGCACCTTCACATCCTTTTATTCAGGCATAATTCTAAAACCCTCAAAGTGTGTGTTCGGAGTAACCTCGCTTAATTTTCTTAGTCATGAAATCTCTAAAGATGCAAGTGCAGTGTTTATCGGAATGGTTAACTACTATCACCGATTCATTCCTCACTTAGCCGAACTGCTCGCTCCAATACATTCACAAATCACAATACTACAAAAAGGCAAGAAGAAAAATTTCAATTGGCCACCTGAATGTCAAGCAGCTATTGATAAAACCAAAGCTGTTCTGGCCCAGGTAACACTTCTTGCTCACCCCGTTGAGCGTGGAAAATTCCGAATAATGTTGGATGCTTGGGATTTTCCCCCAAAACAAATGGGATTTTCCCCCAAAAAGCTATCCAGACCCAAACGTAAATATTCTGATTTTGACCAAGAATTGCTTGCAATTTACTGCGCCATCAAGCATTTCAGATGCTTTGTCGAAGGTACGGTATCCTTACCGATCATAAACTACTCACTACTGCCATGTCCTCAAAGTCGGAACGAAGTCCCCGTCAAGCTGTAGTGGTGTTTCAAAACGATAGTATTTACGATAGCTATTTCAGAACAGTATTTCAAACGATATTTAATTTAGGGTTCAATATCCTAAGTACTGACTTGTGTTCCACTTTGATTTGAGCAAAATTTGAAAAATTACTGACCCAAAAAAAAAGTTCACACTCAATGTGGAATACGTGACATAATCTAATTAAAAACTGTTTGGCGGATTACTCCAGCATTCAATGCCACGGGCCCATGGTGCCATACCCGGACAAACTCATTACTTACATTACTTACACATTAAAAACACCCAACCGTGATTCTAGGTCACCACCGAGAATCGAACCCTAGACCCACGAATAACAAAGCAAGGACGCTACTTACTGTGCAAAGAGGGCGGCAACACGTGACAATGTTTTCCTATATAATTGGATAGAGAACATTCAACGCAAAGGATCGAATGAGATAGTATCTATGCGCTCTATTCGCAATTTAAACCTATATATAATTGATATCAGTACCTATTCATATAGTTGGGTATGTGGCGCTGTGGGGAGCAGAATAAGAATTCTATAATGGTATATGGGTGGTTGCTTACTGGATATCTATAAAAGTACTATTCCATGTGAAATGTGTGGAATTAATATTGCCAGTAGCAGGTCATTCATATGTATATCCCACCCGATGCTATGTTTCCACAAATCGAAAAAAAAAAGAAAGTATCCATACTATAATCGAGGTGCGGGAATACGTATCTAGTTATGAAAGTTTTGGAACCACCTTAAACATTGGGGATCAATGTCTAGTTTTCGATTTTCGAGAAGCAGTTGAAGAATTTTTGACGCCTCCAACATTTCAAGTTTCAGGAGGCATAGCAAACGGTACTTATTCGAAAACCAAATAAGCAGATTGTTGTACGAAGAGAAATGTTTTACAAGTCTGCTTTAAGGTATAAACAGAACACGAGCGACGAATAATAATTAACAGTGTTAAAGGTCATTACTGGCCCCTTACTGAATCAACAATTTGGCTCCAACGGTTTCGATCCTGAGCTTGGTCTTCATACTGTCTAAGACAATCAGAAGAGGCCAAGTCGTTCTCTACATCGTGGAGCCATCGTCGTCTGCAACGACCTCTGGTGGCTCTCCTTTCAGAGATCGCTGCACATTTCGTTCCGGATCAGCACGCAGAACGTGACCGAGCCAGCGCACTCGCTGGGATCTAACTTCATGTATAATATCGGGGATCTTCATCAGATCTCTGATCTCGAAATTGTACAGAGCTCGGTATGTACCATCTATTTCGCGTTTAGGGCCGTAAATCACACGCATGATTCTTCTCTCAAATGTAAGGAGCCATCTCTCGTACTCATCCGTCAGCGCCCAACTTTCACATCCAAACATAACAACGGGCCTGATCAACGCTTTGTAAAGCTTCAGCTTCACGGCACTTGATAAGTGTTAAGATTTTAGCAGTGGCCTTAGAGGATACAAAGAACGACTGCCAGCTGCCAGCCGCACTTTAATATCCTCACCCACACTGTTATCGTGAGTGATAAGAGAGCTCAAATATTTGAACCTCCTCATTCCCTCAAACGTGTGGTGGCCACTACTAAAATCTGGAGTGTCATTGTCTCTAAAACCAGAGATCAGGTATTTCGTTTTGGACTCATTGATCTGGAGTCCAACTGAAGCTGAAAACTCTACAAGCGGATCAAGTATTTCTTTCACTCCGTTGCTATTCAGTCCAATCACGCATATGTCATCAGGTGTTTCAGTTTTACGAAAGATGTACTCCAACATGAGATTAAAGAGTATCGGGGACAGAGCATCTCCCTGCCGAACACCCGAGTTAACTGCAAAAATTTTCGATAGCCTGTTCTCAACCTTAACACAGCATTGAGACTGCGTCACTGTCATCCTACACAGTCGTACCAATTTTGTTGGCATTCCTAGGTACTCCAGGGCAGACCACAAACTCTCTCGATTGATCGAGTCGTAGGCCTGCCGGAAATCCAGGAACACCTGATGTACGGAGATGGATGTCTCATAATATTTAGATAGAATCATCCGCAGCGAAAAGACCTGATCAGTGACTGATCGATTCGGACGAAATCCTCCTTGATAGTCACCAACCAAGCCCTCCGCCAGAGGAGTGATTCTATGCAATACAATGTATGACGAGCGATGATTGCGAAATATAATTGTCTCCCACAAACACAACAAGAGCATCACAACTGTTGAGAGAGCGAAAACATATAGGTTAAAACAAAGTAGACTACCAAACATTTGTAACAATCAGCACAAAGCCGCAAAAATAAATTGGTAACCAGACATCGCTGGAAAAAAATTAGAAATAAATTTTAGAAACAGTTCGGCGATATTGCCGTTGTCGCTAGCGGCATTAGTTCTATTAGCATCGTATGCTTTCTGTGTATTTTAATTTGATAAGCATCGCCGATTGTCATCGTCGGTCGCTTTTGTTCTGTTTATACCTTTAGGGAAAGGAACAAGTGTCACAATCGTTACGGTAAAATATTGTACCAACAGGAGTAAGTGACAACTAGAAAGATAAATTTTCTGGTGATAATAAACTGCTTGAAAAACATTTTTGGTTGAATGGAGATATTATAAAAAATTACTAAATACATTACCAAAATGAAATTTGAGATTCCATTTTTGAACTGATTATATTGATAACGATGTCCTTTAAATTTAACTGGTTTAATTTTTGTGATTAATTTTATGTTTAGTTTAAAACGTTTATTTTATTAGTTTTAATTTAAGCTAATATTTTTAAAAATGAAAGTGGAATAAAATAAAATTGTTTCCCCTTATTAACTTGATTTTCGTTTTCTATATTAAAACCAAGACTATTCCTATTATGCTAATTTCAAAACACGCTTATTTCACTCCTTGGTTTGGTTTAAAATTAGAGTAACTAAATTTTTTAATATATAATATTGCAAACGGTTGTAGCTAGGACGAGAAATTTGTATAACTTTAATAATAACACATCAATTTTTCATGCTGTCACATGACATTTATAAATTATAGTAAACTGAATTTAATAGAAAAAAAATTAAATTTCGATATACAATTGTAGCCGACCTTCATAGTACTCGTAAAACAAATGGACAATAGTCTAGCACTGATGCAACATTATTGTTGGCGTGTTCGATATTAGAGCTCTTATAGAAAGGTCAGATAAAAGTTGGTATCGATAATTTTTTCTTTTTATTATATAAATTATAGAGGATGGCATTGTAAAAAATAAAATTTTGATACCTAAATTGTAGTCGACCTTTTATAATACCAAGATTTGTCCACTCCGTAGAAGGCCCGTTCAATTTCTCAGTATCAAGGATCTGAACACAAATTGAAAGATTATATAGTTCTTAGAATAATTTGGATTCAAAATCTTTTGTTATTTTCATAATTCTTTTCTTCTAAGTTATTTTAGATTGTATTTTGATATTGGATGGCCTTTTTCTTTATTACCTGAAATAAAATTAAAATAAATTTATATTTTAAGAGTATTCTAGAAAATCGTTAGACTTCAATTTTACTTAAATCGGTATAGCCTATGGTATATATAACACTTTTCACAACACTCACAACACACAGTGAATTGCAGAAATCAACTATGTGAATAAATAAATTCAAATCGGTGAGAGATAACTTTGCTTATCGCGTGCTTAATGTTTTAATCGAATGATATCGGAAGTACATAATAAATTGGTTGATTCTTTCTAATAAATTTTAGAAAATTGGCCCACGTGCACAAAAACATTTCGCCGTAATGCATATATCATAATAAAACGTATAAATTGCATTTAATAATTTTGGTGGCTCTAAGAGAGCTGGTGAATTCATTTTCAGCCAATTTATTGTTCACGAGTTATTGATATTCCGCTGGAGTCTAACTACTTATTCTGCACAAAACCATTAGATTCATCTGCCCGTGATCATGTGATCAATTAAAACAAGCTTGTGAAGTTCTAAATTAGAACTAAACCAACAAAAACAACGTAATATGTATATGAATTAGTTTTTTTTTTTTTTTTTTTTTCCTTAATCTCCAATTTTAGGAGCATAGGGCGTCTACTAGGCTTTTCCATCTTACTCTGTTGGGGGCTACAGCTTTTATTTCCTCCCATGATTTACCGAGTTGTTTCGCTTCAGCTAGCATCGTTCTCCTCCATGTCATGGCTGGTCTTCCGATTTTTCTTTTCCCTTGCGGGTTCCAGTCCAATGACATCCTCGTTATATCACTTGATGATTTCCGCAGTGTGTGGCCAAACCATCTCCACTTTCGTCTCTTAATTTCTGTCGCAATGTCTGACTGATTTGTTTTTCTATGCAGGTCGATATTACTTATCACGTTGGGCCAGAAGCATTTCAAAAGTCGTCGAAGGCATTTGTTTACGAATACTTGTAGCTTCTTTCTGATTTTTTCTGTGTGTTTCCATGTTTCACACCCATACAGTAGTACCGATTTCACATATGAGTTGAACATTCTTATCTTGGTCTTGCATGATAAAACGGAGGTATTCCAGACTTTAAATAGCATGTTGAATGTATGTCTGGCCTTATTTATGCGTTTGTTTATGTCTTCCTCTGTCCCACCTGTTTTTGCTACTGTGCATCCAAGGTATACGAATTCGTTTACATCTTCGATTTGTATTTCATTGATGTGGATCGGTGTGGTTATATTCGTGTTGAATCTCATTATATTGGTTTTCCTGATGTTAATTTTGAGAACAACTTTGTTAGCTAAATCTGATAGCTGTTGTACTTTCTGCTGCATGTCTGAGTGTTTGTGTGTGAGCAGGCATATGACGTCTGCATAGTCCAGATCATTGAGTCTACCTGTTAATCCCCATTGTATGCCGTTAGGGGATGTAGTGTCTAATTTTCGCATTACACCATCCAGTACGATCAGGAACAGTGTTGGTGAGAGTACGCATCCTTGCCTTACTCCTTGGTTGTTATAGTATGTTTCACTTTGCTTTCCTTTATATTGAACTCGGTTTCCAGCATCCCGATACATTTCTTGTATGAGTTCTATTAATTTGTTTGGGATGCCCATTTCGTAAAGTGTCTGCCATATTGCGTTGAATTCCATTCGTTAGATTGCTCAGTAATGATACGGATTGAGTTGATATGATCAGTGCAACTTCTTCCTGGTCTAAAACCAGCTTGTTCGTTTCTTAATTTAGCATTGATCGTAGGTGAGATTCTGTCAAGGATGATCATTGCGAGTATCTTTATTGTTGTGTTGAGGAGAGAGATACCTCGCCAGTTTTTGCATTCCCTTAGATCACCTTTCTTGGGGATTGTAATGGTCAAACCTTCTTTCCATTTTTGTGGTATTTTGCCAGAATTCCACACTTCTTGAATTATAGGTGTTAGTGCACTTGCAGTTGTAGATGAATTTCCTTTGAATATTTCGGCGGTTATGTTGTCTGTTCCAGCAGCCTTGTTGTTCTTCAGTTTCTCAATGACACTTTTAACTTCCTGCTCCGTTGGTGGATGGGTGTTGCTAGTTTCGTTATTGGTGCCAATTGACGACCAGAGATTTTCGGTGCTGTCGATGACGTCTTCTTCGAAATATCCTTTCCATCTCTTTAACTGTGCTTCGTCCGTTGTTAAGATTTTGACCATTTGCATCTTTTATAGGTGGTATATTTGTAATTTTCCCTGTGACCTTTCTTACACATTGGTGTAGTGCTCGCATATTTTGGATTGCTGCTGCCTCTTCAGCATCCTTGAGAATGTTCTCTGCAAATTGCCTACGATCATTCCTTGCCATTTTCTTTACCTGTCGCGCTATTTCCTCATATTTGTGTTTCACCTCTGCCGTGTTATTTTGGTGCATTTGTAACGTAAGTTGACGGCGTTCCTCAATTTTATTCCATGTATCATCACTAATCCAAGGTTTCCGATTGTGTTCTTGGTAGCCGAGTACGTCCGAGGCAGCTTTGATATATGCTTCTTCTATTTGGTTCCATCTTTGTTCTATACTGGTGGCTTCATTTCTATGGAGATTGAGTTGGAGCGTTTCATTGAAGACGTGTCTTGTTTCAATATTTCTCAATCTGTTTGTGTTAAATTTCCTCCTATTTGTCTTTGTATGTTTCACAGCTGCTGGCTTGATTTGAAATTGTGCTATTACTAGTTGATGATCACTGTGTACGTCAGCGCCCCTCATTGTTCTGACATCTTGTAGTGAAGTGAGGAATTTTTTGTTAATTATTACGTGGTCTATCTGGTTTTTGGTTCTGCCATCCGGTGATGTCCATGTATATTTATGTATATTTTTGTGTGGAAACCTACTGCCGCCTATGAACAACTGATTTGTGATACAGAAGTCGACGAGCCTTTCACCATTGTTGTTTCGCACAGAATCCAATGCATTTTTACCCATGACAGTTGTCAGGTCGGTGTTGTCTGTTCCAATTTTTGCATTGAAATCTCCTTGTATGATTTTGACGTCATTCCTGTGCGTACTTGCTAATGTGGCTTGTAATTGTTCATAGAACTCATCTTTCGTTGTTTCATCTGCATCTTCGGTTGGGGCATAGCACTGAATTATGGTTGTGTTTCTTATTTTCGAATGGAATTTTGCCACAATTATTCTGCTGTTAACTGGTTTCCATTCCATCAGTTGTTGTTAATATGCCCACGCCTTGTTCATGTGTGTCGTCTCTACCAGAGAATATCATATAATTGCCATTGCTTGTGTTTATTTCTCCACTGTTTTCCCATCTGACTTCACTGAGGCCTAGAATCTCGATGTGATAACGTTTCATTTCCTTCTCTAATTGTGCTAGTCTTGATGTTTCTGTAAGAGTTCTGATGTTCCAGTTCCCGATGCGTGTCCGTGTACGATAGCCAAGGGTCGATATTTTGCCGGTTTGTGTTATGATTTCTTCTAGTATTCGTTTCTGTAATCAGTTTTGTTTCAGATTAATGAATGATTGGTCCATTGAATCCTAGCCAGTTTCCAGGGCTGCTGGATAAGGCATACTGGCATGCCGGAGGGAGATTTCGTTCCATTCCATTATATACTGCTTTTCTTCTATGATGTTCCCAAGAGGTCACCCAAATTTTTACTAACCCAAGCAATGGTTGCTTGACGTTGATGGTGAAGTTGTTGTTGTCTTGTCTTTCTCTGCCACTCAAATGACATATTCGTGATTGGCCTGAATAGCAACGGAGTGAAGGAAACACTTGATCCGCTTGTGAAGTTTTCAACTTCCAGATTTTAGTAGTGGCCACTTCACGTTTGAAGGAGTGAGGAGGTTCAAATATTTGAACTCTCTTCTCACTCATGATAACAGTGTGGGTGAGAATATTAACCTATATCAAGTACTGTGAAGCTGAAGCTTTACAAAGCGTTGATCAGGCCCGTTGTTATGTTTGGATGTGGAAGTTGGGTGCTGACGGATGAGTACGAGAGATGTCTCCTTACATTTGAGAGAAGAGTCATGCGTGTGATTTCACGGCCTAAAACGCGAAATAGATGACACACACCGAGCTCTGCCTAATGTCGAGATCAGAGATCTGATGAAGATCCCCGATACTGTACATGAAATAAGGACTCAGCGAGTACACTGGCTCGGTTACGTTCTGCGTGCTGATCGGGAACGAATTGTGCAACGATCTCTGAAATGAAAGCCACCATAAGGTATTGTTGGCCCAGTAAGAGGTCAGTAATGGCCTTTAAACACTATTTTATTATTATACATATTAGTGACGTCAAATGAGGCAAATTTGGCGCCACTATAGTTATCTGAACTTATATGATTTTGTTGACTAGTTCGCGGTTATTTTGCATTGATGAATTGTGTTGTAATTTTATGATTTTTACGGTTAGACTTTTGTTGAGAATGTTTGCAATATTGTATGATGGTGAAGTATGAATTTGCAGGTTTGGTAATCCATTGATGGTTAGTGCTATTGGTTTGATAGTTTTACATCTTCATGTTGTTCGATTAATATTTTGTTGATCGTTTGATTGACAGTAGGATAATGTCTGAAAATGTCTATGTTGCGGTTGGATATGTTTTTATCAGTTTTTTGCCCATGTAAATATAATTGTTCAATTTTTGTGCCATGGTATTATTTTCAACTAATTTTTTTTTGTTAGCTATACAGGTATGTTAGCTTTATCTTTTGATGTTGATGTTTCGTGTTTAGTTTTGAAAACGTGCTTGGTTTTCATTTCATAAAAAACCTTTCCTTCCCGAAAAAGTAGCTTTATAGTATGTTTCCTTGTTAAATATTAGAAGTGCGCCTTTCGTGCTCTCAGCTCGAAATCTATATAGAAAATAAAGTAAAATGAGAAATCATCCTGAAAAAAATTGTTTTTGAAAAAATTGTTATAAACTGTTCATAAATAATTATCGATTATTTTTTTATTTTATAAATGCACAAATCTTAAAAATTTATTTTAATTTTAAAAAAATAAAATTAATTATCAATAAACATTAGCATGTAATAGTTTGAACTGTACCTACTTAAACGAATCATCCCCAATAATTTTTTGGAGGAAATCCTAGAGATAACCCCTCGATATTAGGGCCTTCAAAAATTGGTACTTTATCCTGGCACTCATACCATAAAGCTTTTGTTCGTATCCCTGGAATTAAATGTTTTATATAGACTTATTTTTCTACTGATAATTTCAATAGTTGTTTTATACGAATATTAGACTCGATTAAATTAAATATGTTAAATAAATACAATTAAATTTTAAAAATAAATTAAAAGGAATAATTAAACAAATTAAATCAAATAAATAGATTTCTCAAAAATTATATAATTATTGGAACAAATGATACAAATAAAGGCTGTAGGAATTTATTTGTAGGAAGGATAATCTCGTTTAAGACCATAACCGTGAGGCACTGTATCAACTTAACATTGGAGGTTGAATAAAATCTAGAGTTCCAAGTAAGTTTCATCTGAAAGGTGTTATTAATGGATTTTGAAAGATCTAAACGAACCTTCGCACAGGAGGAAAATCAGTTCAGCATGAACTTTATAATGAGACAAGAAGCACTCAATTTTAAATAGAACTGGCGGCAATAGGGATCTTTTGTTTTGATTTTCTTGATCACACGGATATGCAACCTAACATTTTTTATTTATTAGACTTAAATCTCAACCAATTTTAGAACTTCCCGTACACATGTAATATATAATACTGTAAAAATCCACCTAAATCCATTTGTACTTCTGATTAGCTGATAATTTCATTGTTAAGTATAGACATAAAGTTATTTTCTCTAAAGATTTAATCTCAGCTCGCTGCTATATAATATATAAGACTATTATATATACGGTATATAAGTATATATAGCAATAAAAACAAAACCACACCAAAATGATGATAAAATAAAAAATAAAAACAAAATGTTGTGTTTAATTTAGATAATATGCCTACAAGGTGTTTTATTTAGAATATATACAAGAACAAAAAATTCTCAAGCTTAGAATTTGATGATTCCTTAGATATATATTCTTTCAAGTCATCAAAGTGATTACATCTCTTCATTATGTATTATATGTATATATGTATAACATAATGTACTCGTACACTTGTTTTTTTTATTCGTATTTACCTTCAGCTATGTTTATTCTGAAAAATTATCGTTAACAAAAATACTTTTGTTTGTGGGTTTTTGGGTTAAATAAAATGAAAAAAATAAAAAAAAATAGAATATCGCTCGTTTTCCTTGTTCACGGTTTTCCCTTCATAAGCTTTGTGGTGACTGTATATACATACATACATATATACACCACCATATACAAATGGAAAGCGAGAGGGAGTTAAATCAATAAAATTTATTGGTGGAAATTTTAACGCTTAAATGGCAATTTGTCAGTTATATTTACGACAATATTTATATACATACATATATACATATATAAAACCACTCAAGAGGCTCTCGCTGGCTATATAGACATTAATAATTATAAAATAAAAAAGGAAAATTCCTTTTGATTATAATTAATGAGCAAGATTTTGGTTGTTATGTTGTCAAAATGTCGATCAAATTCAATTTTTAAATATAAATTTTAGCAATTTTTTTTTTGTTTGTTTTTTAAATAGGGTATCCGGCATTAGCTATGTTATTATTATTGTAATGGAAATTTGAGATATTATAAAAGTTAACTTTAAATAAAATAATGATGTTAAATATATAAAGAAATCAAGCTTATAAGAACCAAAAAGTCGAAAAAACAGTTTACAATCAAATTTGATCATTTTAATTTAAACGCTCCAGACCAATTATTGGGCTTATCAAAAAATCAAAACGTTAAATCAGCTTATAGTACATCAACTTATATATAAATTGGAACTCTCAGCAACATAAATCAATACATAATTTTGATATTTTTATTTTGTTGTTGTAGGAAAAATTATTTCATTGGGAATTTGGGATTCAAATACGAAGTAATATTTCTCATATCCTTTTTATATATATAAGCACATAGCCTAGATAGCAGCAATTAAGTAGAAATTTGATTTAAATTTAACTCGAAAAATGATATGCCCAGATTTTGATTTGTATAAAAATATAATTTTCCTTTTATCTCAGTTGTGTAATGTAGCCTTCAGGTTTAATTATTAACTTTTAATGAATTCTTTTTTCCTTGGACGATAAAATACAATTTATATAAAATGGTTCAACGCCTGAGCCTGTTCCAAATGGACCTGTTTTCTAGCAAAAAATTTAATTCCAAGTAATAATATATCGCATATATACATAGAGATGGTATCAGATTTTGTTTATTAAAAAATGTAAATTGTGATTATGAATTATTATTAAAATGAAATAGAACCTAATTTTGAAAACATTTATTTTCCCGCCAACATCACATTTAACCGCGCACTGCCTGAAATATATTTTCCTGTATTGTCAGGCAATAAACCTAAGCCACCATCAACTGCTCGAACAAATAATTTGAGATTGTAGTATACATTATGTGAGTGCGATATACCGTTCTAGTCACCGATGAAAACAATATTCTTAGGTGAATTTTTAGATCTCATTGGCACCAAATATATCACGGACAAAACACAGAACAAACAATTTTTTTCGAGTATACAATTTACAATACTACATATGTTAGTAAAATATGATAAAGTAAAAACAAGATAATTTATTCGGAATCCAAACAAGATATATAGACAAAAATAATTGAAAAGAATTCACCGTTCCAAGAAGCCGGTAAGCTAAATTCATAAATATAAATCCAATTAATCTGAAAAATATACAAATTTAAATCGCATTAATTCGAAACATTCATTTCCATAAAACGAAAAAATTCAATAAATTCTAAGAAAACGAAAAGCCGAATACAAATTTTTTTTAGCAAAATTCTAGACAATTAAAACCATATTATACACACATATACACACATACAAATGTAAATCTAATAACTCCAATAGCAACAGATACAAAACGTGTAAGTTTGATCGATTTCTTCAATTCGCTGAATTATTAAAAAAGATTTCGTACCGGCGAAGATGCAAATTGGCTTCTAGAAATTCTTGAAATCAAGATTGTGCTAATTTAGGACTAAAATTAAAAGTATTGAAATCTGAGAAATGTTAAGCACAAAATGCAGTGGGCACAAAATATTAGGTAGTTGAAGACCTTTGTGATTTTAGGAAGTGACGCGTTGAATGTTTAAATAAAACTAAAAATTTTACGACACTTACAATTCCCGCTCACAATTTTCAAATTCAAAGTTAATATGTGGTGAAAATATGTGGCAAGAGGCATTAATTTTTGTGCATGTGATACAATAAGCTTCGCTATTAATATTACTCTACAGGTATCGGAACTAACTTTAAAATTGGTCGCTTAATTACTCCTTTGGTGGTTTTAATAGAAGCTACTCGAACACATCCATCATCTCCAACATTTAATTGTATAATACGCCCCACGACCAATGGCTAAATTTGGTGTTTTCATTTGACACTTTGCTCTTTGATTAAGCTAGTTAAATATAGTCTTTTGACCATACCTTCCAAAATCTTTGGACTCGATTTTGGATATTTTGCCATTTTGACAGTTTTGGCGAATTTAGATGTGGGAGGTTTGGTTCTGGTATAGCTATAAGTGGTTGTCCAATCAAAAAGTGGCCGCAGGTGTTAGTGCATCAAAGGAAAAAACAGTGAGCTCTTCAAATGTTAGAGGCGTCGTACCAGGAACTCTCCTTAAATCCTGCTTTCCCGATTTGACATTAGCTTCCCATAGTCCTCCAAGATGTGGTGCACTGGCAGGATTAAAGTTAAATTTGATTTTCTGCGAAGATAATAAGTGGGATATTAGATTAAAGTGCTTTTCGGATTTGCAAAGCTTGAATAATCCATCAAGTTCACGTTTACTGCCGACAAAATTGCTCTTATTACCACCGAAAATTTCGACGGGCAATCCTCTGCGTGAAATTAATCATTGAAGCTGGAACAATATACCCTTCTATGGGCCTCTGCCAGTTCTATCTTTCATATATATTGGACCTGCATAATCAACACCGGTGCTTACAAATGGTCGACTGGATGAAACTCGAGCTTTCTTAAATTGCCCATTAGTTTCCAACTATCCAGAATCGTTTTTTGATTAGAGTGTTTTATAATGTCGCACCTGGATGCATATGTTTGATGTGATAATACGTTATGATGTAGTGGTAACACGTGATTTTTAGGTGGATGTTCACCAACTTTTAATATTCATATTCCGTTATCGTCTATGAAAGGGGTTAAACTTAACAGATTGCTTCGAGCTGGTAACTTAAGATTTTTCTTCAGATGTGTCATCCCGTCACAAAATGATACTTCTTGCGCCTATTTATTACAGAAATTGTCTGGACTGATTGGTGGAAATATTGACTGTAATGGTATTTGGTTTTTTCGTAAGACTCGTAGTCGTTTTATTAGAATTATGAATTTATATACTTAGCCCCTAGTACGCGATAAGTTATCTGCAATGATGAAAATTTTTCAAATAACGTAGACTTTAATAGAAACATGAAAGTAATCATAATTCTTCTTTCGCTCGTCAATTCGAATTACTTTCGATTCTACATGATCATTTGGCTATTGTTCGTTATTTCTGCACAACCAGCTTGGGCCAGTTCACCACAACTGATTGTTAATTAAATTAGACGGACTTATTCCACGGGAGCCTAGATCACCTGGATTGTCTCTTGATGGAACATGAGTCCAATGTTTTCTTGGAATAGTTTCTATGGTTTCAGCTGTTCGGCTAGCTACAAGACATTTCCACCTTCGATGGGGAGCGGCTAACCGAGTTGCCACGATGTTCTAAATTTTGGTTCGTAAATAAGCAACAGCACAATATGCCACTTCTGATGCGTCTGAAATTATATGGATTTGAGGGTTTATATTATTTGGTGGTTGCAATGGTCTTGGAATAGAAGTCTGCTCTATATATAGCTCTGTTAAAGTAATTTGAAGTTTGCTCTACTTTTGCTGTATGTCTTTTGTGAGATCATTGTCCCAATCTATAGTAGTTTAATTAATATGGTTGTTGGAGAGATCCATCCGAGGGGATCAAAGATTCTTGATGCTTCCTTTGCAATGATCTTTTGGTATATTTATCGTTTGAATTAAGATATACTTTGAAGTGAAATGTATCTCGGCTCGGATTCCAAAGTAAACCTAATACCTTAACACTGCTGGAGTCATCCAGTACTATAGATTATTGGTACCTCGTATTCATTGGGTATGCATTTTAATAATACGTTGCTATTTGTGTGTTATTTATACGCAACTTAAATCCTTCTTCGGCGACATGTCATTGAATATTTTTATTGCTTGGTGAACGTCATCGCACCTCGTGAGCGTGTCATCAACATAATAGTCCCACTTTAATATGACAGACGTCATATTAATCATCAACTAACCTCTGCAGTGTCCTGATTGCCAAAATAGTCCACATGACGTACCACAGGTTACGGTATTTAGTCGGTATAGTATTGCACAGGATCAGTTACCTTATTGCTCCATACTATCATCTGAAAGAGTAAAATTGCTATTAGTTCTTCCTGAATTGTTGAACCCACTAATAATGCATTGTTTAAAAAAGTACCTGACGTCGTCTTACATTATCCGTCAAAGACTACCCGTAATTTCGTCGATGTACTTGTTTCTTTATATATACAGCACGATGAGGTAGGTAAATATGATAACCCAGGCTACAATATTATTCCATAAAACTCTGATAGTCTTCACCGAACATCTTGTTTTGACAATTTATTTTCCATTGCTGCTAAGCGTTTGGCTTCGCAATATAATGATTCACCCAATAACTAGGTAGTTCCTTTAAACGGTAATCGAACAACGTAGCGACCGTTGGAATCTCTGGTTGTTGATTTTACGTAAAAGTCCTCGCATTGTTGTTCAGCAGCAGTAATTTTAACATTTTTTTCATTCTCCCAAAAATTTGTAAGAGTTGCAACTCCACCTTATTGTTAGCAACAGATGTATGAAAATTGGATCATGCTATGATTATGTCCAGGTCTCTTTCCTTCAGCTATCTAACCGAATTTGGTATTTTATGCAAATAAATGAGTTTCGATATTAAACTTTTCTGCCATCAAAATGTCCAAAAATACATCATTCCCCAAGAATAGATCGATGTTTCCAGGAATATTAAATGACGGATCTGCCAAGTTAAATGTTTTTAGTATGCGGGCCAGTTACCTTTGTTGATGTTAACTGACGGAAGACATATTGCTAATATTGGCAGAATCAGCGCGTTTACTATAATAATTAACGTTTTATCGTAGAAAATAAGTTTAATTGAACTGTACCCTGCGTGATTTGAGCCAAGGCCATTGACATAATGAGAGAAGCTCTTACTATTTTGATGCCAATTCTATGAACGCAGCTTTCACTTATTAATGAAGATTGTGAACCACTGTCCAGTAGTGCTCTAACTACGAATAGTGATCCATTGGCATTTGACACGTTGACGAAAACGGTTGATAATATTGCTCGTGTGGCACTAAATGAAGTACAAGCATTGGAACATGATGTACTATTCAACTTTGTGTACGAATTCAAAATTATTGAACTATCTATTCCTGTCGGATTGTATTCACTGTTGATTGTAGAATTAATATCAATGTTCATTGTTGAATCGGTTGTTGAGTTGATGGTATAAGGCAGAGCCAAAAATGTATGCGTGGCCATTGGTTTTGGTTTATACAAATTTTCTATTTGATTTATATAAATGAGGATGTTATGATTGCCTAAGTTAATTTTTGTCCGCATGTCTCAAAATTGGGGTGATTTGAACTTATACATTCTTTGCACAGGTTTCTTTGGTTATCAAAAAGTTTGCGTGCAACAGCTTTCATTCTCATAAATTGAAAGCTGCGAAAGAGTGGATTTCGCTTGCTATACACATTGGACAACCAGTTGAACCCTCGGTAATTGAAGTAAGCACTTTTGCCATTGGATTGTGTCATATTTGGTTAGTACGTTTAGTTAGAGCACACGATTCGAAAGCATCGCAGGTAAGAAACTCGAGCATTTAATTAACGCTTGGGCAATCAATATTGTTCGAAACTTGCGCCCACAATTGTTGAGTTTCGACTCGTAGGTGATAGGAGAGAACAAATATTTGAACCTCCTTACTCCCTCAAACGTGTAGCGGCCACAACTAAAATCTGGTGTGCCATGTATTTTGTTTTGAACTCATTCATCTGAAGTCCACTAGAATCTGAAAAAAAATATTTGCTTCACTCCGTTGCTATTCAGTCTAATCACGCATATGTCATCTTTGTATCCTCTAATATATTTACCCGAGCTGGTCACATCTGATCCAAAGATAAAAATATTTTATATTGAAAGTGGGGAAATTCAATTATTCTCAATTGCTATAGTTTTAACAGCTCTATAAAATTCGCAATTGACAGAGAGTGATTGTCCGTCTATAAACACCCTTGTGTGATAAAATCATGTGATGCACACATCATAATTTTTAACACCTCTTCGTATTTTTTGAGTTGTCAGACAAACTTATCGACATCCACAAATCAGCTGAGTCTGGAATGAACGCGATATACTGATTGACATATTTTAATTAATCCATCTCATTTATAAATTCTTCATCAAAAATTAACTTTACTGTACTCAACATAACTTTTATGAAAGAATTATTGGTATCCATATGTTCGAAAAAATTGCTGGCGTTGTCAATAAAATTCTAATCCGTTAAAGCATTACGCTAGTGTCTATCGACTTTTATTTGTTGTAAATATATTTTTCGCCACTAAAAATTTGGCGTTGATGTAAGGTGGGTCGTGCGTACCACCATTTAACAGCTCTCTCAATATTTGAAATTTTTCTTTTCTATTCAAAATATAAGAAACATATACAGATTTAAGAGAATTATAACATAATTATAAATATTTTGGAAAAAAATTAAATTTAATGAAATTAGTAAGATATCAAAATATGCGTGTACATTTATTATCAATAATCCTTAAATGCACTATCGAAACAAATGGTTCTGTGAATTAAGCTGATTTAATTAAAAAATAATAATTTTTTGTGAATTTTGTTGTTGTGTAATTTATGCTGGGATGATTGTTCGCATATAACACGAACCAAGTTGAAAAATGAGTATTTCATTAAAATTCGTCTCAAGTCATTGACTTATTAATACACGATGAATTTTTTAATCATCATTTTAGTCAATAACACATAGGCATCTATGTATATATACATACATATTGTATATATCGAATACATAATATAAAGAAATGATTTTTAAATCGAATTAAGTCTTTTTAATTAAAATCATTAAACGTAAGCAACAAATTTTTCATGTTCTTCATACACCTACACACACACATAATTATGCTTGTAATATGTTAACCCAACATACATATATATAATATAAAATCATGTAAGGATGCCGAATTAATAAGGAAAATAATTTTTTGGTTTTTCCGTTTTCTTTCTAAATCCATCTAACATACTCGTGTTCAAGGAGAAGAGAATATTATGTCTTAAAATTTATAAATCTAAATTAATTTAACTTAAAAATGAAAAAAAAAAATATATTAATCAACCTTCAAAAACAAATTTTCCACCCATAAAATAAGAAAATGAGATTTAACTTGGAAAAATTCTTTCATTGAATCCTTTTTTTTTTTTTTTTTGTGCTTTGGTACTTTGTTCTCCAACAACAAAAAAATAATAATTTATTAAATATATAAGATTATCCTTGAACCCTTTTATTTATTTATTTTATTACTTTATTTTCTAAGCACAAAACATACATACTCTTTCAAATAGTATATTTGGTACACACGGAGGCGTACCTACATATATACAATATACATACTCGGAAAATACTGAACCAGAGTTAAATTTCCCTAAACGAAATAATCGATTATGTTTATTTTATATATTTTAACAAAATAAAGAATAATTTTTAATACGTTTTCCTCCTCAATTTACCGAGTTGAAGTTATATATTTATATATAAGTTTAGTTCGAAAAATAAAATAAAATACAGAAAGTTTGAAAATTTTCATCTGCTGCGAGAAAAGTTTTTCGCAAATTTCCCACCAATTTTTATTTTTTCGTTTAATTTTTTCGTATATTATACAACAACATATGATTCAAATGTTTACTTATAATTTTCATTCTAATTTAATCGTGTAGAATGAAAATGTTATCACGGAAATAACAACAACTAAAATTAAATAAGTATATGTATGTATATGTATATAAGAAAAATGAAAAATTTACTTTTCAGCACATTGAAGAAGCGAGAAAGTTGAGTGTGTGGAAGAATAAAAGTTTTTATATTTAATTTTGACAACAACAACAACAACAATGCAAAATTGATTAGAAATTTTTATATTTAAACATACATACATATATGAGTTATGTAATTAAAATTTTAATATTTAAAGTCATTAGGTGTTTTATATTTATGTGAAGTGGATAAAGCATGGTATATGCATGAAACGAGCGTAAGTATGTATGTACATATAGGTAAGTATATACAAATATGAGGAATTTGGTTTAATGCCATCAGGTGTTTGGAATTTAAATGACTTTTATAAGGCAATATAAATCAAAAACATTATATTATGCATCTATATCACATATATGCGGATAAAATTTTTTGAATCTCTAATCCGTAAATTATTATTAAAAATTATGGATTTCTTTACCGAATGTACATAATATATATATGTACTCGCAATTTATCAAACTTTTCGATGCATTAAAATGTTTATACTCGTATATTCTTTATAGTGGGGCGCTATTGCAATTTTAATATATTTGAAGAGTTCTGGATCTATGCTGGAAAAACAGATATAGACCGGGCGATTAACTTTTAAATTGAACGTCCATACAACTGACGATGTTTATGAACAAATTTTCAAATTTAAAAACACCGTTTTCCAAACTACCTGTTATTGCTGCTTTTCCTCGCCGTCTCCGCCTGACCTTTCATTAGCTCGAAAAGTAATCATCTGATTTTCGTGAAACATTATTAGTCGAGCACACTTTAAAGAGTTTAGAAAAAAATGCTATATACATGAATTATGTCAGATTCGATTAATGTCGCAGGGTTGTAACAGGGAACCAGAATCTTCGATATATATATATATATATATATGTACATTATATATCTAGCACGTGGTCACCCGCAAACATAAAACACTTGCGTGTCTTTTGTTGAATTATGGCATTGGAATGGTATTAATTTTAAACCCTGAGCTCAGTTATCAGAGGTATCTAATTTTTATTTTGTGAGATATTGATAGCAAATAAAGTAATCACATGACCTCGAAACTCCTCCATCTAAATGATCTGTCCAACCAATTAATGGCATATATTCAATCATTAGGATTTCAACGTATTCCTCGAAAGAATCAATTGAAGAAGAACGGATGAATTTTAGAAAAATCTCGAGAGAAAACAACGACATTCGACAAATAAACTGGCGTTACCGTATAAATGAATAAGATACAGTAAAACTAAAAAAAAAACAGCTTTACAAACAGATAATGAAGAAAAAAAATCATTAACGATTCATACTTGTAAGAAATTAATTTTAGATCAGGCAATGAACAAAATTTTTGTAACTTTCTTAAAACTAGTTGATTCCAAAAAAAATTATCAAACTGGCTGCTGCAACTGGTCCCCTGGATAACGGATGTGCTGCTGCTGCTACAAGCTACGCCGGGTTGCAGCTCTTGTACATATATAACACAATATTTTAGGTAGAAACAGGAAAAATAAGTTTGTTCTACTACAGCTAAGTGTTCACTTTATTATCACGTTTCAACTCGAAATTGAAAATGCTATTTAGTTAAGAATTTATCGAAAATACCCAAAAACAAATTATATTTAGCATACACACTCTATAAAACCGATTCCCTTTATTTCTGCATAACTTATATAACCACACAAATGTTGTCCGTTTCTTGTTGTACACACTGGTGGTCTGGTGAGAAGCTGTCTGGGGAATCAAGTTGGTACTTGTTACCAGCTCCGTATCTTGCAGCTTCCACAAGTGTGCGTGTTACCTCCCCGTGTTGACCACCGGCCAACTATTACACCATGTGGTGTACTAGGCGAAAACACGGCACTAAACAACTGGGCCGGGTTAAGGTGTTAACCGTACCGTGCTGATAACCGGCCAGGCTGGGGGCTCAGTCTAAAAACTAGCCCAGTCTCTAACGGTGTATCCGGATACTTGGCGCCCTCCGGATCATGAAGCCTTACCTGTGCATTGCGGATCTCTGCACAGGTGGACCTCCTTTCTCCGCTACTCGTGGGAACTATTATGGTAAATCAAAATAGTAAACAAAAACAGACCGGTGCTGGAGTAGAGAACGGATAGAGACAAGGATACGCTTGCGTGGGCAAGACGTATCACTGAGCCAAACCAGGAGGGTTCCGTTGTGATCTCACGGAGGCTAAAGCGGGGAGAAGCGGGTTCCGGACAATGTTACCAGGCCCTTTAACGAGGTGCTAAAGGATCACCTGATCATGGCAGTCGTTGACAGAGCTCAAGAAGATGGGAGCATTACGGCCCTTAACTGGAGGAAGGTGGAGAAGGCCTTAGCCGCCATCTTCCTAAAAATCATGAGGGAGAACCCAGGACCTGCTCCGTCCTGCCGGGACGGAGAGTGGCATCGGGGTAATGTTAAACTGACTGCCTGTGCCGATGAGAGGTCTGTGATCCTTTACAAAAAGGCGGTCGACAGCCTAAGTGAAGACTGGCCGGGGGCCAAACTAGAAGTGGTGACGAGGGAAGAAATTCCCTGCCAAGGGCGCGAGCCTGGATCCCTGCGGAGCCAAGTGATCCTAGGAAGATCCTGGAAATGTTGAAAATCAGCAATCAGGATCTGCCAACGGGCACCTGGAAGGTTGCCAGGTTAGAAGAGGTAAAGGCGGAAGCAGATCACACATCGGCCGTCATTATCATAGACAGTGAATCCGTAGGTGCTTTGGCAAAATCTGGAGGCCTGGTCAGCTATGGATTTAGAGCGATTACGCTCAAAATCTATAAGCGCGATGAGGCTGATATATCTGGGGCACCTGCAGCATCTCGGAGGACTCTCGGGAGACGAGATCCCTGGACTCGGAGATTTCGATATCATTGGGACTAAGCTGTGCGCTCCTCATGGACGAATCGACGTCAGAGGAGTCTGACTCAACAGTGGTGGAGGGAAGCAATATCTAATGCTTAAGATCCTTCAGATCAACCTCCATTACTCTAAAGCCGCCTCGGCGGCCCTTCTGCTAAAATTGGAATCTGAGTCTACTGATGTGGTTCTGGTCCCGGAACCTTGGGTCAATAGTGACCGGGTGCTGGGCCTCAGAACTCCCAAATATAAAATACTACATGCGAAAAATGAAGGTAAGATACGTTCCTGCAATCTCGCTAGAAATAATCTGAATATTTCTATATATACTACTGAATTACAGCAACGCTGATGTAGTGGTGGCTAGCATCGAGATGGGCAAAATCTCTGGCTAATATCGGCCTACCTACCATACGAGAAGGAAAATATACCAGGTAGATTGGGCAGTGCAATAATGGAGGCTCGAAAACGAAATGTAGGAGTCATCATGGGCAGTGATGCTAATGCGCATCACTCAATCTGGGGAAGTACAGATATAAACAGGCGAGGTGAGTTACTCCTTGATTTTATTTTAAGTACTAACCTAAATATATTTACCTAATATCGGGTGAGAGCCAACCTTTATTACTAAAAATAGACAGGAAGTGTTGGACATCACACTTGTCCTCGGAGGCGGCCAGGCTATGCAAAGTACTATGTCAAAACCTTCCATTCCGGGTTATCTACAAGGACCGGATGGTTAATGGACTACATGTAGTGAGGAATCCCTGGAGCTATTACTAGAAACCCATTTCCCGGAGTGATCGGTACTAGCTCCGGAGAGACCCATGATAAATAGGGGTATAGACTCCGTAAGTCATATAGTAAAGAGGTGGAATATCCTATGGGCAATAAATAGACTTAAGCCATACAAGTCGGCAGGACCTAATGGCATTATCCCTGCGGATATCCAGCGAACTACTGACTTAACACTACTCTGGCTGGGAGTTATCTTCAAAAGGCAGCCT
Source organism: Tipula unca (assembly GCA_951394425.1). Taxonomy (NCBI): domain Eukaryota; kingdom Metazoa; phylum Arthropoda; class Insecta; order Diptera; family Tipulidae; genus Tipula; species Tipula unca. Next base: position 218,111,965 of record OX596380.1, read on the forward strand.
AGAACTCTGTCACATTCCTAGAAAGTGGACTGAAGTAAAAGTAATATTTATACCTAAGGCGGGAAAAAGCTCTCACTGTGATCCCAAAGACTTTAGGCCTATAAGCTTACCTTCTTTTCTGTTGAAAACACTGGCAAGTGCTTCCTCTATATCCAAGTCATTCTTGGATATAGAGGAAGCCTAAAGTAACGTCAGACCGGGGGCAATCACTCGGGCCCTTGCGTGTCTGGGGGTAGGCGGGTCACTCAGAGGCTGGATACATCATATGCTTAGAGGGAGCATCGTGACAGCTTATCAGGGTGGGACGTCTGCTGGCAGATACGTGAGCAGAGGGACACCTCAAGGTGGGGTTCTATCCCCCCTTCTTTGGAACTTGGTCATAAATGACCTGTTACTAAACGTGGAAGGGCAAGGCTTCGAGATGGTTGCTTACGCGGATGACGTTGCTATTGCGGTCTTCGGTAAATATCCTAGTACGCTGAGTGAGCGCATGCAGTGCACGCGGCTGCGGACTGAACGCAAACCCACAGAAAACGGAGCTGGTCCTCTTTACCAGGAGACACAAATTTCCTCAGTGTGACCCGCCAACATTAAAAGGTACTCGCTTGATATTTACGGATTGAGCGAAATACCTCGGACTACTTTTGGACAGCAAGCTAAGCTGGAAACCAAACATCGTAGGGAGAGTAAGGAAAGCTACTATAGCGCTCTACTCCTGCAAAAATGCCATTGGAAAGAGAGCCCCACATAGAACACTGGCTCTACGTCTCATTGGTCAAACCTATACTGCTGTATGGGGTTATCGTCGTCTGGTGGCCAGCGTTAAAAATTATGGCCAACCTTAAACTATTGATGAAAGTCCAAAGAACGGGCTGCTTGTGTATAAATGGGGCTCTCAGGAGCACACCTACTCACGCTCTGGAGATACTCTTTCATCTTAGTCCCTTGGATATTGCGGCCGAGTAGCTTGCATGTTGCACAGCCATTCGGCTCAAATTCAAATCTATTTGGATCTGTAACAATGCAGAGTACTCATCTATCCTATGCAACAGGGGTATTCCGGAAGCTACCGACTACGCTATTCCTTTGCCATCTGTTGAGATGAGATTCCAAAATGAGTTTCCCACCAGAGAGGACTGGGTGAACGAAACGGTTATGGACCATGAGGCGCTAAGCTTCTTCACGGATGGCTCAAAAAGGGATAGAGTGGCTGGCTGCGGGGTATTCTGTGAAACGCTAGGGGTTAACCTCTCTTTTCGCCTTCCAGACTTTTGCTACGTTTTTCAACCTGAACTGATCGCGACAATGGAAGTCATTGACTGGTTGAAGTATAATGTAGTATCTACGAGGGATATTCGCATTTTTACGGACAGCCTGGCTGCTATTAAAACGCTACAATCATACTTCTTGACGTCGAAGGTAGCCCAGACCTGTCTGGCATCTTTAAATGAGATGGCTGATCAGTTCAACATCCGCTTGACGTGGGTGCCAGGGCATTTCAATATCGCAGGAAATGTAAAGGCAGAAGAGTTACCCCGTAAGGGTACAGCACGCCTAATAACCCAAAGCAGGCTGGATATAGAGATACCGCTAGCTTCATGTAAACTGCTGGTTCAGGAAGAAGCTATAAAAGAAACGAACGTCAGATGGTCTAACGCCAGTTCGTGTTTAATAACCAGGCAGATCTGGCCTATACTTAGAACTTCCCCTTTGAACGGCTTCACGGATCTTAGTAAGCTCGAGATCCGGGACTTTAAACGCTTTTTGGTAAGCTCAGGATGGTTTCGCGAGTGAAGAGGAGGAAACTCGAATGTGGTACAGCTACGGACCAATTTTGTGTCTATGCTAGTCCTTTAGGACGGCCACCCTTACCTAACCTAACCTAACCTTGTTGTACACAATTTAAAACCAACACAAATTAATTTATATTAATTTTTTAATTTATTTAATTTATTTTAATTTATTGGAACAAAAATTATTTTTGTCTTTATTAATTAAAACAGTTTTAAAAGCCATTACTGGCCCCTTACTGAGTGAACAATTCGGCTCCAGCGGTTTCGATCCCGAGCATGGTCTTCATACTGTCTAAGACAATCTGAAGAGGCCAAGTCGTTCTCTACACCGTGGAGCCATCGTCGCCTGCAACGACCTCTGCGCCTACCATATGGTGGCTCTCCTTTCAGAGATCGCTGCACAATTCGTTCCGGATCAGCACGCAGAACGTGCCCGAGCCAGCGTACTCGCTGAGATCTTATTTCATGTACAATATCGGGGATCTTCATCAGATCTCTGATCTCGATATTGTACAGAGCTCGGTAGGTACCATCTATTTCGCGTTTTGGGCCGTAAATCACACGCATGACTCTTCTCTCAAATGTTAGGAGCCATCTCTCGTACTCATCCATCAGCGCCCAACTTTCACATCCAAACATAACAACGGGCCTGATCAACGCTTTGTAAAGCTTCAGCTTCACGGCACTTGATAAGTGTTTAGATTTTAGCAGTGGCCTTAGAGGATACAAAGAACGACTGCCAGCTGCCAGCCGCACTTTAATATCCTCACCCACACTGTTATCGTGAGTGATAAGAGAACCCAAATATTTGAACCTCCTCACTCCCTCAAACGTGTGGTGGCCACTACTAAAATCTGGTGTGCCATTGTCCCTAAAACCAGAGATCAGGTATTTCGTTTTGGACTAATTGATCTGAAGTCCAACTGAAGCTGAAAACTCTACAAGCGGATCAAGTATTTCTTTCACTCCGTTGCTATTCAGTCCAATCACGCATATGTCATCTGCATATGCAAGCACCTGATTGGACTGGCGATATAAGATGTTACGCTGCGGTGTTTCAGTTTTACGAAAGATGTACTCCAACATGAGATTAAAGAGTATCGGGGACAGAGCATCTCCCTGCCGAACACCCGAGTTAACTACAAAACTTGTCGATAGCCTGTTCTCAACTTTAACACAGCATTGGGACTGCGTCACTGTCATCCTACATAGTCGTACCAGTTTTGTTGGCATTCCTAGGTATTCCAGGGCAGACTATAAACTCTCTCGATTGATCGAGTCATAGGCCTGCCGGAAATCCAGGAACACCTGATGTACGGGGATGGATGTCTCATAATATTTAGATAGAATCATCCGCAGCGAAAAGACCTGATCGGTGACTGATCGATTCGGACGAAATCCTCCTTGATAGTCACCAACCAAACCCTCCGCTAGAGGAGTGAATCTATCCAATACAATGTATGACAGTAACTTGTACGCTGTGCAAAGGAGGGCGATACCGCGATAATTCTCACACTTCAAGCGGTCTCCCTTCTTGAAGATGGGGCATATCGCGGCCACTTTCCATTCGTCAGGCATAACTTCGGTTCGCCATACTAATCGAATAAGGTCGAAAAGACAGTTCCACAAAGTATCCCCTCCGAATATCAAGAGCTCCGAATTAATGCAGTCCACTCCAGGTGCACGGTTTCGTTTCAATTTCTGCATGGCTTTAGTGAATTCCTCATGGGATGGCTCCTCAGTGCAAATCTCCGCAGTCTGTGTTAGAGGTGGCTCAACAACAGTCTGTGACGCATGATGGACATCAAGCAGGTCAGTAAAGTGTCCACTCCATGCGTCAAGTACTGCGTCAATGTTGACACAGAGGTTTCCATCCCGGTCCCGAATGGCGGTTGACGTAGGCCTGAAAGTATGGTGCAGTCCAGTAATTCCTTTAAAGAAATTACGCGAACTGCGCTCATTGCTGAGTTGTTGTACTTTCAGAACCTCGGCCTTCCACCATTCTCGCTTCTTCCGTCTACAAATCCGCTTAGCTGCCCTTCTTGCAAAAGCAGCCTTGTTTTTCCTCGCGATTGTGAGACGTTGTTGCACTTCATTATGGGCTATATTTTGTTGCTCAACTGCAAGACGACACTCGTCATCAAACCAATCATTCTTGGGTCTGACTTTCACTTTACCTAAAGTCTGTTGAGCAGCACTGACAACCGAAGTTTTCAGTACCTCCCACACAGAGTTCACGCAGTCAGACTGGTAATTAGCTTCATTAATGTTGTCGCTGACAAGATCCTGATATCGTTTCTTTTGATCTTCATTTATCAGACCTTCACAATCGAAACGTACCATGCGTTTCGCTGTGTTCCCAGACTTGTACGAAAACTTCCATCGTAGCTTTGCAGAGACCAAATGATGATCGCTGCCTACGTATTTGGTTGCTGACCGATAAGTTCTCACATGCTGCACAACCTGAGCCCGTCCTTTAGAAACTAACACATGGTCAATTTGGCTGCGGGAAGTTCCGCGAGGATGTGTCCATGTCTCAAGGTGTTTGTGTTTGTGAGGGAAGAATGTGCTTGCTACTCTAAGATCATGAGCAACCGCAAAGTACATCATTCTCTCACCATTATCGGTCGCAGTTTCGTGTCGGGAGTACGGACCTATGTTTTCACACAAGTCGGTCTGATTTCTGCCAGCTCTAGCATTAAAGTCCCCAATTACCATTCTAACATCGTGTTCGGGTATAGATCCCATCAGATCGTCCAAGTCATTGTAAAATGAGTCTTTATCTTGGGGCTGGCTGACTTCTGTGGGCGCATGTACACAAATTATCGACAGGTTAGCTAACTTCATGCGCAAGCGAAGCTTACACAATCGATTATTGACTGGTTGGAAATCCAAAACAGCGTTCTTTACCTGCGGCCCAAGAAGAAATCCAGCTCCAAGATTTCCGAGGTCATCTCCACTGTAGAACAATGTATAGCCCTGGGACACATGGTCTCCACTTTTAGGCCAGCGAGTTTCTTGAAGAGCAACGAGTTCCAGCCGATACTCCTTCATGCACGTGATTAGGCCCTCTAACGCTCCTGGTTTCCTTAGTGATTGCACGTTCCACGTGCCGATCCTAAATCTCGTGTCCGGGTACTTGAGCGGCGGTCCGGTGTTATTTTGGCGGTATCCATTTTTCTTTTTTTGACTTTATAAACATTTTATTTTTTTACGGATGCGGGTCGTCAACCCAGCGATCCAACCGTTTAGTCGCCTCCTACGACAAGCAAAGGATACTGTGGTGGTATTCTTGGGAAACATGTTCGTGCAATTTTGATTTACGAGACATGTGAGTGCCCCCCGACCACAGGGGCTTTATTACACTGATATTACAATTAACTTAATTTTAATTAATTATTACAATTAATATTTGTCTTTGTATAATAAAATTTAGATGGGAAATTAAGACAATACCTTATTTTTTTTTTGTGTTTCACTGTATTCCATACATTATGATGTAATTTTAATAATTTATTTAATTATTTTTTTGTCTTGGTATAATACCAAGTATCTGACCATCCAATTAATTTTATCGCCAAAACAGAAGTGACCGATTAACTCAAAAAAAATTCGTTCTTCTTCTTTTAATACTTCTTCAATTCGAACTTCGAAGTACGCCGTTCATCTTGCCCCTCTATCCCTGGATATTGATTATAGAAGCAAAACCCGGTTTTAGCCACATATCTGCAAAACAAGTAGTTTCTTTCGCAAAACAACAACAACTTGCGATAGTGACGCATCATCAGCGCGACAATCATACCAAAGTAATTTTATTTCATACAGTTTGTGTTATGCATGGTTTGCGCATTTTTAATATACTTATTATGTGTTTTGCATTGCTGAGATTCCATCCAAGAACATATTTTGTTAACATGAAAATTAAATGTTTAGAATTAGAAAATACGATTTCTTTTTATTTCAATCAAAAATCTTTATAAATAAATACAGTTTGTGATACTGTTTATTTGATTTTTGTACATGCATGTATATCGACAAAATAATAGTTCTTATAAATAATTTATTTGATTTTTGTTTGGATAAATAAAATTTAAATATTTTTTTAATTTTATTTTATTTTTTTAAACATTTACTGTTCAAAAATTCTTGTACTCTTCTATACATCCAATACTCGAGTGTATAAATTATAAAAAAAATAAAAAATTATCTGGAAAAACAAACATATGTGAATTTTAATTTGATCTAATGCTATACAATTATGTACGAGTATATCGTCTATATAATATTATATACTACTAGAACATAAGCGTTATATAAATATATACAAACTTTGTATTGATTTGTTATATAATTTTAAAAATCTATTTATTTATTTATTTAACTATAGTTTTTTTTTTGTGTAATAATAGTTGAGCTGAGTTTGTATATAGTATATTTATATATATATATATATATATATATATATATATATATATATATACAATATATATATATATATATATATATATACATATATATATATATATATATATATATATATATATATATATATATATATATATATATATATATATATATATATATATATAAATATATATAATATATAGATAAAGGAATAGAATTTCCACATAACAAGCTGTTCAACATTAACCAAACTACACATATTATGTAAAGTGTATATCCGATTTATTTATTTATGTGTTCGAAACATATATGTATGTACTACATGCATTGTAAATACAAAATATTATTTATTTATTACATTTCTCCGAACTTAATTTTAATAAATTGTTTAATTCGTGTTTAAAAATATGTTCCATTCGAAGTTAATTGATTGATTATAATGTATAATGTTATCGTAAACTGAATTAAAATACCATAATTATTTAAAAAAAATTTAAATTGAATAATTTGTCTATTTATTAAAAATAAATCCAATCATCATGTTTGAATTTATGGAAAATATAATCTGTGCAGATTTCTCCGAAATTTCGATGTTATATGAAGTATTGAAATCTATCCAAAATTAAATAATTTTATTTGTAGAATTCTAAATTTAAAAATTCTGCTTATTTGTTACATATAAGTATGTATATACTTTGAATTCCTTTGGGGATTAAATTATTTTTTATATAACTATTGATGATTCTGTATGGTGAGTGTATGGAGATTTATACTAAGAGACACTTATTGGAATGAGAGTTTTTCGCGATGTCAACTTAGCCGTGCTTAATACGGTGTAAAAAAGTGTCACCCTCACTGGTTTACACAAAAAGAGTAACGCTTACTGTTTTGTACATATTTTTGTTTTATCTGATTCTAGAATAGTTTAGTAAATGATCATGTGCTACCCACACTTTTATAAACGCGACCCCATTTTCAATATAAAACTATTTTCTCGACCCCCTCTTAACAAACAAAATAGTTAGTTGGGTAGTTTTTGAACCATATTTATGTCAAATGTTTCAATAAATGTTCATATTTTATTTATTTTTTCAAAATTCAATACAGATATACATAACACTATATGTACAAAATATAGTTCGTTGACCGCAAAATATAGCACCATATGGTCCCTTGACCGTACGTTGTAAGCGAGTTTCACTGTATATACTCTATAAGTAAAAGAAAAATATAAACAAAATTCAAAATCACGATAAATAATAAAATGTAAAACTTAGTTTAAATTTAAAATATTGTTTTATTTAGTATACGAGTATGTTCCTGCATTTGATTACACAGCGCGAACTGAATGTAGATTCAATTTTTGATAGTGTTGGACGCAGTTTTATCTCTATATTATCAATAGAATTTTGATATATGTTTTTAATATAATTATATTAAGTTGTAAAAGCTTCGCTCGAATAAGTAGTTTGTAACAAAAGCTAATACAAATTGAATAGACATTTCTGATAGGAACGGATATTCGGTTTTTAAAGTATCCAAAAGGTATTAATATTAGATTGGTGACATATTCATTTCAGATTACCGTCAGCTGTTAGTTCTGCAAGTTTTTCCATTGGCGAAAAGTTATCTGTTTTATTACTGAAAGATTCAAACTTTGTATTCTCTTACATAAAATCGTTTGTCAATGGAAACATATCCATACCGTCGTGCGCAAATGAGAGTATGACAAATTACTATGACATACTCCTCAAATGATTGTAGATTTAGATTCCTCGTAGTCAAGTTTATATTTGAGCAATTTTTCAATAAAATTAAAAGCCTCCCTGATATTAAAAAATATGAAGTTATAGTCTCATTTTTTCACAAGTGCAACATTTCCTCAAAGTAGAATATAACATAGTCATATGTAATAGTTTTGAATGAATATTTTATTATTTGTTGCATTATAAACTCCTTTGTCATATTATTAGTCGTAGTTTATTTTTTTTTTAAAGTTTATATAGTACTATGTACGGGTTTTTGTTTGAAAATTTTAATGACAAACATACTTTATAATACTTTAAACGGGTAAATTAAAGTGTTTGTCCAATACAAAAGGTGCGTTTTTTTATTAACAGAACTTCAAGTTCTATAAGAACATCGGGAATAATAATGGGAAATTTTATTTAGTTTAACCAATATATTTAATTTAAGTTCTATTTATTTGAATAAATTTCAACTTCTAACTATATTTTTTGACGTCTATTGCGAAATACTACAGGTATCAAGCATAAAACAGTGGAAAATTTTTGTTTAAAATATTTCCTTTTAAAATTTCCCATTTTTATCGAGTTCCTGTACTATGAATTTATCGCGAACTTGAAAAAACCAATATTTTATCCAGAACATTGAAAAATAAAGTTAAATTTTATTTTATTTCGATAATAGTAAATTAAAATGTGTAGTTTAACCATAGAGAAAATATATAAAGAGGACCAGAGTCATTCATGATCTGCTGTGTACTAACGAAAAATCGAAAAAATTGTAGGGGAAATTAATGTACATCCAACGGTGCAACCATACATATTTTGAACATTTTCTAGTCTTCTCGTTTCTTCTTTCATATATTGAATTTGAATTCAGTAAGGCGAATCAAAACAAAATAATCATTTTGAATGTGTGCAAAGTTCTTTACAAAATCAAAACCAACACAAATATCTATACTACAAATCAAAACCAACATAAATGTACTACAAGCCTGATTGTCACCAATATTATTTAATTTACTATGCGCTTATACTTGAAAGTATTGGTGATCGATACACTAACAAAGGAGCGCGAATTTACGTAAACATTTTAGTTAAAACAAAACCACCGAATTGTGCAGAGAAAATATGATATAGAAATATGGATAAAAGGCAATATTCTCTTTTAAATGATAGATTATATCCGTTAGTACATTGTTGGTTATTCCTTAACTTTATTACATTATAAAATTTTCAGAGAAACATTTGGTGTGCTGCTCCTGTTGCTTAATTTTTGTTTTAAATTAATTAAGGTAAAGTAATTAAAGTTTAAAAATTGTTAAATGTTTTAAAAAAATAAATGTTTATGATCTCGGAAAGAATTGCGGAAAGAAAGAAAGCAAACGTACTAACAAGGTTTATTTCAAGGTGAGAGCGAAAATAAAAAAAAATGTAATTTATCACTGAATTTATTTTGGCGTGATACTCCAAAACCGTCCATAAAGGCTTGTACACGAGTTAGGAAATATTTGCTAGGAAATCATAGCCGATCTCTCTCCCAATCAAATCAACTAAAATGACGAAAAACACGCCCCGTTTTCTCTTCTTTGAGTTGAAATATATTTAACTTTGAGCAAAAAACTCGCAGACGACCAACTTCATCACACAAAAAAAATAAAAATATGAGCTATAATTGTGCTCAATATTTATTTTGGTTGCTTATAATTTTGACATATAGATATCATTTAGATATCATTTAATTTGTTTTTCTGTGTGCTGTGCATCTAGTGTCGTCCATTATTTTCCTGTGATAATTTTTGTTTTATGTTCAAAAACATTTATATAAAATAATAAAATATTAATAGTAATAATATAAAAATAATAATAATATATTAATCTATAATAATATAAAAAAGTAAGTAATTCATATGTAAATCTAATAATTGTTTCTGTTATGAAAACAATTGAGGTTAACAAACTACAAACATTCATATTAATTAAAGTGTAGCGTTTTTACAAATTTTATTTTGGAAACTTAAAATTATTTAATTGTTGTGTACATTATTGTTTTAATTATAATTCGTTCTTGTTATTTTAGATATGAATATGAGCCGTAATAGTGATCAGCAAATAATTGACGAGGTTCAAAAAGAGGATAGAGAATTTTTCTACCAATTGAGGCATATGAATTACAAAAATACTACGCTTAAGCGGATTGTATGGGGTGAAATAGCTGAAAGCATAGGAGTAAGTGCAGATGTATGCATGAAGCGGTGGAAGGCAATTCGCGCTAAATATGCGAAATTGATCAGGGCACCTAAAGGTGGAAGTGCTGCTTTATCCAATTCCAAAGACAGCTGGTTGGTGCGTTCTGTGGGTTTTTTAAGAGACGAAATAATTATTGAGTATGTCCAGATAATTAAATTTATATATAATTTATATTAAAAATATTAATTTGTTTATTTTCGATTTTCTCGAATGTCTTTGACAATCTGAAAATGCCAACTAATAATATGTGGAATCAATCGTCTGATGTCGTGTATATAATTATATAGTGTATATATATATGTCGTGTATAGTTGGGTTTTGAGCCGTAAATCATACACATGATTCTTCTATGGGGTTGACACGAAATTCAATATATATGCTATCATATTTGGGATTTTCTGGGGGTTTCTGCAGTCACCTTTCGTACTCAACCCTTAGTGTTCAATTTTCATATTTGTATTTAGCAGGCTTGGCCAACACAACTTTAGCTTAACATCGATCTTCCATTTATAATCTGTTCAAACTATAAACTACTAGTACCAATTTCAGAAATCGGTCAATCAACTAGCAAAACACAAGAAGAACCACCACCACAAAAAAATCTCACCCCTCAAACCAACTGCTAAAACAGGTTATTAGGAATGTCGAGGAAAATCGAAAGCTTGTACAGCGGCTGGAAATGAAAGATGCCTGTTTACTAGTAGCATTCGCGGATTCTGTGCATGAAAATTTTAATAATTGGCCGATGACTGCACGAACAGAATTTGTTCACAAAAGTAGTGAATTTTATCAAAAAACGGCAAATGATTTAAAAGATAAAAATTTAATTTAGTCTTAATTTTATTTTATTTATTATCCATGTACATATTTTTTTTAATTTCAGACTGAGATATTAGTTTTAATAATTTCTATATAAATACATTTATTTTTGAATTTTATTTACATTTACATATTTGGAAAATTGAATTTAATGAATTTATATTACATACAATAAAAAAAATTTTAAAAACCAATTTTCTTGTCTTCAAATGTATTGTTGTAAAAAAAAAATGATTCATAGTGTTAAGTAAAACGACATCCGAAATAGATGAATATTTTTGAGCAAAACGTCTTAAGTTACTAACTTCACGGAGTGAATTTTAATTCCTAGCAAATATTCCCTAACTCGTGTACAAGCCTTAATACTATAGTATTATAGACGGTTTTGGATACTCTCATATTTGCAAACTTTTTTCGCACTAACACTTTCAAGTATAAGCTATTAAATGTAAGAGGGTATCTGTGTTCTCACTGTCTCAATCAGGCTTGTAGTACATTTGTGTTGGTTTTGTACAAATGTATACTTGGTTTTGACAAAATAGAAATAAATTTATTTGTAGCGCATTAGTATTGGGTCTAAAATATTTATACCATACAGTACCGAATTAAAAATTGTAATGAAATGCACAGATTTTCTATAAAAAATAGACGTTATTGTCTGATGAACATTTTTTGTTTTATACTGTAAGCAAAATATTATTCCTCATTCCAAACAATATGGTGGGGACGAAAAGTAAAAATAAATCAACAAACGTATGAAATTTACGATCGGATAGAAAGAATATTTGTTCTTTGTTGGTACATTTCATCTTTCTATACACCTATTTCAGAGCATTAAATAAAAAAAAAAAATTTTGATAATCACAAATAAATGTACCAATTGCTTCTCGATCATTGTTTTTTTTTTCCTGATTCCATTCAAACCCTGTATGTGTTGGTGTTTTCCTTCACATTTGGATTAGTGGTTTTCGTATGGTTTTGTTTGTGTTATTTTTTTATAAATGTTTTCTCGCAGGATTTCTTCGCGTTTTCCACATAACTGTAATAAAGAGCATTTCTGTTACAAATAAGAAAATGAAGAAAATGAAAAGCTCCTTCATTGTATTTCGAAATCGAGATGGTCGCTTTTTATTGTTCGAGAACTTTCAAAATGTTAATCATTTCGTACTACATTATTTTCGTTTTTAAATCTATTTGTTGTTGTGTATATATAGTATATAAAAATATATAACATTGCGACAAGTCAAAACCGTCTATAGACGGTTTTGTACAAGTGCATTTGTTTAACAAATACAGACATTGAAATTGTTAATTTCTATTCTCTTTTGAATACTCTGGAAGTACAATATGCCTAATTCAGAATTTCAGATGGGAAACTAAAATTAGATTATTTCGAATTTATAAGTTTTATTTCGATTTAGTTTTACAAATTTATGTTTGGTAAATTGTTTGGGTTGCAAGACTGTAAATGTTAACGGTAAATTTGACAATAAGTATTAAACCTGCATGTATTGGTAATTTTTAATCAAGTTAATTAGTGGTACAGAAATATTTGACTTCAGTATTAGAGAGAATATTGACTTTTTAATACAAAGTGATCAAACCTACAGCTGCAACGTAAGTAAGTAAGATTGCATTTTATAACTTTATTGAATAAGCAACATACACACTCAAATGGATCGCTGCAACAGTAAGTAAAGTTGCATTTATAACTTTGTTCAATAACCAACGTATTTTTGTTAAATTTAGAAAGTGAAAGCAACCATAAACCAAACAGAGTAAAATGTATCGTTCCCACGTGCGGTGCTAGAGCGCATAAAAGTTCTATCAAGTTCTTTAAATTTCCTAAGGATGCTCATCGAGCGTCTTTATGGGTTGAATCAATCGGACTTACAAATAAGGACATTACAACTAAATATAATTTTGTATGTGAACAACATTTTGATAAAAAATATATTGGCGCACATAAATTAACGCTGAACGCCATTCCGGAATTAAATATATCACTCGAAACGGAGGGCTTTTTGGATGCCACTTCTTCCACTGGATACCCTTATACCGATGATTATACTGCTAATACGTCTAGCGCAAGTATTTTTCCGAAGGCTTCCAGAACCAGAACTTTTTTGTCAATTGGTACGCAAACTGATCCTGAATTAGTTGGTCAACAAAATGAATTTTTGGAGGTCATTAACAATATTGCATGCCATCATTGTGAATCAAACTGCAATTCTGATTTCAACTGTATGAATTGCAAAAAACACGTTAGAAACGTAAAGATATTCAAAAGCAAATTACTTAAAGCTAAAAATGAATTCAAATTACTAAACGTTAAGAAACGTAGAATTCAACGTAATTTTCAAATGTTGAAAATAAAGTACAACAACATGAAACGATCGACCATTGATGAAACCATTGACAATTTGCCAATGGTAAATACTGCAACTAAAAACATCTGTAAACTACTTCTGAAGCAAGACTACTTCTATAATAATGACGACAAATTATTTGCACAGTCACTTTATTACAAATCCGCAACAACATACAAATATCTCAGAAATACGCTTTCCCTGAAGCTACCTTCATTATCGTCGATATATAATTGGTCTCCCATACAATTTATACCTGCTGGTGTAAATGAAATTTTAATTTTGAAAATAAAAAATATTTTTGAAGCGATACCGGAAGAATCCAGACTATGCGTTTTGAGTTTTGATGAAATCAAAATAAAAAAAGACTTAACGTTTAATACATTAACGGGAAAGATTGATGGATTTTGTGACGATGGAAACGTAAGGAAAAAGCAATGTGCAACTTCGGCTCTTTTTTTTTAAATTAAATCTATTACTGGTGGTTGGAAACATGTCTTAGGCTACGTTCTTCTGAATGAATCAATGAATGCGGAGGAACTAGCTAAGTTAATTCTTACATATATCAGCATTTGTGAAGAAAGTCTAAATTTGAAAGTAATTATGGTCACATGCGATCAGGCTGCAACAAACCTAGCAGCTTTCAAATATCTTGGCATTATGCCGGATAAACCATTTTTTTCCTGTAATAAAAAGAAGGTATTTGCGCAATTCGATGCACCGCATCTATTAAAATCAGCTCGAAATGCTTTACTAAGCAACCAGATGAAGCACTCGGATCAGGGAATAATCGACAGCAACGTTATTCGCAGGATTTTCGAAAATGAAAAACATCAAAAAATTAAATTGATGCCGAAGTTGAATAATTCTCACATTAATCCGAATACGTTTCAAAAAATGAACGTAAAGTTGGCAGTTCAATTTCTAAGTAACACCGTAGCTTGTGCTATTAGATCTACGCTGAAGGTAAATTCAATTCAAGTTAATTTTCACAAAAATAATAGATTCAAAGTTTTATATATTAAGCCAGCATATTAAATGTTTTGGTTTTTATTTTGCAGGTTGCCCCGGCTATGTTTGGATCCTATCTCGAAAATGCGATTCCAACAGCCAACTTTGTCGAGAGGTTCAATAACATCTTCGACTGCCTCAATTGTCGAAACTTCTCCTCGAAAAAACCTACGAGCAGCCCCTTCGAAAAGGCAATAACACGTACAATTATTTGGTAGAATCATTAGTTTACCTAAGAAATTTGAAAATGGTTTCACCCAATGAAAATTATTACAAATTTTTAAAAGGCTTGGAATTGACCATAAATTCACAATTAATGTTGATTGAGTATTTAGGCGAAAATTTTGGAGTCGATTATATTCTCACGGGTAAAACAAATCAAGACGCTCTGGAAATTTTTTTTTCACTTCTTCGGGGTAAGGGTGGCTTCAATTATACACCAACTAGCCACGATATTGGTATCCATTTTGCCAATGTTACTAGCATGAAGATTCTTTTTAATTCACCGGGTTCTAATTGTATCATTGATGAAAGCGATAATTTAGCAATTAACTGGGATGTTTTAAGAAATGATTACAAGGAAAGCCTTAAAGCTCCTCGAACTGGTGAAGATAACGACGGAGACAAAATTGAATCAATTCTTAGAACCACAAATATCCCTGAATTAAAAGGAAACGCCATTAGTTATTTTGCAGGCTACTGTGCCTATAAAGCAATAAGTTGCGAAAAATGTACTCAACTGTTGTTAAAAAATGAAAAAGAGCCAAATATTTCAGTAACTGAGACATTTCTGCATCAACAATTTTTAAAAAGGATGTAAGCAGTTTTGGAGCTTTAAAGGCGCCAAATCAACTTTTAGAAAACATTGCTCGGACAATTGTTCAAATTTTTGAATTAAGCTACCAGGTTGAATGTTACTATTCGAATATTCATCAGAATATAATTGATAAATGTATGTCACAAATAACAGCATTACACCCGATTTTCTTAGAAGAATATTTCGAATGTATCGGTCATATACAGAAGTTGGTTTCCTTTTTTGTTTTGGTGCTTTTACCGAAAAATTGTAAATGGTCCGTAACAAATAAGGAATTTCAAAAACCACGGAAGCGCAGAAGAAAAATGTCAAACAGCCGTCGTCCGCAGCGTCAAAAAAATTAAAAATTTTAAATACTTAAAACAAAACAAAATAATTGTATGCTTATTTTTCATTAACTGAACTGTTATTTCATTTTAAGAATTCTTCTGTATCAACGATTTTATTTAAAATGGTGTGCATATGCCTGACTGTGTCATTTCAGATATTACAAGTTCGTTTCAGTTTTTAAATTTAACATGTTCCCTTTTCTCAGATATAATACGCCGTTATCCGTTAACGACTTCTGTACCTACCAAACAGTGGCTTACCTCTCAGAGATCGTTTGGAAAGGGCACGAAGATTGTGACCGAGTCAGCGTAATCGCTGTTAATTTACTTCCGACAAGAGATCAAGAATTCGCATTAAACTCCTGATGTCATTGTTGAATAAAACTGAAATGGTGTGAAATCATCGTCGCATTTTGAGTCATATATCCACACATGAAGCTTTTCGAGGCCAACGGAAGCTGATATATGTACCATGAATACAAAATTCCCCCTCCGAGTATCAGGAGCTCGGAATGAATGTAAATGAGACCCATAGGTCACCGGTTTTGACTTTATGCAGTTTTCCTTTTGTTGGCATTTCTGACACTTCAAGGTTAAATTTTAATTTAACAAGTCTACCTAAAACAATTTATTAAGCATACATTCGTAAAACTGAATCAAAATAAAACTTATAAATTCGAAATAATCTAATTTTAATTTCCCAACTGAAATTCTGAATTAGGCATATTGTACTTCCAGAGTATTCAAAAGAGAATAGAAATTAACAATTTCAATGTCTGTATTTGTTGAACAAATGCACTTGTCCAAAACCGTCTATAGACGGTTTTGACTTGTCGCAATGTTATATATTTTTATATACTATATATACACAACAACAAATAGATTTAAAAACGAAAATAATGTAATACGAAATGATTAACATTTTGAAAGTTCTCGAACAATAAAAAGCGACCATCTCGATTTCGAAATACAATGAAGGAGCTTTCATTTTCTTCATTTTCTTATTTGTAACAGAAATGCTCTTTATTACAGTTATGTGGAAAACGCGAAGAAATCCTGCGAGAAAACATTTATAAAAAAATAACACAAACAAAACCATACGAAAACCACTAATCCAAATGTGAAGGAAAACACCAACACATACTGGGTTTGAATGGAATCAGGAAAAAAAAACAATGATCGAGAAGCAATTGGTACATTTATTTGTGATTATCTAAATTTTTTTTTGTATTAAATGCTCTGAAATAGGTGTATAGAAAGATGAAATGTACCAACAAAGAACAATTAATATTCTTTCTATCCGATCGTAAATTTCATACGTTTGTTGATTTATTTTTACTTTTCGTCCCCACCATATTGTTTGGAATGAGGAATAATATTTTGCTTACAGTATAAAACAAAAAATGTTCATCAGACAATAACGTCTATTTTTTATAGAAAATCTGTGCATTTCATTACAATTTTTTATTCGGTACTGTATGGTATAAATATTTTAGACCCAATACTAATGCGCTACAAATAAATTTATTTCTATTTTGTCAAAACCAAGTATACATTTGTAGTATAGATATTTGTGTTGGTTTTGATTTTGTAAAGAACTTTGCACACATTCAAAATGATTATTTTGTTTTGATTCGCCTTACTGAATTCAAATTCAATATATGAAAGAAGAAACGAGAAGACTAGAAAATGTTCAAAATATGTATGGTTGCACCGTTGGATGTACATTAATTTCCCCTACAATTTTTTCGATTTTTGGTTAGTCTTAGTACACAGCAGATCATGCATGACTCTGGTCCTCTTTATATATTTTCTCTATGGTTTAACATTAAAATTCTTATCCAGAACTTCATTCCAATAAGAAAATTTTTGAATTAAAAAACACGACTAAAATTAGTTTGTGATATTTCTAATTGGAACAATTGGAAAAGTATTTTTGGGGCGATATTTTAGTCGTGTTGTTTAATTCAAAAATTTTCTTATTGGAATGAAGTTCTGGATAAGAATTTTCTCATTTTTTCAGTAAAATCCAAATGAATTTAATTTTTTATCAATAAATAAGATACATTTAATGTTAAACTACACATTTTAATTCACTATTACCGAAATAAAATAAAATTTAACTTTATTTTTCAATGTTCTGGATAAAACATTGGTTTTTTCAAGTTCGCGATAAATTCATAGTACACGAACTTGAAAAAAAAGGGAAATTTTAAAAGGAAATATTTTAAACAAATATTTTTCATTGTTTTATGTTTGATACCTGTACTATTTCACAATAGACGTCAAAAAATATAGTTAGAAGTTGAAATTTATTCAAATAAATAGAACTTAAATTAAATATATTGGTTAAACTAAATAAAATTTCCCAGTATTATTCCCGATGTTCGTATAGAACTTGAAGTTCTGTTAATAAAAAAACGCCCCATTTGACAGCTATTTACTTTTCTGGGTTTGTTAGTTGCGGTTTGAGGTTCACAGAGGAAGTAAAATAAAAATACTAACGAATTATGTCGACTGGAGCTCAAAAAATATTAAAATTGGCACAAAACCAGATTAAATAAAAAACATGTAAGATTATGATAAGTGCAAAATTTAAATAAAAATTGTGTATTATAAATATGTTGTTTTTGGTGAATTGTGTTATCGAAAATGGAAACTTGAATGGTCGGGATATTTAACCGGAAAATCATGAAAATAAAATCACTTTAGGGTCATCTGATCAGTTTGTTATGGCTGTGTAATATATATATTTACGTTTTGAATAAAAGTATCTGGAGGCCAACAAGTGCATGACAGTGACAATAAAAGTATAGCTCAAATTGATAATAATGAGACAGACGTATCGGAAATTATTTATCTTACATCATTTTATTTAATAACATTATGAGTATAATAATTTTATTAGATTTCTGGGATAGCGGTTGGAGTATAAACCTACGAAAAGTGATGAAAGTAGTTCTGAAGATGAGTATTCTGGAGATAAGTTCAGCTGTTTTTTGTAATCAAATAATTTAAAAAAAACACAATTTTATCATAACATTTATATAGGTGAGCGATATAACTGAAGCAACTCCAACTACGTCGGAAGATGAAACACCCGCATTCAATCCGATTACACCAGCTATTTATACGAGGAACAACACAAATAACAAAAATTTAACGCCGACGTCATCAAAACCAATTGTTCGGAAACGTAAAAGAAAAAAATTTCAATGGGTATCAAATATTTCGAAAACCGAATATAATAAAGGTTTGCTTTATACTAATGAACGTGGTCAACAGATAAACGTTAGAATAATTTAAAAGTGGAATATTTTACTATATTTTTGAATAAAACGCATGTCAGAAATGTAACCAAATTTAAAAATTATTGTTTAATATAAATATTGTATAATCTTTCCTAATGAAACTATGTCATTGTGCTTAAGTAGCTAAAAACTCTACACTATTCCAACGAAGTGTATTACAAATACATATTATCATAGCACATTCTCAATTTTTTCCAGGGAATACTATAACAAAAACTTTTCTTTTACGATTTTCTCTTTAACACAATACAATATTGAAAAGCTAATTGTGTATTATAAACCAAAGGAACATTGTTTGATCCACAAAGTTTCATTAATGGCATCAGAATAATTTTTAAGACAAAAATGTTACAGTGATTTCATAAGTAAAAAACTTAAATCGTCTCTCCTGAAAAATGACATTTTTCACTTATCATACTCTCATTTGAGTATGACGATACTTGTTTAAAACTCATTTTTCCAAATTTCAATTTTTCGAATACATTCACTAATTTTGCCAAACATATTGAAAGTGGTTGTATTCTCTCCTTGAAGAGACAAATTCAATTCATTTAATTTGTCAAATATATTTCCCAAATAACACACAGTTCACAGCTATTAAAAAAAAATATTTGTCTATTAAAAATAACCGTACTTCATCTTTTGAATGTTTTACCCATTTTAAAACTCGGCCTGTTGACAACCACCTAACTACAGCGTGAATTATAAGTTTTGTATATTCGGAACCCATTACTCGGCATAAATTAGAAAAATGCCACTATTAAAAGCTCGACTTTTAATAAAATTTATTACTGAAACGTTTTATCATAGCAATAACGTACGTACACCAACTGCTTCATCAAGCTGAATAGAAAACGTGGGACCCTGTTGGCCTCTGAATATTAATTGTTCCAAAGTATCATTACATTATTCTTCGGTTTACGGTGTTATTTGGCAAAGGAATTTTTTTCCATGCATTATTTCAGTAATTTTTACTCGAAGAACTAAATCTTCACCAATTGTATCGGGTTTTTTTACAACCTCCTGTTGATCAATTTCATTTAAAATTCTTTTCAAAAATGAAAGGGGTTTCTCGATGCACATCTGACGTTTTGTTTCTAAATGCCTTCTTAACTTGGCAGGTTTCAACCTTTCGTTTGTCAAAGTTTCATTACAAATATCAGTTTGGTCGATGTTCGTCAGTAATTTCGTTGTAAGAAAATCCATATTTCAAATAATTTCTTCCGCATATGTTCTTTTCCATGAATTCACTGTTTTGTTTGCTGTCGCTGGAGCATCAGATTGTCTTATTGGAGGTATGTTGCTTTGCACGGTTTTGCGATGCACTTTCGGTGTTGCACTTTCATCGTTAGCACGATTATTGTTTGTATTTATTTGTGTAGATATAAGCCATCTGTTCATGTTGGAGATTATTTTAAAATTTTAAATAATAGTTAATGGTTTCGATTCGAGTTAAGTTCCTACTGCAGGTACTGCTTCGTTTTCCTACTTTCACCATCATTGATCATAACGAGCACCTTCAGGTTAAATTTTTCTATTCTAATTATTATTTCCGTTCGGAAGAAAACCGTGGGCGCTGTAACTGCAAGTTGAACCTAAACCGCTACTTTGTAACTTTTGATGTAATTGTGATATCAAGATGAGACTTGGGTCAGAATTTATTACAAATTTATTACAATTTATTACACCAAGTCCCAATTTTATTGCACTTGCCGTTCGCGAGAAAACCGTGGGCGGTGTTACTTCAAATTGAACCTATACCGCCAGTTTGTAACTTTTAATGTAACTGTGATATCGAGATAAAATTTGGGCCAGAATTTATTACAAATTAATTACAGTTCGTTGGTGTGACGCCGAAAAATAAAATGTCGATTTAATCACCCGTAATAATTAGTTCCACCATTCCAACACCGTAGTTTGGCTAGAACTGGATAATGTTTACACTATACGGTATAAATATATCTTGTAAAGTGGTGATTTTTAATTATTTTGGGTAAAATCTATTTCAAGTCAACGAAAAATACCAAAAAAGTCGATTTTATCCTCTATAATAATTTATTACACCAGACCGCTACCATAGTGTAAACCATATCAAGTTCTATCCAAAAATGGAGGAGGTCTGGTGTAATAAATTATTACAGGTGATTTTAATCGACTTTTTGGTATATTGCTTTGAATTTCAGTAGGTTTCTATTAAAATAAGTTGATTTTTACATATAATAATTGCATTTTATTTTTCGGCGTCTCACCAATGAACTGTACATAATTTGGAATGAATTCTGGCCCAAGTTTTATCTCGATATTACAATTACATCAAATATTACAAAGTGGCCGTGTAGGTTCAATTTTTGAGTACTCCGACTCTCAACAAAATCCCTAATTAATATAATTTAATCATTTATTATTTCTAACATTAACCTTAATCCCTCCAAAGTACCGAGATCACCGCAACATTCTCACTTAGTAGCTATGAGAAGGAAAACGAATAACTTCGTAATCATTTCAGTAAAATAGAAAAGATCACATCTCAACTTATATAGTATAGATATTAACATACTTAAGAATGAACATGGAAAGCTGAAACAACCACTTCAAGCCAAAGAAATACAGAACCAACTTGCATCAGAATTGTTCACTGATGAAGATGAATTACGAGACGAAACAGACTGGATCCTTAAAAAAATAGAAATAAGCGACCATCTAATAAAAAAAAGCTGAATCTTCCCCAGAAACTGCAGGTTCAAGCCAATCCTCAAAATCAAATGACATCATTGAAATTCAACAAGAGGCTAAGATAGCCAAACCCAAGAATAATCCGCCTCCAATCAATATAATGGGAATAACTGAATATGGCACTATTCAGTCTCTTATGAAATTAATTACAGACGTTGACACATATAGAGCATTAGCTACGAAGCCTACAGAAGAAGGGACAGGATGATACAATTACGTAGACAAAAATGACGGACCGATACAAGCGATGGCTAGAGATTTTCATACTACCTGTCAAATAGAGGATATAAAAAAAAACATTAAACTGATGAAGGGGTCAAAATTAACAGGAGAGGACTCCCATTATTCATACTTACTATTAATAATAAA
Organism: Tipula unca; assembly: GCA_951394425.1. Taxonomy (NCBI): domain Eukaryota; kingdom Metazoa; phylum Arthropoda; class Insecta; order Diptera; family Tipulidae; genus Tipula; species Tipula unca. The sequence continues at coordinate 218,133,915 of OX596380.1, forward strand.
AAAAAAGTAGAAAACATCTTTACCATTAAAGCCATTCTCAATATGAGGGTTAGAATTGAGGCATTAAGAAAGACCACTGCTTTAATACCGTAATGTAGAAGATTCCAATGCTTTAACCATACCCAGAAATATGCTCCGGAAGACATCTAGCACAAGCCTGTTAATTGGGGAAAACTACCACCCCTAAATGTTTAAACTGCAAAGGAGATCATCCCGCAAACTACAGAGGATGCGAGATAGCTAAGGCTTTTAGGTAGAAAATTCGAGCTAACAGTACATAATAAACTGATATTATATCGGCAGATACTTATACCTATATATGGACATATGGTATACAACTGTGGAGTTGTACCAAGAAGAGCACCGTTGATATAATTCAAACCTTTCAAAACAAAGTTTTACGTGGCATTGTGAACGCACCATGGTACATAAGAAACGACAACCTTCATAAGGATCTAAAGATGGAGTCCGTTACCAAAGAAATCAAGAAGAAACATGCACGGCGACTCGGTCAACATCAAAATGCAGATATGCGCCGCATGCTTCTAAAATGCTACAACAATATATAATTATGCAATTCCAATTAGTTTATACCATGTAAAACATACTACAGTATATATTATGTTATTAGATTTGTAGTTTTGTACACATATTTACAAAATTAGAAGAAAAAAAAACTCTATTGTTTACAACCGACTACACAGTCGTAAAAATAATAATAATAATTTGATATACATTTCTAAACTATCAGACAAAAAATAATAACAATTATTGTTGTTATGCTCTACCTATATACATATGTATGTAGGACACTGGACATGGTTACAACATTTTTTTAATCAATTTCATAAAGTTAAATATCATTTTAATTTGTACTGTACGGTCTACCAAAATATAAGTACATGCATGAATACGTTACAACATTTATATACATAATATGTATTGTTTATAGTTAGTCATGTTGAAATATATATTATGATTTCATAATATGTCATCGTAATAATTTTTGTGTTTAAGGGATAACATTTCAATATACATTTATCATAATATGTTATATGTACGTATAGGTAATATAACATTTTTACTCATCCTTTTTTATTAATGTTGTAAAAATATTCAAAATGCCATATGAGAACAATATTTTTTATGTTGTGATTGTGTGTCCTTGTTTTAATTTATTATTTCATTTGAGTGTGGTGACATCTATGGAAAATATTTATTCATTTGTTAAGTTTGACTAGTACCCGCTAGGCTACGATACAGAAAATAAAGAAGAAAAAAGGAAACTCTTAGAATTGGGGATATGCTAAGCAAATAATTTTATGTGGAATGTATTACACATACAATACACCCTCTAACGAAACATTAGGGGAAGAATTTGTACTAAATAGTTGGGTAATAAATTAGGGTCCGCACTAAAAAAATGGTAGATTGTTTGGATAAATCGATTGAAGTGGAACGTGTTTTATATGTGTAAAATGCAATCTATGGTTCGAAGAGCGCTTCATTATAATATAATTAATTTAATGGCTTTATTTTCACCATATTCTTTGTGTTTTTACAATAAAGTAAATTGGAAAATCTGTACGAAGTACTTATAAATACATATATGATTGACGATGCATTTAAAATGGACACCTGAGTGTTTAAATCGTCTAGAACTATTCATAGTTATGGAGGTACAGGAATGAATGTAGCTGTTGGCTCCAATGTTCGTCTCACTTGTTTAATAACCGCTGTAAAATCAATTAAAATGAAGAGATTTCGTATCTATATTTTTGTTGTTGTAAATTTTAAAAATGAGTATTTCCACGCTGATGTTCAATAATTTCAAGAGGTCTATTGTGTATTGAATTGTAAAATGACCCCAAATAGCGAAGGGGTATTTCGGCCCAGGCTAATTTTATGGTTTCAATTAATTCGTCTGTATTGTCGAACGCCCTTCCCCCTTCGTATGCTTTTCGTGATAATCATCCCTAAACGTGTAAGTCGAAATAAGGCGGCCAAAGCAATCGTTTTACATTTTGCTCCGGAATCCACGCATTGATTATCCTGGCAGTATGAATCGGGGAATTGACCTGATGGAAAATCCAAAGCTGTCCATTAAAAAGTTCAGTATATTTTGGAAAAGCTCGTACCAAAATGGTTTTATAGAAATTTTCTGTTATTTGTATTGCCTGAAAATCTAAATCAATTATTCCAGAAAAAGACATTGATCCCCACGCCATTACACCACCTCCTTTACTGGGCATGAAAGTAATAGTTGTATTTGTATCCATCTGGGAAGACCAAATAATTTTTTTATATATCAGAATAAACAACCTTATGCCAATCTCCGTGCCATCTAATGTGTTGCCTTGCAAAACAAGGACGCTGGTTCCTGTGTGGTTCATTTAACGGCTGTTTCTTCTTCATTTTTTGAAATGTTACGTGTAGAGCACGCTGTATTATACGATGGACGGTTGCTGTGCTGGTTTTAGCCTTTATTTTGCTAATCGACAGGGTAGAGTAAGAAGCTTTTCTAAGAATGGCCCGTCGATCTTGGACTGTTGTTGCCATGCTCATACGTCCTTTACTGTTTTTTCCATAGCTTTGTATGCTACTAAGGTAATTCTGCACAATTGTTTGTGCGTTGTTCCATATTATAGATTGGTTGGATATACCAACCATCTATACGACGCGACTATTTTGACCACGGTCAATGTGGTTACCTCATTCACACAAAAAAGATTACCCGTCTCTATATGTTCGTATTGGCAAGGTACCACACGAATTTGTGCATTTCTTTCTTGGCTCCAATTGTTTGATGACCTCCGTGGGTTTGGCTTTGAAAACTATAGAAGTAAAATCAAATATTTTTAACTTAAAATTGAATTCAGTAAGCTCATAATCATTATACAAAATTAATAAAATCATAAACATAATATAAAATTGAGCTCATATTCATCCGCACGGCATATATGAAGTTCGATATTCTTGCGGGCTTAGTAACATTATGTGAATTTGTTGAGAAATCGATGTATGATGATGTTTCACTACATCTTAAAGTTGAATCTGACCATCCTTCGTCATCGGTATTATTATTTAGAATTGTTAAGGTCATATAAAAAGTCACCGCGGTTTTTTGTTACATTTTTGAACAAAAATTTCTTTATTGAAAATACATTTTAATCAATTACATATTGACCATTATTATCTATGGCCTTTTACCATTTTTTAGAACTTCTGTGGTTTATCGTCGATAAATCGATAATACTTGGCCAAGGGATTTTCAGCGGCCCTTCGGTCTGCCAATTTTTTACCATCAAGAGAGTTTTACAGAAACCAAAATAAATGGTAGTCAGACGGTGCAAGGTCCGGGCTATACTGTGGATACATCAAAACTTCCCAACCAAGTTCCGTCAATTTGTTCCGAGTCATCAAAGATGAGTGGGGCCGCTGATTCGCATGATGGAACACAACTCTCTTTCTGTTGGCCAATTTTTTATTTAAATGTTTTTTCTTCTACACTGGAACTTATTAATTTTAATATAACACGGAAAATTTCAACCTGTAAGAATTTGTATAATCTAAACCTACATATGTATGTATATATTTTCACTTTTTTTTCACCGCATTATACATACAGTACACTACAAAAATGTATTTTGTATCCATTAATATAGACAAAATATGCACCAGCCCAAAAATGTAAAGCCGTCAAAAAATAACACATCAACATGGATTTAATATTTATAATATTTGAGTGGCCTCGCTAACAAAATGTAAGCTCCTTATAGGCGTCTTCGACATCACGATGGTCTGGTCACATAAAAACAGTAACTGGACAGTTTAATTCCTGTATCAGCCAAAAAAATGCTCAAATTATTCCCACTAACCATAACGTATATTAAAACGAAGAACTTACCTCTAATTAGTGCTTCACTAATTTTAAAAAAAATCAGTTTAGGTATTCCACTTACTAATTTAATAAATAAAACAAGGGAGCTATGCAACCATTTGAGAAATAATTCGTTGTACTAGTATTTCTCCAATTTGGTATGCGCTTCACGGTTGCCTCACAGATATTGAATGTTCCGAAAATATTTGTTCTATACGCTAATTTAAAAAAAAACATTGACTTACGTATTTTTTCCGATAACATGATAATCGTCAGCTGATGTTATGTATATAGATATACATTGTGATCCACGCCGAAACCAATTTTTAACACTAATTCTAGAAATTATCTTCAAAGTATTTATCTTCAACACACACACAAATTTCATTAACCAATATAATGATTTGAAAATAATTTAAAAAAAATATGGTTGAGGTAAATCCAAATTCACACTGTGACGTGTAATAATACGACAATCGTAACCAACCAAAAAGAATTGGGATATACCGGTATAAAAATTTTTTTTTAAAAAAATGATAATTCTTTTAAAGTTACGTGTACCTACTCATCAATCATCAAAATAATAATCATCGATTTCAAATATAATATTTTCCAAGGATACGCACCTTGACAAACTTAAATCAAAAAAATACTAATTCACATGACAACGATTACCTGTAACACGTTCAAACGGTCGAGTTGTGCACGCAGTATATGACCAAATTTAAGGTTTCGCCACGTTGCAACAGCTTTTTTCATTTTTCATTTTTCATCGCCTGTAACGATTCGCTTGAAAAATGGTTCGATATCGTTGCGTTTCAGCGGCATTTCACTGATGTCAATTCGGTTCATCAAATTTATTTGCGTTAATTTATTTGGCACCCAAACCTCGAGCTTCTTTTTGTAGCCAGCTCTTTTGAAATGATTTCAAACTGTTGATACGGTAGATATTTAATGCCTCCGCTATTTCCCGACAGCTTGCCGGTCTTGAGCCAAAATTCTTCAGTTATAGTATAAACTGCCTATAAGTGGTCACAGTGCGGCATGTCCAAAAAATAATTTGTTTGATAATTTCAACTATCCTATATATAATCTAATACATTATGTACAATATGCATACGAACATGTATATGTATAAAACTTTAAAATGCATTCTATTATTGTATGCACATAATAAGTTATTTTTGGTAATGTACATCTATAACTACATAGGTAATTTCCAACAACTACCATACATAATACAAAATACACAGGTACAACTACGTTTACTACCCAATGAATATGAATTTTAATAAAAAATTTTCATACAAATTTATCATTTCCAGCAAAACTGATAAAAATCACAACCGTATATGTATAGTGTCCGTTTGCCGTGTATACACAAAATTTATAGTTAACCGCAAACCAAATTGTATATATATACATAGTTTCATAATTAATGTTTATATTTGTGTTTATGTGTGTGTATACCTAGTTATTCAGATCATTCAATTGATGATGAAAAATTCGGTAAAAATATATCGGAAATGTTGAAATCGATAAATTTTATTCCAAACTTCGACAAACTATTATAGTTTAACATATTATGTATTCGATGTTTGTCTTCCCTATGTATGCTATATGTACATCTATTATATAGGGAGTTAATTAGATTTTGAAATAGTTTTGATCAGTTTTTTTTTCGATTAGTCATTACAACTTATTATCGATGTAATTGACGGTTTAGTTGAGGGTAATACGTTATTTTATAAATAAATTAGGATAAGTTGATTAGGCCCAGTAAAGTTTTCGTAATATGGTTTTGATCTAAATCCATATCATGCTATTGTACCTGTGTATGCTATACATGTAATGTTTAATTAGTTTTTTGAAAGTTGCGAAACATTTCACTCACAATTAAATCTTACAAACTTCAAAAACATTGATTACCTGTTGTAAATCAGAACACAAAAATTAATTAGATTATTATTGAAACGTATATATCCATATAATATATAGACAAAACACAAGAAATCCCTCAGGGTATAATACATAATATAATTTTATTGTATATGTACGAGTATATTGTATATGGATTTTACCCATATATACTCTAACCGCCGCACTATCAAACCAATCTATATATACAACATTAAATTTTTATTATAAACATAAAAATAAATTAAAAATTTGTATATCGAATTATAAATTTGTACTGTATATTACTAATTAAAAAACAATGTATTTAATACACGTACATATATATAGACTAACTGAGAGTTTTGTGTACACCATATACATTTATTGTTTAAAAATTAAACACGATTTTAGGCTAGACCTATAATAACGTTTAACAAAAAACATTTTCAACCAAAATTTGTAAATATTATATTATTGTTATTTTATTTAAATGGTTTATTCGAACGGGGTGAAATTTTTATTGTATACAACATATACATACTTTTAATTAAATTGTTTAAATTTCTAATTTTGGTCATGTTATTAATTTTCATAACATATGAACAATATGCTTTTATTTCCACCGCAACTTTATGATTGGGATACAAAAATAATTTCAAAATCTAATGAAAGTGGAGATTACATATTTTGAAAAAGTCTTACTTAATCAGAATATAGCTATAAAATAGAAAAATATAAAATTTTTATAGGTCTGAAGAATATAATTTTAGTTAAAATTTTAATTTTAAAATTTAAAGAATTTGCTAATTAGTATAAGAAATTGTTCATGTTCGATATTGATTTTTTTACCAGTTTTAAGCTGTTAGAGTCAGATTTAATTTAATATAAATGATTTTTTAAATGGATTTAAAAAAATTTCAGAAACGATATTTAACAATAAAAATTAAAAAGTTGGAGTTCTCAGAATTTAAAAATTGTTTTCTGGAAAAGTAATTTAATTTGAAGCAAAATTTTTGTAATTTATCAAATAAAATTTAAAGAAAATCATTAAAATGTAATAAAAATTATAAAATTTTAAAAACATTAAAATTTAATTTCGATTAATTTAACAAATTCTCCTTTTTTTTATTAATTTAATATAATAACAATTCGTTAAAAATTATTTTTATTAATTTTGGGACTTTATTTATTTGTAATAATTAGAACTCGTTTTTACAATGTTTAAATAATTACCACTTAAGATTAAAATTTTTGAATTCAAAGAAATTTTAATAATGTCGAGTTAAAATAATTAACCAACGTTTTAAAACGTTTTAAAATTTAAGTATTTTAAGAATTTTTTTAAATTTATGGTATTTAAATTTAAGTTATGGAACAGTTAAAAATTTTAAAATTTTAGGGAGGGTATGGATTTTAGAAGTCAATAATATAAAATTTTCGTGCGAAAGTGAATTTTAAGATTTTTCAGAATTGAAAAAAGTGAATTTTAAGATTTTTTAACTAATTTTAATTAACTTATCACCCTCGCAAGCTCAGTAAGTAGCATGCTTGCTTTTTTATTCGAGGGTCTCGGGGTCGATTTCCGTTCCAGTTTTTTCTTGGACCTCAAAAATTTAGTACAAAATGTGAACTATGTTTAAATTTTTAGAATAAATTAATATTTTAAATTTAAAATTGATAATTTATGTAAATATTTTTTATATCAATTTTAAATTACATATTGTTTATTAGATATAATTAGAATAGTTTTACTTACGAATTTAACATTTTCAAATTAATTTTAGTTCAAAAATTGAACCATATTTTCAAATTTGAACTGTTTTGTACAATATCAATTTTTTGAACTATTAAAATTACGATATCAATAAATTAAACATTTTAGAATAGGCAAAAAACTATTTTTTTTAAAGTCAAGTATTTAAGGGTTCGGGATATATTTTAAGAAAATTTAAAAATTAATTTTTCAAATATTTAAAAGACTAAAAGTTTTAAAATTTATGGAATTATAAAGATCAAAGTTTTCGAATTATCGGCGTTTTAGAAATTTTTGGCAAGCCCCAAGAAATTTAAAATTCAAAATTTTGCTTACCTATACGATATTCAATATTCTCTTACATATCTAATTCTGTATGATCAAGATCAGTAAAATGTTTGAATCGATTGAATTCAATTATAATTTGAAATATTAAATCTATCTTGAAATGGCTAAATTTTTTATAACAATCGTCTTCTGCGTAAACTGTATAATCAAACTACATACGCCGAAGTTTAATATCTCGGAATAATAAAAATGGTCAAAATTCCGATAATTCAAATTTAAATTTTGAATTAAGAAATATTAAACCAATTTACAATTATAATTGAATGAAATTCGATAATTTTCGAATTGAAACTTCCATAATTCTGGAGATTACCAAAATAAAAAAATTTCTTTTTAATTTACGAAATTTCAAAATATTTATAATTTTCAAAATTCGAATAAAAATTTCAAAATCTGAATTGTTTAAATGGAAATTGGAACAAAAATCTTATTTTAATTTTAATTAAAAAAATTATTGGTATTCGAAAATGACCGGAAGCTTTGGTAAACTGAATATCATTAAATTTAAACTTCTATAAGTTAATATTCACAATTTTTAAATTCAATAATCTGAATAGAAAGTCACCATGAAATAAATTGTACGATATTTCATACAAAATCGTCTAATGTACAGCATTGAAGTCAATATTATAGAAATAATTAAAATCAAAAGCACAATAGTTAATAAATTTAAACAAAAAATTAAATAAAAATATGTTTTAAAATGTAATTATTAAAACAACATTGCAAAATATTAAAAATGGTCAATACATTTTATTAACTGCGTGCGGTTTTAACATTTTTATGTAATAATTTTATTGTACAATAAAATAATAATATAAATTTATTATTACCAATATATATTTCATGAATTGCGATAATTGTAGTCATGATAATATATTATTTTGAAATATAGTTTGACTGGCGATTAGTACTTTAAAAACTAAATTTGTTTATCATAATTTTAGTTGAGTCATCTAAAAAATAATTGTTATTATTTTTATATTTATTCTGTTTTCAGTCAATCAATACGTATGCATGTAATTGAAAATCAAAAACAGGCACGAACTGACGAAATATTATATAGTTTTTAATTTTATTAAATATTTATTAACGCATTTAATAAAATGTATACGTACTTATAAATTAAAATAGAACTGTATTAAAACTGGCTGATATAAATTTTAAATTACAATATAAAATTTATAAAATATATTAAAATTTAATTTCAGAATATCATTTATTTTTATTAATTTAATATAATAGCAATTCGTTAAAAATTATTTTTAATAATATTCTTTGGATTTTATCTATTTATAATAATTAGAACTCGATGTTAAATGATTAGGAACCACTTAAGAAATTTTATAATATCTAGAATGTCTAAAAATTTTAATATTTTGTTGTAATTTTCTAATATTTTCTTAAAATTTTAATAATTTTAGAATTATTTTAAATTGAAGAGACAAAAATTTAAGTTTTAGAATAGTTAAAGATTTTACAATTTTATAGAGTGTATGGATTTTAGAGGCCAAGATATAAAATTTTCGTGCGAAAGTGAATTTTAATATTTTTCAGAATTTTTAAATTATATGACACCTTCAAATTAAGAACTATAGTATTAACTTAACTAATTTGTTATTTTTTATTAAGGGAAGCCAAAGAAGATACGTCATTTAAAAAACAATTTTCTTAGACTTCAAAAATTTAGTGCCAAATTAGCAAAGTGTGCAAAGTGTTTTTAAAATTTTTAGAATAAATTAAAATTTTGAAATTTAAAATTGATAATTTTTGTATATATTTTTGACGATTTCTAAATCAATTTTAAAATTTTGTTTATTAAATATAATTTTAAAAGTTTTACTAAAGAATTTAAAATTTACAAATTAATTGTATTTTTAAACTTTTGCTGATTTGTACAAAATCAATTTTTTGCACTATTAAAATTACGATATTAATTTAAAATTATTATTTAACGACAATAATTTTGTTTTAAAATAAAATTCTTAAATTTTGTTTATTAAATATAATTTTAAAAGTTTTACTAAAGAATTTAAAATTTACAAATTAATTGTATTTTTAAACTTTTGCTGATTTGTACAAAATCAATTTTTTGCACTATTAAAATTACGATATTAATTTAAAATTATTATTTAACGACAATAATTTTATTTTAAAATAAAAATTCTTAAATTTAAAAACTAAATTGTTTAAAATTTTTGGAATTATAAAGATCAAAATTTGCGTATTTTCAGTGTCTTTTGGAAACCATTAGAATTTTTTAGAAGTAGCTAGACATTTCTATAAATACCAACAATTTCGAACATAGTTCAAAATTACTGAATCAATTCAAAAATATAATTTTAATTTTAATTTTAAAAATTGTGGGTATTCGAAAATGAGCGGAAGCTTTGGTAAACTGTACAAATTTAAAAATATCATATTTACTCTCCCAATTATGTTTAAAAATGTAATTATTAAAACAACATTGCAAAATATTAAAAACGGTTAATAATATTTATATCATAATTTTATTGTACAATAAAATAATAATATAAATTGGTAGTTAACAATATATATTTCATTAATTGCAATAATTGTAGTCATGAAAATATATTATTTTGAAATATAGTTTGGCTGGCGATTAATACTTAAAAAAAACTAAATTTAAAATTTGTCATTATTTTAGTTCAGTCATCTAAAAAATAATTGTTAATATTTTTATATTTATTCTGTTTTCAGTCAATCAATACGTATGCATGTAATTGTAAATCAAAAATCATGGACGGACTGACGAAATTTAATTAATAGTTTTTATTTTTATTAAATATTAATTAATGCATTTAATAAAAATGTATACGTACCCATGTACTCATATATATGTATATATTCAAATATTTATGAAATTGGTTTCAATCAACAGTTTGGGGAGATCAAAAACAGATTTTGTATATAATAATCCAATAAAATTTCAATAAAAGCGCTCTTAAAAATCCACATCCAAATTATTTATTTTTAACCACCAACGTGTGTTGAATTCAATGTGGCATAAATATAAATAAATATATATGTATATATATATATATAAATATATATATATATATATATATATATATATATATATATATATATATATATGTATATATATATATGTATATAAATATATATATATACATATATATATATATATATATATATATATATATATATATATATATATATATATATATATATATATATACATACATTTAAGTTCAATAAAATTAATTATGAAATACAAATTTAATTCTTAGAATCGAGTTAAACAAAACAACTAACTTTTTGTAATAAATAATAATTATAGGATATATAGTATATTGACAAATCGACAAAGCAAAGTCGCGATTTCAATGAAAAAAGGTTTTGTAGTAATTTTATTTTAATTTAAATTAATCAATATCGTGGAAAATGTATTTATTGGAAAATTAATTAAAATTTGGGTCAATGCATTAGTGTATACCTGGAAAATTCAATATGTATAACCACTCGTGTATATACATTTATAGATGTACCTATACCTATAAATGGAGCTAGTCACAGCAGGAAAAAATATGTTTATATCAAAATAATTACAGGTGCAGTGACCATTTACGTCATAAATTATTAATGAATTTTATGTCTTTTTTATAAAAAGTAATTTTATTGTAAACTGTTAAAATCATGTTATTAACTATAAAATGTATAAATCCATATTTAGGGGACTTTGTATATAATTACATAGATGAAAGTCCCCTTAATGTTTCGACGATGATTGAAACATGAAAATGATTGATTTTATTAGTTTGGTTTTAACTATAATTCGGTACCAAGGTGGATAAAATTGACGAGAAGTCTACAATTACAAGTATATTTTTTTAAATCGCGTCTCTAAATGTTTGGATCAAACCAATGTATTGCAATTTGAAGCATAAAATCATGTCATAAAAGCTGATAATAATAAACTAAAATAGTACAACCTCATAAAATTCATACAAAGAAATTTTTTCACAAGCTTTTATATATTTAAACTTAAAACGTGTCTAATAAATCGCTTTTAGCGTTTATGTGATCTGAAACACAATGAAGAACTGAAATAAAATGAATTTTAGCAATTTAAAACTTTTAAAGGTATGCGCGTGTAAGTATTGCGATTAACGATTTTTAGTCGCAGTTGTTAGGGTATTGGCATATGCGTCATTATTGTCCCCTATTCATATACTAGGGGCAAGTTATTCAAAAATTTATTAAAACTGTAATTTAACTGTATCAATAAATATCGCATAGACTGGCCAGAACCAAAATATAGACAAGTAAATAGGTTCTTAAGAATTACCACAACTTCAAATACTTCTTCTCCTAAATCTTGATTTGCAACTGCTCGTTTCGTTTTATTTGATTTGTAAAATAAATAAACTCGATTCCGTTTAATAAAATTAAAAAAAAGGAACGAACTAGAGAACAAATTAGCTATAGAAGTTACTAATATTAAAGAACAGCAAACTTTACTTGGGGAGTTATACTTGTGCGAACATAGTATTTTACCAGCCAAAATAATAAATTAGGACACTATACCCGTATAAAACATACCTGGAAAAATCATCACGTTTTCATTGAACTGTTGAATCTGAGGTAGAAGCCGTGATAAATCATTGTAACAGTAGAAGGGAGTTGGTATCTAAACTTGGTAAACTTGTGTTCAAGCCACCCGTCGAAGACTACTATAAAAAATATTTTTTTTGGAAATTCGGATAAAATGGGCACAGAACATAAAATGTCTATTCATCTTATTAGAACAACTTCAAGATGTTTATAGTTGAATTCTTGGAAAAAGTCGAGTGTAACAACACTAAAAAGCATTAGACACTAGATCAGCTGTAATGCTGCAACTCATCATACAACAGAACATATGATGAGGGGACATCAATAATAAAAATGCCTGTCGCCCCATTATGCCGTCAAAAATCAAATCAGATGGAACATAAATGAACCAACTTTTTCCAGATCCTGATGAAGGAAGTTGATAAACCGAAGAACTCATTTTCATGAAATACAACTTTCGTGACAAAAAAATTTCCGAGTAAGGGGAATTTGACGTTGTACACTTTTCTAATGGTTTTAACTTGTCTTTAAAATGTGCCAAAGAAATGATATTTTCTACATTATTACGATGTCCCACCGACATATTACTATTTTCAGAATCGTTTACTATGGTCGTTGCGTTTAAATGGCTGTTGATCGCTTTTTGTAAGCTAGGCACTACATCAGGTTATATAACATCAGTTTCCGAATTTTCATCCTGCCCTTATATTGTTGGAACGCTGCTTATACTCTAATTCTAAGACCATTAGAAATTAAACTCATTTTACACAAACTATAGGAAATGACCATAAAGTAGAAGTCTAACAAAAAATGCCAAAGCATTTAGACCCTGAAGAACTATGACAGTGAAGGTAACACTAAAAAAAAATTACAAATAATTACACGTTAAATTTGGCAAATTGTCCTATTGGAATTTTATTTATACGAAAATTTGAATTTGTCGTGTTTTGTTAATTTTAATGCTGCTGATTCTAGAGAGATAATCACATGCTGTCGAGTACATATTCGGATAGGTTAGACCAACTTATAATAATTTTTACTGTGTATCCTAGACATTGTAACGTAAGTCCATTAGTGGGTGAGTGGATTTTGACTTATATTGTCAATCACAAAATAACCCGGACTGTTAACAGATAATCTTCATTCAGGGACTTTGGAGCGGTCACGTTTTAGCCGGCTAGAGCTCAGGGATTGAGGTGGGGTTTTCCAAAGTGTGAATGAATCTTGCTAGACTGCAAAGGAAATAGGAAGAAGTTAAAGGAGTTTTGATTAAACTGGAGTGGAACAAGACAGAATCCACTCACCCAGTTACTCAAGAGCAGCGAACTATACCAACCTTATCATTCGTTAAGCGGGATTTATCTCATCATGAAAAGCAACAAATTTCGAAACTCAAGAGAAGAAAATCCGTAATTGCAAATAAATAATAATAAAAAAAAATAATAAAAGAGAGATGGTTTAAGCTAACTAACTCACACAATAATAAATTTATTATTTAAAGCAAATAAATTTATATAAATGAAAGTTAATAAAATATTAGAAAAGTTTTCAAGAAATATATATAAATAAAAAAAATGAAAAGGAAATTCTTATAAATACCCCATTAGTCACCAAAAAAAAATATTAGTTATATAATTTATAGAAAAGTAATAGATCATATCAAATTAGTCGTATAAGTACCATAAAAATCATACAAGCATGTATTATGTATTAGGTTGAGATATTCAATAAAAAAACAAGGTAATTATAAGAGTAATCTGATATGTAAAATAAACTAAAATTAAAAATTTAATATAATATATATATAAAAAAAAGTATAATAAAAAAAAATCTTAACTTAAAAGCAATTGTACGTTGAATGAAGTAAAGTTGAATGATGACAATTTTTTAATTTTTTTATTAATTTTGGTTTTACGGTATTTATCCGTATATAAGTACATAAATTGTTTGTAGGTATTTATATAAATTTGTATACACTTTGTAACGTTCATACACTAGTATAATATATTAATACTTTGAGTTCACAGATATTTTATAGTAATATTTTAAGTTCACAGACACTAAACTGTACACTGTGCACTTATAGTTTTTATATAGTTAATTTTTGTTTTTAGATTATAATTTAGTTAGTCTTATAGCACTAAGTATATAAATTTAATTTTTTTTTGTTTTTTTTATTTTCTTAAGATAAAGTAACACTATATAATCATAGGATTGGATTCACTGTATGCATTTTAATTTAACAGTATAACTTTGATTTTGGCTGGTTTACAGCTGTCACCATTGAAATGCATCTAATTTTTAACTATATACTATATTATTAGAATATATCTTAACTATATTATTAGTGTACTGATTTAATTAGTACTACAACAATAGTTTTTTTTTTTTTTTTTTTTACCTTAATTCTAATTTATATTTAATCACTAGTATTTTTCAAAGTAGATAGATTAGTATTAAATTAGATTAATTTACAACTGTTAACCAAAAAAAATTAATTGGTTATATTTTTCCTTTTTATTTTTATTTTTTTTAAGAATTCACTTCCACTATAGTCATATTTTTCAAAACGTCTCTTCGACTCAAAAAAAATTTGACTTTATATACCCATGTCAACAATAGCATTCCCCACCAACTAATTTGGAACGGGACAATCTAGTATACGGTCCCCTACAACCTGATTTTCCCGCGCTTTTGTTGTTATTTACTGTACAAGTAAAAAAAATCCAAATGCAGCGCAGGGGTGTTAAACCAACTCTAACTTGGAGCGCCGAGTGAAGCTAGGCGTTACAAGATGTCCACGTATAGACTAGTACACGTGGGCATCTTGTAACGTGGTATAATGTTTATTTATATTCGTTAAACATAAACGATATCAATGGAATGGAAACCGTCATCTTTCCCGCAGCTCAGCCTGGAGAGGTATATATATTAGTCGTGGGTATGATTTATTTTCATCTGACCCATTGTTTAATTAGCATACAAAATTGATAAAAATAAGAGATAGTATTGTTAGTATACAACAATAATACAACAAAAAAAATGGTACAGTAAATGTAAGCATTGTAACATGCAAATATATGTTACAAATCGTGGGGCGTACCCATGTAACCCTAAGATTACGAGGCTCACGCTCTACCACCTGAGCTAGCCGGGCAAAACTAATGCTAAAACTACGTATATTAATGCGGTGGGTACTGGAACGAACGTTTTAGTCAATTACTACTGTGAGAATGCTGTATAGTTTAGAATTATTCTTGTGTTAATATAGTTATACCAAGAGCGTGATATACCTCTATATGCTCTTTCCATCCTTTTCTAATTCATAAGAAACTTTTCCTATTTTCTTACTCCACAAATTGACGACCGAAACTTCTGAGATTGAAAGCATGAGCAGCTCTATCATAAGCTCTCTTTTCAGATGTAGAAGGATAAGTTCCTGGCATCTATTCATTCTATTGGCTTGACATTGAGGAGAGATATCTCGTTCACCGGTTAACTCTAATTCGTAAAGTAGCCGATACTATGTGCTGACCGAATATTATAAAGTGAGGCAAGAATTTGGTAGATTCGTGAATAACGTTACGTAGTGCATGCTCTATTTCTGGCAAATGAACGTCTCAACAACAATGGCCATCGGTGATATATCCCCTTATTGCTGCCAAAATTGATCAATTTCATCAATTTCAATCGATTCAAAGCTATATTTCGGAGTATGTATGGTGGGATATTCCATATTTAGCCAAAAGTTCGCTTAGTAGCTTTGAATAAAATTGTTGGGCATTATCAGACACTATTTTAGAGGTGGCATTTTTCATGGCTTTGAAAAATACGTACTTACTAAAGTAATCCAAACCGATAAATAAGTAACAATTTCCGCGGACCAAGAAAGCCCATATGGAGACGTTGTATGGGCCGTTCCACTTGAGCTTGGTCACCCATCATTGGCTGTGTTATGTGGTTGACCAGTTTGCAGGTTTTACAGATATCGCATCTCATTACAAATCGCCGGTACCATCCAGTTAAACCAAGAAATGTTCGGACAGTTAGTCCAGCATCTCTGAGTAATTCCGCCACTATCCTGAGGAGTTTAATGTGTTGTTCGAACGACCGTGAGTTGATGAGGAGGTCATTCAAGTAAACAAATACTTGATCCTGTAGCTCTTTGGAGATCACTGATAAACGCGGTCTTGTTTCCAGATTCCTATTCCAACGGGATCAGCCAGAATGCATCTTTCAAATCTATGCTAGGAGTCCGTCAATGATTGGTAGAGGATACACATCCTTGACCATCACAGCATTCACCCTACCAGCATCTAAACATATACGAACCTTACCGTTGGGTCACCGGACCAATGCTATCGGTGAACTCCAAGAGCTGTTTCACTCCTCAATCACTCCCAGGGCGAACATGCGATCGATCTCTTTATATGAATCTGCTTGTACAGGTGAACTAACAGGATAGTATCTCTGTTTAATCGGAACTACTAGAATGAGATAATTTAGTGGTTTTACCAAGTCCAAGTTCGGCGGAAGACCAAAATTGCTTGATTGTGTCGTTTAATAAATTATGCAGAGACAGTGTTAAGAGGTGCTTATTTTAATCGCTATCTAAATCACTTTTATTTGTAGAAGTGGAAACAATTTCAGTGATAGCTGGTGGCAATGGTACTGATGGAATCTTAGCTGGAATAGTCTGAAACGTTTTCTTGAAGATATATAATGGTTGTTTTAGACCCGGGATAGGTAATTGTCAAATCAGAAAAGCAACATAGCATACAGGTTACAGGGGGTATGCCGATACATTATGCTCTAGAAACTGAAAATTTCATATGGCCGAGATTTCAAAAAATTCTGGAGCTCTTCTGACCCGATCGATTTCTCTTAAACTGCTCCTGTAGATGAGTCAAGATGATCTCAACTACCACAAAAACAGCACCGCATATTGGTTACATATTGGATTTTTTATATGAGAAATTTTTAATATAAAATTATTTGTTTGGTACGAAAAATTGATTAAAAGTTTCCAAATTTTCTACTAACGTGTGATCGGTTGTTACAAAAATTCTAATAAAAATTCCACATAATTTTTCTGCTAGTTAATAAAATTACAAACGAAAAAATTCTCTTTATCTGTAGTGCTGCTCCTGGTGGTGAGTAGAAAAATGTATTTTTTCTGCTGAAAATCTTCTGCTGTCTTATTCAGCATGTCATATTATCGGAAAGGAATAACCTAGAAACCATCATATGGAACGAAAACAATTATCATGACTGAAATTATTGGTTCATGACTATTAACAGCGCTGCAAACACGTTGCAGTCTTCAGTACCTAACCAACTCACTGCATCCTAATATTCGAATACAATACTCCAACAGTAATTTTCAAACAAAGAACTGGATCAGTATAGGAACTCTGAAAAAATAATCACCAGAATTGATCCGGAAAGACTGCTTTCTGGAACAACCTCAATTGATTCATGAAATTTATTTAACTGCACCTACCTTATACGTTACAATCCGTCCGCCATACAAAAATTTCAATCGTAATGGTATTCATATCGTTAAGACCAGATTAGCGCACTCAATAATTTACATTGAATCGAATAAAACAAAATAATATAATATTCATTTGAATTTTGTTAAAAATTAAAAATAATAATAATTTTTTTTTTTAACTTAAAAAATGTTTTTTTTTATTTCTTTTAATTTTTTTTTTTTTTTTTAAATATTTTATTTAAACAAATTGTGAATTTTCTTTAATATATTATTATTTTTTTGTGCTCTTGTTTTATGGAAATGACTTTGGTTTTTATAATAAATATTACATTTATTTGTTTTATTTTATTATTATTAATTATTTGTCTAAAATAAAAACCGAGAAAATAAAAATCACCTTTTTTGTTTATTAATTTTTTTTTGTTTTGTATTTTTTAATAATATAATTATAATAATAATCATATAATATATAATTTTAATTTATTTACAAAATAAATTACAAATTTATTTATTTAATTTATTATGTCTAGATAATTATTATTTAATTTTTTTTTGTGTTTTTTTTGTTCAAATATTATTATATTTTTTTTTTTTTATGAAATTAATATTAATTAATGACCTTAAATACTAAAAATCACAATTTCATTTTTCATTCGTTTTTTTTAAATATTTTTTAATTTTTTTAAATTTATTTATCAAGATTTATTATTTATTATTTATAATATTAATACAGTAATCATTAATGTAATTTATCTTATGTTTTACACTTTTTTTTTTTGGGTTTTTTGTTTTAAGAAAAAAATAAATAAAAATATTATTTTTTTCTTAATTAATATTTATTTATTATAATATAATATAATAATATAATTAATTGATTTATTTTACTTTAATATTTTATTTTATTTTTTTTTATCTATATTTATATATATTTTTTTTTAAATTTAATATTACACAAAATTAATTTTTGTTTGTCAGTGTAGGTATTTCAATAATATTTCTGCATGTCTTGTTGTTTGTGAAATAATGTTTATCATAATGAATATTATTAATATTAATTTATTAATTATTTTTGTTTTTTACATTTTGATGATTGTCAGTTTTTTTATTTTATTTTTATTAAATGAAACAAAAACGGAATGGAAATGTAATTTATTTTTTATCATTGATTTGTTTGTTTGATTGTCGTAGTCAGTGTTGTTGTTGTTGTGCGAATTGATAATATTTTATTAATAGATTTTATTTCCGAACTATTTTGATAAATAACCGAATGAATGGGAAACATTGATTGAAGTGCGGCCGAGCCTTTTACAATTCTTTAAAAATTTAAGCCTCATCCTGAAGTTCAAAAATTTAAAACAATATTGTTTAGTGTGGCTTTGACTTATAACATTTAATAATAAATTAATTAAACAAGACTACCAAAAATTTTAAATATTTAAAAAAAAATGCAGTCTGAGCTTTTGCATACCTGCAACATTGGTATTACCCCCCATCCACTATATCATCGTATACGTCTGTTCAGTCATTATAGCATATTTAATTCAATGTTTAAAAGTTCATAAAGTTTTAATCCGTATTTAAATTTAACAGATTTTTTACGGCAGGCATTTCTTTTTGTCTGCAAAATTTCACAACACTGCATATTTATAAATTACATTCCGCGCATTCGAAATTTTAACAGTTTGTTTTCATTAATATTATTTTTATACGAAGATTTAAATATAAATAATTTAATAAATAATATACATTTTTTTGTTTTAATGTAATATTATTATTTCACAAACATTATTTTTGTTTTTTAATAATAAAAATAATAAAAATTATTTTTTGGAAATAAACGAGTATAACAACAACAATTTATATAATATTTACATTTTTGGTAATTTTTTTTTGTTTTTAAATTTTTTTTTTAAGTTTACATATTTTTAAAATAATTATTTCGTCGTATTGCTTTCATTTTTCCCGGAAAATACGGAAAAATTATTTTATATAAATAATTTTTAATTTTTCTGTTTTTTCTTTTTTTGTAGTTTTTATAATATTTTTTGTTTTTTAATTCACAACCCTATTTTTTTTATTTTTTTTTTTTTAATATTTATTAATTAATAATAATAATATTTTGACTTCGACTATACCGAAGTCTCCAATTCATGTCAACAGAAACTGTCTTTAGCTGATGAGTCTAAATATATTGGTGGTAAATTGTGATGGTGTGGCAGTGTCGAGGTTGGCGGTGGTGGTGGTAAATGATAGTGGGGATGATGGTGGCGACCATTTGCTTCCAGATGGTGATGATGATTTTGGTGAATTTGTTTTTTTTCGACACGTTTCCGGCGAAAACATGCCGCCAGACCGGCTGCCAACGACAGCAGTATGGTTAATGTGGCAGCGCCTAAGCCTACGTGTAGCGGTGATAGTGGCAGTCTTATTTCACATTGTGTAGCACTTTCATCGTATCCGGACGGGCAATGGGCAATCCCGTCACACCACAATTCTGATGGTATACAAGCTTGTAGTTCAGGACATTGGTATGGGCATTCAGTGCCCGGGAATACTTCCATCCAGGAAAATTTATAATCAAATATTTCGACCCCTGGCTTCCACGGTGATCTGTATTCAATGATCAAACCTTTCGATGTCTCAATGGGATTGAATTCGTTGGCATGTTCCCATCCGTCCGAGAAGGCGACCACCTCCGGACCAGACGGGCACAAATCTTTAGCATTTTTCGGATTATTTGTTGGATACACCGTTATCCGTGCATCCGTTGGACACGGTGGTGCCGATTGCAGCATAGTAGGCATCCAAAATCCTTTTAACTTTAACACCAAATAGCCGCCATCCGTGTCCGGCTCGAGCAGCCAAGGTTGAATTAGAGGTGAACATGATGTTGGTTTTAAATACGCCTCGCCACTTCGACCTTTCAGTCTCCGTTCGTTCCACAACGTTTCACAACCATCCATCGCAAACTCGTATCGACCTTCGAAATAGAAATCTCTAAAATCTTGATCTACATCCATTAACATTGTCGTAAATTGTACTTCTACGACGGAGGCGGCGAGTGGGGCTAGGGTTAAGCTACCCGATATATCGGAACACAAACAATCGCGTGGCAATGGAGAAATATCTGTCCATGGTAGTTCGCCAATACGCAAATCTGATCGTGGGCCACCCAAATTATTACAATGCCATCGGCCACTACGATTTTGTATATTTTGACATGCCCGTCCACCAAATCTAGCCCGTGTTATTGTCAGTCTTACACTTTCACCCATACTAGCCTCAAATCTGATCGTACATGAAATATTTGGAGCGCCACCACGGCCGAACATAAACACATTGGATGGCGACCTAAATATTCCACGCTTTGATGAGAATGACCGGTACACACGGTCGCATGATTTAAATTGGGTTTGTGTTACGAGTGCCGCCGGTTCAGGCATAGACGATGGTTTTGTTTGGTACAGTGTACTCGATGCGTCCATGGGCGCACCTCCCAGCGACGTATCAACAAATTCATATTTCAATTTAAACGATGCATTTGGCCCGTACGCTTTAGCGTTCCCGCTTGGCGATGGTTTAAATTCGATTGTCATTTCCGGACCGGTCGATAGGTAGCTTTCTGTGAATCAGGATTTACATTAAACATATAATTGTGTGTAATACAGTTTTTCGAACTTACCTTGACTCGAGCACGGTCTAGTTCCCTTAGCAATCAGTGAACGAGAACATAGTTTTGGTGTCTCCTCCCCACAAATTTCGTCCATTAAACTGGCATTACGATAATACTGATGCTGACGGTACAAATCGTTCCCTCCATTATTATTTCCACCAAATGAACCTAAAGTGGAAAAAAACAAAAGAAAATGTATTTTATATAAAACAATATAATTTATGATTGAGTAAAGCAAGGAAAACACAAACCATCTGTTCGACTAAAATTTAATGCTGATGATGATGATGATGGCAGCATTAAACGACCATCCCATATCCTTAATTGAGCTGAACATTCAGATGGTTGAAATATAGCGGAATCTAGCGTCGAATGATATTTTATAAAACTAATCCATACGATTTCGTGTCGTCGTCCTTGAAATTGATACCGACACACGGTGTTCGGTGGTAGGGTGTGCTGTGGCGGTGTCAATTCACCCGATGGACTTTCATATGCGCTCAATATAAATTCGCATTGGCCCGGTTGTCGTACGTACGCCTGAGAATTTGAATTCACATACATAATATGCACCTGCAATTCAAACCCGAGTAAATATGATATCGGATTCGGATGAAACAGACTATCGACCGCCGCCGTTTTAAATTCAATCATCATACTAGGCCCGCTCGATATAATATCCGGAACACTATCACCGCCACATATTCGTGCCAATTCGGGTGAATCATTTGTTTTACCATCTTTTATTGATAAAAAATCTTGTCCCCGTTCACATTGATCCCAACTTCTGGTTGTTTTGTTTGTGCGTGCGTGAGCAGAGTAGAATGAGTCGAGGAAGAAAAAAAAGAAAACATTTTGGTTTTTTGTGAGAAAATCTAAAAAAATTAGAAATACAAATACGAATTCGTGAAATGAATATTTTATTCGGAATTTTTTTTATTTATATGTTTATTTATGTTTTGCTGGTTCGGTGCGGTGCGGTGCGGCTGCGATGATGTTTGGCATAATAATAAAATACAACAACACAACAATTTATATATTTCGCTTGTATGGTATTGTGCTATGTGTGTTGTGTTCAGTTCCGTCCCTGATTTGATTTGATTTCTTATATTGATGGTGTTGTTGTTATTGGTTTGCTGTTAGATTTCATTAGGAACTGTACAAATCTACATGAAGAAGACGTGGTAACAAATTTACGTTTATTTATGTGCAAAATTGATGAATTCCCACGGTAATATCGCGTATATATATGTATGTGTATAAGAAGATGAAGTAAAGTTTAATTTTGAATATACATAAGAACGTTTTGTTAAGTTAATGCGCGCTTTATAAAAGCTGTTTTTTTTATTTTATTAATCTAATTGCGGTGTGTACATTTAATTTTAATAAGTAAAATGTTGATTTGTATTTTGGTACACATCGAAGCGAAAAGTTTAATATAATTCTGTATATGGTATACATTTGAGTCAATGTTTTCAGACTTTCGGTGTATATGAGATGTACACGAGCGATTTTAAAAATCATGGTACATATATAAGTACGGTTAAATCGATTTTGAGAAATGCAATTTTCTTTCTGGATACCATGAAAAAATAATTGAGTTGTGCACAATGAGAATAATTATGTATGCATGTATTATACGTAGAATATTTACATAAATTGACATCTTTCCAGCGAAATCAAAAAGAATATAATTCAAATAATTTCTCCATCAAAATTCAAGAGTGAAATTTTCCAACAATCAATATAAAAAATTATTCACTTTGCAGAATTTAATATTACAAGTTAAGCTGTTCGAGTGAACTCATCCACCCGATTATCCATTAAACTTTGAAATGCGTATGTCAATCAAATTATTTATGTATTTTAAGGCAAACAAATTATTCTTTACACGAATACAAATTATTAATCCATGCACGGTTTTCAAGATACCGATGAAGAGCCCTAATGAGCCCTATGACCCTAATTTAAATTTTTTGATAGTACATTGTGATAGCTTAAACCTGGTGGAAATAGTATGTTGGGACTTGTTAAAGTAGTAAACTTTGAACATTTATTGCTTTGGTATGCCTTGTTAATGGAAATTAAATGTGGCGATCAATACATTTCTAGATTTTAGTTTCAAAGTGAATAGTTACAGCCAAGAACCTTCGCCAAAATTTGTGGATCAAACACAATCGTTTTCGAGATCAATATATTAATACAGTAAGTTCAACTCCAATTTATCTTCTTAGTGGCTACTCAGAAGAGTTTATTGAAGAACAGTGAATTATTGTGTATGGTATGGGCAGTTATTCTATATTTTTATTTTTTTTTAATGTCAAAGAATATTTAAAACTTTATTGGAGAGAAACTTAATTTTGTTTTAATATTCCAAAGAATTTTAAAATTTACAAAATAATATTAGTTCCAAGAATGAAATTTGAAGTGTTTGTATTCTAAATGTTATCGATTTAGAAAATTAGCGCAAAAGAAACATTTGTTAATTATTAGAATTCGTTGATTTAAAAATAGAATTATAAATTGCAATTCTTCAAAATTTATAATTTTATTTAAAAAAATTTTAGGAATTAGTTTTAGTTTGAAGCAAAATTGTGTAATTTATAAAATAATAATATATAAATCACAATAGATATTAAATAGCTAGCTGCCCAAATGTTAGTAATTTAGAAATTTTACAAGTAATTTGTGAAAATGAAATTTTCAGAACTCGAATTTAATTATTTTAACGGTATTAGGGTTATTCGATTTTATAGCTTAAACCATTTTCAAAGTTTTAATATTCGGTTGCGGAATCGGAAATTATGCCGGACAATATCAAATTTGTTTTCCACGTCAAGAATGGAAACAACATTGTAGATGATTTCATTCGTTATATTCCACTTTTAACGGATTGAGCAAAACAGGTTTAAGCTTTTACAATGTAAATATGATTCTGCGAAAGAATTATCAATTCTAAATATAAAACTCAAGAAAAAATGGATCTCGCAACGATTTTCATCAACTACAATACCTATTTTATTAT
This sequence comes from Tipula unca, assembly GCA_951394425.1. NCBI lineage: Eukaryota > Metazoa > Arthropoda > Insecta > Diptera > Tipulidae > Tipula > Tipula unca. Next base: position 218,158,586 of record OX596380.1, read on the forward strand.
TTGAATCCTCGATACGAATTTAAGAGTTTTTTGGCTGCTGGGCCGCTACCGCGGTTATAAAACTGATATGATTCACAGTGTACAACCTGTTTACTTATTGATGTACCCGTACATTTAAATTACCAGGATTAATCAAATAGAGCCTTTTGAGTATGTAGTTTCTAAAGCCCAAGATTTTTAAAATTAAAACTTTGATGTGAAAATTGGTGTTTACACAAAGCGACACTACTTGATGGGCTCATTTCAAAAATTTAGAAACCAAGAATAAAACAGTTTTCTTGCGAAACTGAATTATATTATTTTTCAAAATTTCACAATTTTGAATATTTGACGAAATCTACAAATTTGGTATAAACGAAAGATTAGGAATTACATTTTATTTTTACAGTTGAAAAAAAATTATGTTTGTATTAGAAAATTTGTAAGACTATAAGTTCTAAACTTCTATTTCGGCAATAATTAAATCAATTACAAAGTTTGAATTTATAAGAGGTATTTTTAGAATATTAAAATTTTTAAAATTTTAAAAATTTTACGAATTTTTAGTTTTAATAAATTTTGAGGTTGAATTTTAATTTCTATGTTAGTGTGATTTATTACCGAATCGATAAGCTTTTCAAATACTTATAATTGTTAGAAAAGTTTGAGAATTTCAGTGGATTGTGATTATTCCAAGAATAAAACATTTTGCGAAATTCAAATATACTGTTTTTCAGAATTTCTCAATTTTGAATATTTATTTGAAGATATCTTCAAATTTGGAATAAACAGGAGATTTGGATCTAACTTTTAGAGTAGAAAAAAAAATTCTTTTTATATCGTTTCAATTGTTAAGAATTTCGAATTTGAAATTCTAAATTTATAATCCTAATGCTTCAAAATTTAGTTGCAAATTTGAACAATTTTTGACAGAACCAATTTTATTATAAATTTAACATTTACAGAATATTTTTGTTAGTTTGTTGGAGTTCTTAAAATTTTGCGAAAATAATTAAATCATTTACAAATTTAGAATTTAAAAGAGAATTTTTTTTTTAAACGTAAGCAAAATTTTGTATAGTTCATGTTTAATTTAAATTTTATTAATTTTAAGATTCTAAACATCTTTAGAGACTAGACTTTAAGTTCTAAACGCGCATATTACAATTTTAAAAATTTAAAGAATTTTACGATTTTTTAGTTTTAATAAATTTGGAGGTTGAATTTTAATTTCTATGTTAGTGTGATTTATTACCGAATTGATAAGTTTCTCAAATAATTGTTAGAAAAGTTAAAACATTTCAACGGATTTTAGGATTTTAGAAATCAAAAATAAAATATTTTTCTAGCGATATTGAATAAGGTATACTGTTTATCAGAATTTCATTATTTTGAATATTTGCTCTTGAAATTTGGAATAAACTAATAAAAATTAGGGTCTAACTTTCATTATTAAGAATTTAGAATTTAAAATTAAAAATTTTCATTCCTAATCTTCGAAATTTTAATTGCAAATTTGAACAATTTTTGACAGAAATATATTTTGTTTTAAATTTAAAATTTAACGAATATTTGTATTTGTGGAGTTCTTAGAATTTTGCGATAGAAAGAATTAAATCATTTACAAATTTAGAATTTAAGAAAGGACATTTTTTTTAAGATGAAAAGTAAAATTAGTGTGGTTCATGTTTAATTTAATTTTTATTAATTTTAACATTTTCAGAAGTTTATAAAAGTATATGAAAACTAATAATCAAAAACTTTAAGTTCAACATTTATATTTTTTGTAATTTTTAAGAATTTTACGGTATCAAAAAAAACTTGAACTTTAGAAATTAAGAATAAAACATTTTTGCGAAATTTAAATATAATGTTTTTCAGAATGTCACAATTTTGATTATTTGAATATATCTTCAAATTTGGAATAAACAGGAGATTAGGAACTAAATTTTATTTTTTAACTTTTCGAGTAGAAAATAATTTTTTTTTGCAAACTTTCGATTGTTAAGAATTTCGAATTTTTAATCCTAAACATTCAAAATTTAGCTCCAAGTTTGAACAATTTTTTACAGAATTTATTTTATTATTATTTAATATTTAAAGAATATTTTTTATTTTTGGAATTTTTAAAATTTTACGTAAAGAATTAAATCATTTACAAATTTAGAAGTTAAAAGGAATTTTTTTTGTTAGATGAAAAGTAAAATTTTGTATAGTTCAGGTTTAATTCAATTTTTATTAATTTTAACATAGTGGGAAGTTTATGATTTTATATGAACATACTAAGAATTATAGACTTTAAGTTCTAAACATTTAATTTTTTCAATTATTTTATATTACATATTTAACTTTTTAAGAATTTTTACTTTTAATAAATTTTAAGGTTGAGCATTAATTTCTAATTTATGTGTGATTTTAATTGTTAGGAAAGCTTTTTAGGAATTTAGATTTTAAGAATAAATAATCATTCTAGCGAAATTGAATTACATTGTTTTTCAGAATTTCACAATTTTGAATATTTGAAGAAATCTACAAATTTGAAACTAAATTTTATTTTTTAACTTTTAGAGTAGAAATTTTATTATTATTTAATATTTAAAGAATATTTTTTATTTTTGGAATTTTTAAAATTTTACGTAAAGAATTAAATCATTTACAAATTTAGAAGTTAAAAGGAATTTTTTTTGTTAGATGAAAAGTAAAATTTTATATAGTTCAGGTTTAATTCAATTTTTATTAATTTTAACATAGTGGGAAGTTTATGATTTTATATGAACATACTAAGAATTATAGACTTTAAGTTCTAAACATTTAATTTTTTCAATTATTTTATATTACATATTTAACTTTTTAAGAATTTTTACTTTTAATAAATTTTAAGGTTGAGCATTAATTTCTAATTTATGTGTGATTTTAATTGTTAGGAAAGCTTTTTAGGAATTTAGATTTTAAGAATAAATAATCATTCTAGCGAAATTGAATTACATTGTTTTTCAGAATTTCACAATTTTGAATATTTGAAGAAATCTACAAATTTGAAACTAAATTTTATTTTTTAACTTTTAGAGTAGAAAAATAAAATATTTTTACAAACTTTCAATTGTTAAGAATTTAGAATTTAAAAATCCAAATCCTTCAAAATTTAGTTCCAATTTTGAACAAATATTGACAGACTTTATTTGGTTTTAAATTTTACAGCATTTCTAATTTACCATTTACGGAATTCTAATAATTTTCGTGTTGTTAAATTTGTGCGTTAATAAGAATTAAGACATTTGTAAATTTAGAAATACAAATACAAATTTGAAACTAAATTTTATTTTTTAACTTTTAGAGTAGAAAAATAAAATATTTTTACAAACTTTCAATTGTTAAGAATTTAGAATTTAAAAATCCAAATCCTTCAAAATTTAGTTCCAATTTTGAACAAATATTGACAGACTTTATTTGGTTTTAAATTTTACAGCATTTCTAATTTACCATTTACGGAATTCTAATAATTTTCGTGTTGTTAAATTTGTGCGTTAATAAGAATTAAGACATTTGTAAATTTAGAAATAAGTAGATATCCTTTTGAAGTTATTGGAGTTTTAAGAATTTGGTATTTATTTTTGACAGAATTCTAATATTTATTGAATCTGTGTTAAAAAAATTAAAAAATTAAAATTTTGAGTAAGGGTGGTAAAGAAAATTAATTTTCATCAAAGGAATCTTCATAATGCTCAAAAACAGCATTTAATAGTAGAATAGAATCGAGCGGAGAAGATAAATGTAAAATAATTAAATATTTAGTTATAAAATGTATACAGGTAGGTAACGTTATAGCTAACAGTAAATAACATTCGCGCACTCAAAACTATAATATTCTTAATGTACATACATATAAGTAGATTGAGTCAATCACATATTTTGTACAACCTTCCACAATAAATTTCACAATACACCATAAATAAATTGCCATAACATACAATATACTCGCATATTATAAATAAAACAATATGTTGGATGGAAACGAAAAATCAACCGCTCATTACAACTGAAAATTTATAGCCCCCTCGTATAGAGCTCAAAATATATAAACAAATGTTATTTATTCAATCCACATGTACTTATGTACACACATAAATATTTTTTTTTGTTTCTACATATAATGTACATATACGGACATTGGTACGAACCGTAACGACATTAATCCTAAACAATTTCTTAAATACAGTAAATAATAATGTTATATCCGATTTAGGAGAGTTAGTTTTGTGTGTATGGTCGAATACGGCAGCTATATATGTATACCCAAACTAAAATTCTATATTTCTTTAAGATAATAAAATACGTGTGTCTAAGGATATATATTCTTAACATTAATATATCCTTAAAAACATTCCGTTAAATAAAAAGCACATAAAAATTATACTTTCCCTTTGATATTTATATATATATATATATATGTATTATAGGAAGGCCATATAGCCAGCATTCTCGGATATACGATATAAACATATATTCACAGCATACATATATGGGCTTGAATGCTTTTAAAAGTTATTTTTATTTTTTGGTTGCTGTTAAAATAAAATAAAAAATTAAATTATTATTATTATTATTATTTTATAAGGAACGGCAAAAGAGAATGTACGTATATAAAACACATCTGCTGAATTTCCGCAGTTTTTCGTCTTAAGCAAAAAAAAAATAGAACAACAACATCATCACTATATACAGCTCCGAATATATATATATATATATATATATATATATATCTACACATAAAACGAGAAGAAATCGGTTGAGCTTTTTGGGTATGTACATATGTATGATGTTTTTAATTTTAAGAAGATGAAAAGAAAAATCGTAACAGCCTCAAAAAGAATGTTCTCTTCAAATCAGGCAGCAGCGGGATGAGACGGATTGTTATTTTAAGTGCGAAAAAGTTTTATTACAAATATTGTTGGTTTTTTTGTTGTTGTAAGCTTTGTGTTTTCTGTATGAAATATTAAGTAAATTTAATTATATATATTTTTCGTGTTGGTAATGTTACAAACGAAAAAAAATCAAAATCATGTAATGTGAAATGAACAAGAAAAAGAAAAGTTTTTTGTGTTATGTATGAATGTACGAACACAATTTTTCTTCATACTCTATATACACTATGTATATACACTAGGTCTCGTACAGAGTAAATTTATTTAACAATAAGGCGTCTTGATTTTAATTTTTTGTCACATAAATATATGAAATTTATGTTTTCCGTTTGTTTTTCTCATTTATACAATTATACAATGTATTAGTTATACATTACATGTTTTAATTAAATTATAAATATGTGCGATATGTGTTTGTTTGTTTGGAGTTAAACCACCATAACGGATATAATTTTTTTTTTGTTAGTTTATATTATGATTTATTAACGTTTCGTTGTTAGGGGGTTAAAATGTGTATATGTAGTATACGCAGATAATGTGATTTATGTATTCTAATACTCAATGCTGAGTTCTATAGATCTCTGTCAGACTTAACTGCGCGGCCAGATTGGTATACGTATTATATTTTTAATGTTTAAATAAATTGTCTGTCAGTTTAAAAAATAAAACAATTAATAATAACACGAAAACCCGGCTTCCATAAAAAATTTTCAATTTAATAATTTTTGTAATGATTTTCCCTCACGTACAACATGCGCTTTTTGCTATTTTTTAGTAATTTTTTTCGAATACACAAGTCAAATAAATTTGCAATCAATATAATGGAGAAGACGAAAATGTACACAGTATTTTCTTTATCTATACAAGAGTACGAGTATATTGCAAACATTAAAATGTTTTTCGTTTCTCTGGCAATAAATAAATGAACATGAAAGTTTTTAATTTTCCCAGTTAAAAAAAAAAAAAAGCTTACAGCAAAATACTGTGTATATTTATATACAACATATAATGAAGTATGTATGTACACTATCCCAAATAAAATAAAAAAAAATTCAATTTATTTTAGCATTTTTCCTTTTTTTTCTCCGAGCTCCACCGAGTTCGACAAAATTCACAAAAACAAGAAAAATAAACAAAATCCAGAAGAAGGATGAGGAAAAGAATATCTTGACCAAAATATAAAAAAGCTCAAAGTATAAATTTAAAGTTTATAATGCGGATATAACTTTGTTATTTTTTTGCAAATAATTTCAATTTTCTCATTTATTTATACTTCGGGAAAGTTAAAAAAAATAAAAATGAAATGGAAAACGTTAAAAATGAATAGTTGCAATGTGTTCTTCTGTGTACATACATATACAAAATGGGAAAATAGTAAATTAAGTTATTTTCTATACAAGGTTTTATAATTTTATATAGCAGAATTGGGATAGTTAGGGTGTATAAATGAAATTGGCTTTAGGTTTGTCTACTTGAGTGATGGATTGTGCTAGACATAAGGGATAAAATTTGGAACGCCAGTTGTTTCAACTTATTAGGTTAGCTCTTAGGTTTTCTTAAATCAAATAAATTTATAAAAGCTATTTGTGTTCGTTACAATACAATAATCTGCATTGGTGAAAGTGGAAAACTAAAATTCAAAATATTGTAAAATTTTAAAATGTTGAAATTTTTGTTTGCCAATCTTCAATTTCAATTTCGAATAGAACTTTAAAAACTTAAATTTAAACTTAAATTTAACGAAAGCCTATAATCAGGGATGGGCATTTACGTGTCATCTCTTATTTTCTACGTTGACGTGTCAACAACCTGTCGAAAATGTAAACAATTTTGAAAATTTAGACAACTCCTACAGTGATTTTGTGAACTCGGTCTAAACTACTACGGTGACCAGATTTCTTTAGAATCAAGTTTTAGAATCAACTTTGAATATTTTTCGCTCATCGGTCCATTGAGCGCCATAAATGAAATTCCCTTTTCAAATTATCAAGGACAGGCAAAAACGACACAAAAGAATCTAAATTATAAAAATAACTTTTGTCTTTACAAACATACAGAGCCTCGCAGAGCCATGATGAGGCCTACTTAAGGTACTGCAGATTTTAGAAGGTTGTAAGAAATTATTTAATTCCCAGAAATCCAGAAAAACTGGATTTTGTGGGTTCCAATAATTTTATTATAAAAATATGAATTTTGAGGATTCCAAAATTTCGAAGGAGTTACTTAAAAGTCGGACCAATGGCCAGGTAAATCAATTATTAAAGTAAAAGCCGATTTTTGTAGATTGTAAAAAAATGAACAACCTAAACGTTAAAAATTTATTTTCATGTACTCGATTTAAATGAATTTACCGAAAATTAAAGTAAATATCGACTTTTAACCGTGAATTGGTTCGCAACCCGAATCCAGAAAATTTCGATTTTGCGTTTGCTCCTCAGAAGTTGGTTATCACAAGAATTTTTAAGTAGCTCGAAACTTGGTAGATAAGAAAATATCCGAAAACAATGTGACTGCGATAGTTATGCCAGAAAAATTGAAAATTGTCTCTTACATCAGAAACGTAAAAAATTCATCACAGACTTGTATTAGCATTTATTTTGAGTATATACATTTAATTATACTTTCCCATCATTTTATATTTCATTACTCACAATTAATACGTAAAATTGGACCACTACTTACGAGAACTCTAGGCTATTTGAATAAAATCAACAAAGCTTGGTCATAATCTTCCGCAATTATAAGTCTATAGGTAGCATGAGTAGTACGGTATTGATTCGGAAACAAATACGGCAAATTAAACCTATTTCTAAATTTTTAAACTCCTGGTTTATTGAAACAAATACGTAAAAGAAATAAAATGTGCCGGCTTGACCGAAAAAAACACAAAATAGGAGATACACCTTACTACAGCCGCAAACTATGTGATGTCGTAAATACTAAAATTAACCCACTGCAACCCAAAATAGGTAGTTCATATTAGAGAAATTATCGGTCAAAATGGCAGTGCGGTTGTTGAACCTGGTGCAATTGCTTAACGATTTCTTTGTGAGCGTATAGGTGTTCCCATATATTCCGCTGCGATATGGATTCGATATTAAAAATCGGATAGTCACTCAGAACTATGATATAACGAATAGTTATTATGAGCTGTATACCATTATAAAGTCTCGTGAAAAAACTATTCTCCGAGATTAGACGGTACATCCAATGGTTTGCAAATGGCTTGTTTTATTGTGGATGTATTATCTTTTATAATGAATTTAAGTGCAAGGGCTCTATAGAGGAAGGGCTCTATAGATTAGATTTATATAATTATAGAACAGTATCCATTTTGTTAATCTTCTCGAAGATATTTGAAAAAGCCATACAAATTAGAATGTTAGGTATCTTGGATAAACACTATTTCCACACAATCACATTTTGTGATTCCCTAACTGCTTTTACCGATGACTTTACATTTACAGCTGTTGCTGCAAACACGCCAATATAACTACAATTGATCACGATTTAAATGTACTAGCGGTATGGCTTAAAACCCATAGCTTGATATACTCTTGAGAAACTTAAGTGGTACATTTTATGGACAATGTGTTTGGTTGTACTGGGAGGTCAATCTGCGCCTTAAAAAGGTGTTTCGAGATAAAAGTAGTAGATGAGTTACTTGGGTATTATCGTAGACGTTAATATGAATTTTAATGAACACACTGAGGAATTGAAGCCTTAATTACTATAGGTAACGTGGAGAATCTATGTTTTGCGACTATACCTTATGTCCTTCTAAGGTTGGTGTATTTAGCACTTCTGTATTGTCTATGTTGGGATGGTGCTTATAAAACAAACTTCAATTTGCTCCACATTATACAGAAACATATTCTCAGATTTATGACTTTAAAAGATATGCTTTTCCCATCTTCCGGGAACTAAATATACTATACCATTGAGACACATGTTTGCTTATAAGGTTATAAGGTTAAATTTGAATCATTGCATCTCACACATGTTCCAGAACATATGACAGATGCAATTATCTTACCACTTCTAGAGAATAACATTGTACAGTATTACTGTTTTAATAAAAATGTTGGTAATGAAAAAAAAATTAAATAATATTAGAGGGCACTCATTTTAGTTACGTAGTCGACGAGTAAAGACGATAATGTTCATTGCCTATATTACTTCTAAAATGTTTTTAGATCAGCTGAAGATATATATATTATAGGTACAAACTAAGGTACACACATATCCTGGGTTATTCGAATATAAAATGAAGATTGAAATTCAAAAAAGCAGATGTGAAAATGATTTAAGGGACTATCGTACAAACTGAGAGCCAAATTGAAGTTCGTATAGATGCTCGCATATTACATAAGCCTTTCGTTTCTTCATAGTGCATATCTGCAATGCATCAACAATTATATACGAATATAAGGCGAAACGTTTTAAACTGACATCTCTATCGTAAAGTTCGACATTTAAGACGGTATATTTACTCAGTAGGTTTTTTATGTTGCCGCTTATGTTTGTTATACAGATTTCAAAATTTCTTATTTGTGCAAATTGGAAATCGTAAATCGTTTCGATTTATTACCGGTGTTTATCGATAATTTCGTGAAGTTCATTCAAAATCGGTTGGTGTTCCAGAAATTTCATCAACTGATACTGCAAAATCGTCATGTGAATTATCGTGAAATTGAAGGATTCTATGAATATTTGGCTGTCAAAAACATTGCGTTAGATGCCACATAATTTAATAATCGCTCAAAAAAAACTCGTGTTGTCGAAAGAAATGTTGAAAAAATATGATGGAGCTTTAGAAGAAGTCTATAACATATGACTATGCATATGAGCTCGAAACCAAACAGCAGTCCAATTGGAGCCAAATACAACAAAAGATGTTCGGCTTCGAAGCAAATGTTGGCCTGTTTTTTTTAGGAGAAATTGGACAAGTGGACATGTCGCAACCGTACCAATGGTGCAAAAGAGAACGGTCAATTTTAATTGGTACACAACCATTTGTTTTCCATAAGTCTTCGGCGAAGTAAGGAAAACCAACTGCCTACGACGGAACACTATCCACCACGACTATGCGAGCTCTCTGTCTCTTCTCGGTTCAAAATGCATGTTTTGGAGATACCTCAATCGGAGTGGAGAAAATGCTTAGAAAATTGGTTTAAACGCGCTTGCAAAATTGTTTTGCTATTTATAATTTCGAACGAATAAAACCAGAAGTTAGTTGATAAAATTATTAACCAGATTATGATCGTTTATTTGAAAATTGAGCGATAGTTGAAGTGCTGCGAAGCAATTTAATACCTATGACAGCACAAATATCACATAGTAGACAAACAACCCTGCTCCGCGAAAACAAAAAATGTCTTTAAACAATACTTGCCAAATAAACCTACAATTGGAGATTCAAGCTATTTGTATGATCAGGAATTTCTTTTTGGTATAATATTTCGAGATTTAAGCAACCCAGGAAAATATTGCCTTGAATCGAGCCAATTCCGAAAAAAATTAAGCAGCACTATTTATTAAAACAAATACTTCAAAGTCAAAACTGCAGGGTTAATTATGATAACTAGGTCAGATATCCCTGCATAGGCGTACCTATATTATATCGAACGGAGTGTGTGCATGACAAAACTGTGCAGTTATTTTGACCTGTGCAGGCTTTACTTGCGCAGGCAAACCTGAGTATTTGTAGTAATTTTCATACAGTTATTGACTTGTGGAATATCGAACATAAGAGGTTGAAGGCAGTGTGAATTGGTGATATAAATTTTATTACAGATACAATTTAACCTCTATCGAATGAACTTTTGAATGGGCATTTACGCGTCATCTATTATTTTCTCGACCACCCGTAGACAACGTCGAGAATGTAGACAATTTCTAGAGTGGTTTTGTGAACTAGTCTTAAACTAGGTTGATCAGGATGATAAATTCCTTAGTTAACTCCTATAAAATTCGGTAAAAGTTAGAAATCTTTTATTAAACGGTGAAAAACTGGCAAATTAATAATTATTTATTTATATTTCTTCAACACAAGCCAATTAAAAAATACATATTTTTAAAATTTATCTGAAGTGAAGAGTATCAATCGGACGCCCAATTCTCTTCAGTAGCTTAATTATCTGAATAGTAAATCAATTATCTGAAGAGTTGCTCAACTATGATCAGTTATTTCATTTCAATCGAAAGTGCCTATAATAATTATATAATTGATATAAATAATATGATATTTTGAGCTTTCCAATTAATTGAAAATGAGTAAGGAATTTGTTAACAAGATGCACTATAATCAGAAAGCTTTTATTGACTTCAACGGTGTTGCTAAACAACTGTGAAAACAACGATAATGGAGCATTTTATAAATAACATTCCTCTCAGTAAAATTACTAAACCTTCAGCCAGACTTAATTATTTAAATTAAGCTTTTTAGATACTAGTACAAAATAATAATAAAAATAATTTGAGAGCTTTCAGTAAAAAACGAATTAAATTTAATTTTTAACTATTTTTTTAACCAATTGAATTTGTTTTATAAAAATGTTTTAAATTAAAATATTTTCATAATTAACCTAAAAATTTAGAAAATAATTCTACTGTAATCTGAATGTCCACAAAATTAGTGTATCTGTTATAAATTTTTTTTTAAAGTTCTGATATTACTGCACGCTAGGTAAGATACAATTAAATTTTATCGATAATTCGAAAGCTGTCCTAGAATAAAATAAAAATAGGATTTTTTTTAGAACAAAATTCACAATAGGCGGTTGAATTTTGTCTAGGATCCTAAATTTGTTTACATGAGTTAGTGAGAGTATCATGGTTTTTAAATCTAATAATTTTACCGATTTTGTGATTTTTTTCTGCTAACCTATTGCTTTTGGCATAGGTCTACCAAATAAATATTTTTTTAAATTTTCTTTGGAGAACGATAACTTCATAATGTTTAATAGTCCAAGATGTCATTGGGTTTAAACTATCCGATGTATACGACGTTACATCGTGACATTCTGGAAATTGTTTTAATTGCTTTAAGGGACAGGTTAAGAACCAATTTTCATATACGTGTCAAATTATTATTTATCATACGGCTTAACTGAATCGCTGATCACTAACAGCTTCGCATCCACTCACAATCAGATACGCTTAATTCACGCAGAGCTATACAAAAGCTTAGCAAGTGTTATGATCAAATACCGGTGATTTGAATGCATCGTCTTAAGTAAACGGAAAACAAATGCAAATAATTTTAAACCATCACTTTTAATCCATTATCAGTAACCGCCGTGCAATCAATCAAATCTATGCAGCAGCAGAGGTATTAATATACCAAAATATCTAAGGTTGTTGACGTTGTCTTACTAGTCGACGTTGATAAAAAATATTGCCAAATAGTCTATGTAATACTCTCCGTGTCGACATTTGCGTAGATTACATGGCGTATTCTACTTGACCAATCCCTGCTGATACGGAATTAGGCAACTGGTATTATGATTGTCTGAGTGAGAAAGTTTTCCTTTATGGTGTAAAGTAAGCGTACAATTCTCAAGCCAACCGCAATATCATTTAATAATGAATAAAAGATTTCATTTACGATTTCGAAGTAATTGTGTGGGCGCACAGCAGAGATTAGGTAAAACTCCACAGATATACCTGTGCAGTCATACCTGACAGGTTTATCTGAAGAGATTATAAAAAATAAAAGTAGATAACCTTGAAAAGATAACCACATTGTAACGTTGAATATTTTAGCTCGATAGGATCGATATGTATGTTGTTAATTCGTGGCTTCTACAAATAAGCATACAAAACAAACACACTTTTTTTAAAAGTTTTCCACAATAATTATCAGTTTTATCAATCATTTTGAAAATTTATTTTATATAGAAATCGAAACTGTGCTACGCTGACAGTAATATAGATAAACAGTATACACAAATGTATAATTAATCCAATAATAATAAAAAAAAAAAAAAAAAATTCTCGTCGTAAATTTTAGTCGACGTTCCCAGGCACTCACATAGTAGAACACACGAAAATTTGTGTTGCATCAGTGCTAGACAATTTTTCGTGTGTTTCACTATGTGAGTGCTTGGTTAAGTCGACTAAAATTTGGTATTTTCTTAAACAACCACTCAGAATGTTTGAAAATTTATGGTGTACAGATTTCTATTTTGACAATAGATCCGACTCACGTATTTCTAGACTATATATATAGACATTAGAAAATTAGAATTCAAATATAAAATACATTTTTCTATGCTATCTGGTACAATCACATCTCAAACTTATTTTGTGGCGCACGTTTATAAAAATAGAATTTAATTTGTATTGCAGTAAACACCAAACTATAACATTACAATGCCAAAAAAATACATTTTATGTATTTAGAAAATATCAAACAGCGTGCCAATTTCTTATATATGAACGTACATTCCAAATATTAATTTGCTCTTCGTTTGTTTATATCTATGCATCTTATATGTACTTATGTATATATTTAGGTATTGGAGACCATCCAAACATAAATTCATGTTATATGTGCTTTAATATACATGTTTCATGTTGATATTAATCAATTTATATTTTATGTTCCGAAATGACAATATAATACATAAATTATTATGTGAACGGGTTTTTATTTTTGGGAAATGGCAATATTTAATTGAACAAAATGCAGAAAATTCTTGTTGCATAACTTTGTATAATTAATGACCTAGATTAGTGTACGGCTTCACACAGGAAAAATCAATCCTATATATGTGTATTTGTGTACATATACTACTACTATACAGTACACAAATTTTATAAATGCAGACGTCACAAAAGCGAGCGAATTTATTGGCGTTGTTAGATTTTTCATTATGAATGATTAATAGGAAATTTTCGTTACTGCGATAGATCTACCCAATTTTGTGTGATGACAAAAAATTGGGACAAACAATTTTCTTTTCGTTTGGTTTGTTACTATATTTTGTGCTGATTCACTATAAATATATAAATAACTGAGTTTTATTATTATTTTTATTTTTAATATGATTTATTAAAAAATGTTCAGTTTTCTTGTTGTTGTTATTATAGTTTTTTCAATAACCGAATAAAAATTCATTTCCGGTTTCGCTATATACTTTTTTTTCTTTTGTTAAGGATGGGAAAGAGTGGAAAATAAGGAGCTTTTCTTGGGTGCTTTTGTATTCGACCATCTTTAAGTAGAATATCATATAATGTTATTGTGTTGTGTGTATAGCGAAAAGACATAACAAACAAACAAAAAAAAATGAAAAGTGTTGTTATGGAGGAAAAAAAAAGATTCACTCGTTTTCCAGTTTTCTTCTGAAATGATTTTTTTTTTTTTTTTTTGCGGTTGATTTCCTATTCTAGTTTTATTTTGTGTCGACTATTATTTTGGATTCGATTTACTGGTTTTATTATTAAGTTTCAAGTACGATATATTTATAAAACGAGCGCATATATATCGCAATAAGTGAAGATTTTCAACTTTGGTTTTTCTTATTTTTTTGTCTCGTTTCGTCTCGATTCGTTCATGAAACAGAAAACTGACCAGAACATGTACATTGTATAATGTATAATGTAGAAACTTCAAAATAACCAAGATCTGATAATGATGTTCCACTCTCAATGTATACAATATATACTTGTATTAAAAAAAATACAATAAAAATTAAATTTATGTTTGGTTCAATGAATTTTCGATTGGGTTTTTTTTGGGAAGGCTTTTGCGAGAACCTACTACAAATATATTTGGTGAAAATTTATTGTATTAATTTTTATTGTATTATTTCATTTCTTTGATTATTTTCCAGTTTTATTGATTTAATCGAATATACTTCACGTATTTTATTATACATTTTTTTGAAGAAGCTTAAAATTTTATTGATGTTACAAAAAATTATATTACTTTGTGCCAAGACAAAATTGTGTATGATATCCCGCCTCAGGCCGTTGGGGATGAATTTATATATCTTATATATTGAACGTTTTCCCTTCGTATAAATAAAAGAACTTAAGAGAAAATTACGCCAATGAAATATTTTTAATGTCGCAAATTATTACGGTTAATTGAGAAGTTTTTTTATGGGCAGAAAAGTACTTTTCTTTGGCAAGATAACGTTCTGGAAAAAAAAAATTCAAAACACAAATTCTGAAATTCTGAACATTTTTAGTCATCCTAAAATTTTAAGATACCTCCAGGGATTTAAAAAAAAATACAATCATGTTTCTTAGGACCTAAGTATGATATACAAATTTAACTATCAAATTATTCAAATTTGTTAGAGTTTTCGGATGAGGAAATTTCAGGAATTTCTTAAATTTTAATAGGAAGCATTGACGCAATTTTTTAATTCATAAAAATCTAAAATCATAAAATGTTTAATTTATAATTTGAGGTGGGCTATTTTAAATTTCGATTTTTAATTTTTGATACACAATTCAGAATTATAAAACATTTCAATTTTTTAAAGTTGATTTTAATATAAATCATTGAATTTGGTTAATATGTAGCTCTGCAAGTTTATTAATTTTAGAAATTTTGAATTTGAATTATATTCCAGATTTCTAAAGTTAGTTGGAAATTTTGGTTTTTTCATACGAAATTTTACAATTTTTAATTTAATGAATTGAATTTTGAAAAATGAACTATTTACAATTTTAAAAATTCAATAAATCTTTTGAAATATCATACATTTTAAATTTGATATTCAAATTATTTGAAATCGAATTTTACAATTTTTTGATTAAATTTTAATTTTAATTACCGCAATTTTCAAAAAATGGAATTTTTTAAATTGCTCACAATTTTTTGTTGAATGTCCCATAATAATAATAATCAGTTTTTAAAGGCCCCATTACTGACTGAGTCAACTAATTAGCTCCAACGGTTTCGATTCTGAGCATGGTCTTCATATTGTCTAAGACAATCTGAAGAGGCCAAGTCGTTCTCTATACATCGTGAATCCATCGTCGCCTGCAACGACCTCTGCGCCTACCATATAGTGGCTCTCCTTTCAGAGATCGCGGCACAATTCCTTCCGGATAAGCAACGTGACTGAACCAGCTTACTCGCGGGGATCTAATGTCATGTACAACATCGCGGAACTTCAGAACTCGATCTCGATATTGTACAGAGCTCGGTATGTGCCATCTATTTCGAGTTTTAGGCCGTAAATCACACGCATGATATTCTTCTCTAAAATGTAAGGAGCCATCTCTCGTACTCATCCTTCAGCACCCAACTTTCACTTTTGCTTCAGTATCGTGGCACTTTAAAGGTGTTTAAATTTTAGCAGAGGCCTTCAAGGATACAAAGCACGACTGCCAGCTGCCAAATCCGCGTAGCTGGCCCCCTTGATAGAGCAGCGTTGTTTTTCCTCGCGATTGTGAGATTGTTGTGGCACTTCACTATGGGCTATATTTTGTTGCTCGATTGCAAGACCGAAGCGATACAGATGGTGACAAGTTTATAGAATTTCCTTCATTGAAATTTAAAATTTTTTAAAAAAGATTATTATGTTCTGTTTAATTTTCATTGCTTGGAAAGCTTCGTTAAAACCGGTTGTAATAGTAAAAATAATTAACGATGGAATAAAATAATTTAAAACTAATTGTGCACAAATACTTAGAAACACCAACGGCGTCAGGTCAATTTGCTCAAAACAACGATATATAACGTTGTAATATAGTATAAAGGAGGTCTCAGCTTAGCAGGAGTAGCTCATAAAAAACTGAAACGTGTCACAACTATGATTTAAAAAAAATATAAGAAGGTTATAACTTCCATTAAAAATAATTCGGGGATCTGTGACTAAAACCGTGCCATAAACTTTAATACCATGAAGCTTGGTAAGGCGAGTTTGAGTTTAAGAAAGCCGAGTCGTTCAGATAATCAGATTGTGCCAGTCGAATTTTAATTAAAAATAAGCAAAATGTCAATATACTTGTAAATAATCAAAAAGCCAAATCGACCATAATATTGATGTTCGATTATCTGAAGATGATTACAAAATTATGCATGAAATAATATTATTTAGTATTTCCCATCAAATTGCTTGTAGAAGCGCTATATTCAGCTGAATTAACCCGAAGTAAAGATGATTTAAAAAACAAATAATTCGGATATATTGAAAATTATTGTTGATAACTTGACTTGAGATAAGAACTCAATCTTCTGAAGAAGAAGCAGAAGATGTCATCGTTGAAAATCCCATTTAAACCATGAAACGTTTGAAATTGGCCATTGATGAAAATACTGAGCTATAGAGGGGATCAAGTTTTAAAAACCTGAGATGGCTTTATCACGGTAGAAAAACAGACTAGCAGATTTCATGACTTGCCATAAAATCATTTTTTCACCGTAAAATCCCAATGACCTTTTTCAGTTTGGACACTTTAATTGTTTAACATTTTTGCTTATAATTTTAATTACTTATTTAATAAATTGGTTTTAATTTATTTTTTATAAATTTTTATTTTTAAATAAACTATCGATAAATTATCGAACTGATCAAAAAAAGTTTGTGAATTTGTTTTGGTGGATGACAAAACGTACGAGAAAAAGCACTTCAAGTGAAATAAATCTGCAAAATAATAATTGGTTGGCAAGAAAATTTTCATACTAAACCTGCACAGAATTCCAACAGTAATTTAGATAGTTCGCACTACTCTAAATTGGTACGAAACTGATCAATTTAATGCTGTCTTAAAAAAGCTGAGCCCACCGGTTTCGAGCTATCCAAAAATATTCGGCAATAGTGAAAACAATGTTGAACAATTTTGTCGGATTGGATAAGGTTGCTGAAAACGTGCATTCTAAATGGAACAATATTGCTGCCAAATACATAGATGTCCCTATTGCAAAATAAAACTTTCATAAACGTAAAATTCATTATGGTTTGAGTAAAAACTAATGAACTTTCAAAATTTGCATTTGCGCTTGGCGATAAAATAGTAACCGAAACAGAAAACCAAAACGGTTTCTTAAAATGATTTGCACTGAAACTGACATATCTATGGATAGTTATCCAAAATACAAACGGCGCCCTCCACAGAGTTCTTAGACTCTGCCACTATCACGCTCAAATATACCAATTGATAATCGGTTTATGGTTCTCTACAATCCTTTTTTGAGCTGAAAATATAACGTGCATATTAATGTGGAATTGTGCTCAACCGTAAAGGCCATTAAATATACCCATAAATATATCACAAAAGCGTTCAGGTGGATGATATTAATAACTCTCACGACGTGATTAAATATGACGAAATTACACAATTTCTAAATTTTCGTTATATAAGTTCGCAAGAAGCAGCATGGCACCTTCACGAGCTTCATATACATGACCAGTTGCATAATGTGTTCATGTCGTCCATCCACCTTAGAGAGGGACAATCAATTTTCTTTAATGAAGACAATATGGAAAACGAAATACGACGTGAAACTGTTAGAAGAACCACCTTTACTGCTTTTTTCGATCTAAATTCAACGTGTTACGAAGCTCATCAATTTTTATACCAAGATATACGAGACCAATGCACTATGTATACTTAAAAATCATAAATGAGGAAAGCGATCGCCGAATTCAAATTTTGGAGAAAAAACTATCGGCAGAACCATATCAGTTTCTCTAAGAGGTTTACCATCTCAGAGGTATCTTACGAATGCTTAAAATTTTTTAATAGTTTAACATATCCAACTTTTAAAGAAGATCATTATTTTTAACAATATTGTGTCACTGTAATCCTGCAAATCCATTGGAACGTTTCAATATTTTTAAAAATTATATGAAGGACGATTTTCTTCACCAGGGTAGCACCGAAGACAGCTGCGATTATTGCTTAAAAGAATCATGTGAAATATCAGGTCTCGATTTTTTTACCTTAGTACCAATTTCTGTTCCTGCAGAGCGGACTATTCCTTTAATTTTTTTATTTACATAACCCAATTCCAATTAACGAATTACATGGCGTAATCTACCACGCCCACCCCTGTTCACTATACCTAAAGTCTGTTGAGCAGCACTGACAACCACAGTTTTCAATACCTCCTGGAGAGAGTTCCTCAATGTTGTCGCTGAAAAGATCCTGATATCGTTTCTTTTGATATTCATTTACCAGACCTTCTCTGTCAAAACTACACTACCTACGTATTTGGTTGCTGACCGATTAGGTCTCACATGTGTCCATGTCTCTAGATGTATGTGTTTGCGAATGAAGAACGTGATTGCTACTCTAAGATCGCGAGCAATTGCAAAATACATTATTCTCTCACAATTATCGATCACAGTTTTGTGTCGGGAGTACGGAATTATGTGTTCACATAAGTCGGCGGCTTGATTTCTGCCAGCTCTAACATTAAACTCCCCAATTACCATTCTAACATCGTGTTCGGGGATAGATCACATTCGACCGTCCAAGTCATTGTAAAATGAGTGTTTATCTTGGAGATAGCTGACTTCTATAGAATATATGGGCGCATGTACACAAATTTGGTGTACTTCATACGCAAGCGAATCTTACACAATCGGTTATTGACTGCTTGAAAATCCTAAGCTCCGTTCTTTACCTGCGGCTCAAGAAGAAATCCAGCTCCAAGATTTCCGAGGTCATCTCCACTGTTGAGCAACATAAAGCCCTGAGATACATGGTCTCCACTTTTAGGACACCGAGTTTTTTGATGAGCAAGGAGTTCCAGCCGTGATACTCCTTCATGTACGTGATTAGGCCCTTTAAAGCTCCTGGTTTTCTAAGTGACTGCACGTTCCACGTGCCGATCCTAAAGCTCGTGTCCAGGTACTTGAGGTCCTTTTTTTTATTTTACATTTGATTATAAAACCCTTCATATTGTTACAATCTAGTAATTTATCAAACTGCGTAATCAACCGTGATAATCGATGCGAAGTTTATGACAAATTATTTATTTGGTTTTTTGATAAAATAATAGTAATTTTTCTCTTCTTTAATGGAATTCTGGGATCGGTGACTGACTGGCTCACATATAATTTGTAATTTTTTTCTATAATTTCTGTAACAATATTTTCTTGTTTCAAAATCATCAATATATAACCGTGCCTCTCTGTTGTTATGCTACAAATTAGTTTAAGAGGTCCGACTAGGTCTAGGATCCGCCATTCAAATTGTTTTAAATTTCACAACAGTCTGAAAATGTATATAAGCGATATTAATCCTTTAATGAATTAAAAAATGTTTACCAAATTCAAATCGATTGACGTTTTTTTTTGTAATATTCTTTTTGAACAAATTTCTTATTTAACATCCCACAGCCCAAATTACAATTAAAATTGTTTTTCCAAGAATCACATTTTTGTGTATATACTTATTTTTAGAATTAAATGTCAAACCAAAAATAGTTCATAATATTTGTGGTTTAATATAATTAAGCAAGAAGGATTTTTTTTGTTAAATTTATATATTCATTTCAGAATTTAAATGGAAACGTTAAAAATTACTCACTTTAGTGCCCGATTATTTTGTTCAAAATTTGGCCCCTGCTCCTTTATATGGATTTTATGGCCATCTGGTTGCCGCACCACAATCATCGCATGCAAACCGGCCGGTGGCGGTTGCCGATACTGTATTAAATATTTACATGTTAAATTCCTTGGATAAATTCCTGGAAAATTCGGTGATCGAATGCGACATATACGTTTATCGCAATCGTATAAATTTTTATCACAATATGTACCAGTCACATGTTCACCCGTCCATATACCACCATCATACCTATATATAGTTTAATTATTAAAATTAGTATTTTTTAGTGTATATAGTGGATTAGTTTTTCGTATATCTATCGGTATAACTCACCGTAACTTTGCCTCATTACGCTTTAAAAATTTAAATGATAATTTAAATTCAAAATTATTTTCTGGTGAATTTTGTTGTAAAAATTTATCCAATTTAATTGTAATATTTATAGAATGAGTTTCACTGTAGTATACAGTATAACCCCAGGCACTTCCACACCATTCACCACTACCTCCATCATCATAATTAATATTATTATTATTATTACTATTACTATTTAATATATTTTTATTGTTATTATTATTATTATTATTATTAAAGTTAAAATATTTTGATAATGTCGATGACGATGATGATGTTGATGATGATGATGTCGATGATAATGTATCTTGTATAGAATTTTTTTTCTCTCTAATTTTCATATAGCCATCTAAACATCGGTCACGATTTCTTAACGATTCGTGACCATGATGCGACGATGATGATGATGATGATGATGACGATGAGGTAGAGGATGAAGAACTGCTACCGCCACTACCACTGCTGCCGCTAAACGAGGGCTGAAATCGGCCCACATTAAATTTATCAAAATTTATCTATGGAAAAAAGTGGAAACAAAAAATAAAAATTGTTATTATTAATTTTATTTTAATTAAAAAAAAATGGAATATTTTTTTTATTTATTTCCCTAAATATCCTTTTTCTTGTTTATGATTTTTTATTTTATTTTCCCTACGAATTTTTTTTTTTTTTGTTAATCTTTTCGTTAGCCTAAATTTTATGTTACATCGCGCGGCTGAATTTTGTGTTGGTCTATTTTTTATTTTTTTAAATCTAATCATTATGATTATGAATTTATCCTAAAATATTTTTTTGTGTTTTGTTGAAAGCATTTTTATTCGCTTATCTAAATGATAAAATTAAACGTCACGCTAGCCGCACAGTTTTTGCGGGATATCGCGATGTACAAAAACAAAACTTGTAATAAGTTAATGGGATTATGTCAGACTATTGCGTATACATTTTATAAGGCAAAAAAATGGATAATTTAAGTAATTTATGTCAAGGAAGATCGCACAAGCAAATCTGATGAAAAATTTGATTTTTTTGTGAAATATTTTATAAGATTGTGACAGTTTATAACTAACGCCAAAAAGTTAGATTTTAACAGCCTTGTCAAAAACGGTTTTCTTGGGAATTAGCTTTTCCAAATGTTATGTCATTTGCTACATTTCAAACACAATTCTCAAGAAAGTTATGTTCAAAAGACGGCCAATAAAAATCTGTGAAGTCTATCTTGCATATACTACATCAAAAATGGTGAAATGCTGGTCGGATGGTGTACACATATATGAAAGGTAGCAGAAGAGACATGAAAAGAAATGAAACTATATACAAACCTGCACTAGATAAGCAGTCAACCAAATAGCTATTAGAACAAAACAATACCAAAATTGCCCTTCATCTCTCCATACTCCACAAAAAATAACTGGTAGTGTCAAAACCAGATTTATTGCCATATAAAAATATAGATGGAATTTCAGGAAATTCAGTTGGGTTGGTAGAATAACAGAAATTAGAGGGATGCAAAATAATACGCGCAATATAAATAATATGTGCACCGAACTTTAAAATATGCTATAAAATTCGTAGATTTTCGTCAATTACTGACATTTAAATTTTCGGAATACTATTTAACAAATTTGTTCCACAAATTTATAATAATAGCGCCTGTGACGAAACGGCCTAGATTTGGGGAATTTTATGTGTACCATGACAAAATTTTATTAAAAGGATATAATTGAAACAAAATCCCATTTGAATGACAAATATATTGTAATAATATATTTAATTTCCAAAATCGCGTTTACCGACCGGCCAAAGGTCGATACATTTTATTAAATTAAAATTAAGATAAGGCAATTGTTTTTTCTTTATGAATATTTTTTTACATGCTGGATTGTATTGCACGTCAATAAATCACCAAAATAACCGAAAAGCCTAATTTTTTATTCTGTGGAAATTTTTTTATTTCAAATTTTATATGAATTAGTTTTTTTTTAATTTTTAAATATCTCAACTTTTTAAGTTTTGCTGATTTATCTTGTATTTAAAAAAATTTTTAAATGAAAAATAATAAAAAAATTCTAATGTTAACTTAAGTTAAGTTTTTTAAGAAAAAACTTTCAGAAATTACAAAAATTACGTGCAGGCTTTATCACGTTATGTAACGAAGTGTACTTGTATACATAAAGTGCTACGAAACTAAACAAATTGCAATACACACTATAGTGATTTAACCAAACTGAGCAAAACACAACCAAACTTCGACGTGGGCGATCTCAAAAGGGAATAATAACTTTAGGATGATCTTATCCAAGCGCAACAGAAAGTTGATGGCACCTCAAAGATTGTCGGCATAAAACGGAAATGAAAAATAAGTTAACATTGATTTCGTTGAACAAGTGCCTCAAAGCTACCACCAGAAACGACTCAATTAGGCAAAGTGCCACGAGAAATGGTAAATGTCACAATAGTTCTTTCGTCCGACAAATCGAACCTCCAAGTTATTGGGTCACAAAGAAGAGTTTTGTTGGATGCCGTTCCGGCAAGAAATGCTTCCAGGCCATATCATTCCTACATTTAGGCACAGATATGGTTCTGTGTTGATGGTGTTGGAGTTACTTTGGTGACAACATAGTAGTAGGGTTGCGGAACGAATGGATCGCTTCGACTGTCTCTCGTTATTGGAGAACCGTGCAGTGCCATCTGGGCTAAGATTAATGGGTTTCAGATTTATTTATCAGCTCGATAATGATTCAAAACACTCATCTAATGGATTAACCGCATATCCCTTGCCTGATCTTAACCCTATTGAGCTATTGTAGGATAAGTTAGATCGGGATATTCAGGAAACATCCCCACATCTGCGAAGGGTTTGTTACATATAAACTAACAAATGCATGGAATATCATATTTCCTGAAAATTGAATTAATTACTATAGAGAGAGTCGCAAGACTGAGTCGCGCAGTTATTCAAGCAAAGGAAGGCCATATCAATGATTGCTCAATTTGATACTAACTAAATTTTTCTTTGGTTGTCGTATTTAACATGAGTTACAAATAAATTTAATTTAATTTAACTTAAGTAAATTTGTGATAAAACAAAAATAACATCGAGCAAAAATGTTTGGCCTGTAGTATACTTAGTCGTTTAGAAATGAAATGAATGACAGTCTGTTATAAAAAAATTTAACAACTGAAAGTTATATTGATGTGTGGTTCACATTATGTACATTCGAACGTTAATATGGTTTTGTACATATTTTTGTGTTTACTGAGATAGATTTATAATTTGTTATATCAATAAAAATTGTTTATGGCAGTTACACTGTGAAAAACTCTCAGTATTTTTTATGGAGATGATTTTTTGTCTCATCTCAAACTCACAAAATATATATTTTATCCTATGAAATTCTAGCTTAGGAATTTATTAATCTAAAATGTAGGATTGACACAATTATAGCCGCCTGTAGTTTTAGGCGCTTATTTAATTGGGGTGTGACTTACCTCAATAAGAATGGAATGAAAAAATGGTGAACTTATATAATACTTAATTACATCCGGTCTAAATATTCCGCCATATTCCTATAGTTACAGCCATGCCTACGAAATTTAGAAATTACTGTGAAACTGGAAGCTAGTGACACTATAAGGTATACCATTCTCCTTATTCTAAGTTTCTGGGAAATACAAAAAGACACACTTATAAGAGATTAAGAAAAAGGAAAACTTCCCCACAAGGTATTTTTCCACCATACACTTAGGGGAAAAGATGAAAGATTTTTAGTGAAACATTCGTAAAACAAAATACTTTTCCTTCCTATTTTCATATTCATCATTCGCCGAATCACAGAATAAGGGCACACATGTAAAAAAATGAAAACTATGTTTTCAGGCCGAAATCCGAGAATTGAAATTAGAAATAGTTTTAATTTGCATAACTGGTTTATATCGACCCTGAATAAACAAAAATTAATAGCAAACACAATGTTGATTATAGATAAAGTATATGAAGCACTCAGCCAATATCGATTCAAAAGGTTGCAATGGAGATATAGAGATGCAGGCAGCAAAAAGCATTCTTATTTTCCTAGCAGTGGTAAACTGTTCAATTAAACTACGTATTATGAGACAGCCATGTATAGGTTGCAGGTGAAGCCTATAATTTTTTATATAACGGTGAATAGAAGAATTGAAGAAAGTAAGTGGGGAAAGTATTAGTAGTATGGCTTAGTTATAACTATACTTTTCCGTATTGATATACCCATCTAAGGTAACTTATAGAAAATAAATTATGGTTTTACAGCCACTCGATTATACTGAATAGAAAAACTGTACAAATTTAATTTTAGTTCGCATTTCACTCGAAATATAGTAAAATGGTAAAAACAATCAGTGATATTTAAAACCATGCCGCAATTACATTTTTTCATAACTCATAAGTAGTTTTATTTAAATCTTCCGTTTTTTGAATTTGAGCCAATTTGCGTTCAAATCAAAGATTTCACTAAATATTAGTGATTAGTCACTAAAATTAAAATTTAAATTCATTTGTCTGAAAATAATGTGAAGTTGGCAACAAATAGTCAACAAATAAATTATTGATCCAACCAGATTTTTAGGGCATATGAATATTTACATTTCAAAATAGTCCAGGCAAATCAGAATATCAGACTATGAATCCAAATTTCCAATATTGCAGCGATCTGTAAATAGGTTAGTAGATTCTTTTCATTCACCCGCATTGGAAAGTTTGAGTCAAACGGCCAAAGAACAGTTCAAGAATTTGAATTATAAAAATCGTTATACTGTAAAACTTTGCCACTATTAAAGATTAATATGGTCATGTACGTCATACAATTGATGACTGGTATTGTTAACTTTTTATAGGTTTTTTATAGTTTAAATAATTTCGACTAGACAATTTTTAGATGTTCCGTGAGCAAATTTTAATGTTTTAACAATATATCACTAAAGTCCAACTTTGGCAGTCGTCAATTTATATTTAATTTAATATTTGCTGGATTATATAGTCAAACTAAATTTGAATACATTTTTTTTTGAAATTTTGAAATACAAAATTTTACTTGAAAATTATTGTAATCGCATATGTTATTGCTTCAAAATTAAATTAATAACTCGGTTAACGCTAAACTGCGGTAAGAAATATTTATAGCTTTATAATTTCTACAGACATGTTTTAATTTTAAATTAAAGGTGAGCGTCTAGCTTTGGGACACATGGTAACAGATAGTGGATACTTTTAGACCAGCGAGTTTTTTTAAGAGTTCCAGCCGATACTCCTTCGTGAATGTGAATAGGTCCTCCAACGCGCCTGGTTTCCTAAGTTATTGCATGTTCCACATGCTGATCCTAAATCTCGTCCGGATTCTTGAGCGGTGTTGCTTTTGTGGTATCCATTTTTCATTTTGTTGACTTCTTAAACAAATTCTTTTTTTTTACGAATGCGGGTCATCAGCTCAGCGATCCAACCGTAAAGTCGCCTTGTACGACAAACAAAGTATACTGTGGTGGTATTCTTAGAAAACATGTTAGTGGCATTGAGTGCTGGAGTAAAATCCCCCCAGTTCTAATTTTAATTTCAGGTTGACGAGACATGTTCCTAGCTCTTGAGTGCTTTAAAGCTATAGTGATGGCCGAGGCATGGCCTGAACATCTGCTTATTAAAAAATATAATTTCAATCAGAAGGCAAATTTTTGCGGAGTTCACCAGAACCCTCGAACACGTTTGTAACCTTGTCTACTAGTAATGTCAATGTTATTGATACTAACTCAAATTTCATCTATTTACAAAACATTCGTGGCATTGCTACGAAATCTACTGAAGTTTATTGTTTTGTTTGTGCATCTATGTATTCAGTTTATGTACTAGTTGAAACTAATTTGGATGCGGATATGTACAGTGCGGGGTACTTTCCTGCAGCGGACTATATTTTGTTTACAGACGGGATCGCACGTAGTTAAATAGTTCTAAATCTAAGTGGGGTGGGATACTCATTTCTGTCCACTCTTCTATCGTTAGTGATATAGTTGATTGTGACCCAACTATTGAACTACTATAAGATATATCTTTGGTGTATATATTCCACCGAATTCGGAACTTGAGGGATTTACTTAATATACACGGTATGTTTGTTTAATGTTTCATCATCAACCAATGTGGGCGACAATGTGCTGATTATGGGAGACTTTAATTTATATAAGGTCAACGGATGTACACTATGTTTTACCTTGTAGCGTTACATCGACTGTAGAATTTTCATGTATTGACTCCATCATAACTAATGGATTTGTCTAGATTTACTTTTTACAAATTCGATTAATTTATATACGGTAATTGAAGCATCCGTTCCATAAATTGTTAATGACGTTAACCTAAGTCGATGTTGATCAATCTGAACCGATCGGAACTATTACTGCCTAATTCTATTAAAACAAATTTTACGTCTAAATTTTAAAATTTTAAACGTGCAGATCTTGAAAGCCCGATTTCATATTTCTCATCAATAGACTGGAATGCGCGCATGATGTTAAGATTAATAATCGTAATAGCCCTACGTGGTTTAATAAACATATGATTAAATTAATCGTAAGATTAATCGCAAGAAGAAATTATATCGAAAATGGAAAGAATCTAACAATGCTTCTGTTAAATTGGCCTTTTCTTCTTTATGAAATGAATTTGATTGCATGTATAAAATAGCTTATAAGAACAATATCAAGGTCATAATAAGGTTCAAAACGATTTGAAATTAAATCCCAAATCGTTTTGGAACTTTGTTCAGACTAGGAGGCAAACTTGTGGCCTTCCGTCGACGATGTCTTACAATAATGTTACTGGCAATAATTCTGTGGATATAGCCAACTTATTTGGTTCTTTCTTCCAAAATGCTTATAGACTATAGATAATGTTGATAAGGGAACATTTGCCGATACAACATATGATAGTATAAATATACCACCTTGGGTATATGCCAAAGGATATTATTGAATCACTCCGTCAGTTAAAAGATGGCTATGCTACAGATTATGTTCCTTTAAACCTTTTAAAAAATCTTGGTTATAGGAGTTGGCATTTCCTTTGTTAATTTTATTCAATGGATCACTTTCGTCGGGAATTTTTTCAGCTAACTGTAAGTCCTCTAATATCGTTCCTATTATCAAATCCGGTAATAGGTACGAGGCCTCTAATTATACTGCATTTCTTTAATATGTCAGTGATCCCTAAATTATTCGAATCAATTGTTTGTGACCATATTTATTTCGGGCTGAAGTCATCAACAACATGGGTTTTTTCGTGGTAGATCTAGCGTATCGAATTTAATGAAATTTTCGTGCTTTAATTTATACTGACTTTAACAAGGCGTTTCACTCAATCAACCACGTTATTGTATTGGAAAAAATACCTTACTGGTATTTTCTTCTTTACCTTACTGAGCGGGTGCGGTGTGTAAAAATAAATGATAGTTTTGCTAATCCGGTTATAGTGCATTCGGGTGTTCCACTGGGCTCCAATCTTGGACACCTCACCCTCATTTTATTCTTAAACGACCAATTGTGTCAAATTCGCTCGTTGTCTAATTTACGCTGATGACCTAAACATATTTTCCTCTATACATAATGTGCAGGATTCAATTAATTTACTGAAGGAAATTGATGCTATTGGCTATTTTTAATGTCAAAAAATGTAAAATAATGTCATCCACCCGCTCATTGCCGTATGTAATACATGACTATTCCATTAATAATGTAAACTTGTCTCGAGTAACCGAAATCAGAGATCTTGGAGTCATGTTGGCATAAACCTTTTCATCGAACGGCATATTGATTTGATAATAGCAAAAGCATGTTCCATGTTAGGATTTCTTAAACGAACTATGAAATACTTCAATAACCCGAAGGTTTTTATCGTGCTTTATCAATCACTTGTCCGTTCATAACTTAAATATGCATCATTTGATCATCACAAGGCATGGTGGGGAATGTGAGGGATTTATCTTCTTACAAAGATAGAGCATAGATGATTTTGAATTGGGCTCGCTAATGAAGTTCTTCGCCATACGACAACTAGAAGTATAGCAGGCCATTGTATAATCTTAGATCTTTCAAAACGTGATTCTTTGTTATTTTCTTGGTGTAGTTAAAAGAGAAGTAAGCCACGGGTTCAGGTCCAATTGGAGTTCGCTGGGAACCGGATTTGGCTAAACAGTCCGCGATCTCATTCCCTTCGATGTCACAATGTGCTGGCACCTACATTACCTTAACAGTATTATTGGAGAAAAGAAGATTAATGATGTCTCTGCAATCCTTCACAAGTTTGGAGACAGTCAAGGGATTATTCAATGAATTTAGAATTTAACACTATACCAATTCTGTAAGCATGTTGCATGTTACTGAGTGGGAAGGTAATTAGTTCCTTGTCTCTAATGAATCTGTTGACGATTCTTTCTAAGGCTTTAAGAAAAGTTGAAAACAGACTAATAGGCCGAAAAGACTTGGGACCCATATAATCGGATCTGCCAACCTTCGGAATAAAAACGACTCTACTCCAGCTCTAGGATTTTGGAACAGCGCAGAAAGCAATACACTACTGAAAGAGGTATATCAGATGGTCCTGAATGATGGGAAAGCCGTGTTGTAATTCGGCCGGGAAAATACCATCAGACCCACCAGTCTTATATAAGGTGCAAAGTAAAATAGACTCCAGCGAAGAACATCGAGATTGATCAGCTTGTAAGCCATGTCCAAATCAGGACCCGCATAAAGAACGACGATTGAAGTTTTTTGCTTAATCTGTCAGTTTCCTATAGCGGATTTCCTTAAACTTTTAAGATCAGAAGTCCAAACGGGTTTCTTATTAGACTTTTGGTTCGTAATAAGAGGACATTAATTTTCAAAATCAGTCGAAAATGCTGTATCAAAAGAAGATGCCTGTACCTCAATGTCGTTACTCGACCGGATTTTTCTTGAGGAGGTAAGTAAAGAAGCCAGCTCGAGAGATAAAAGTCCCCAATTGGTTAATTTTCTGTTACGATATGGCTTTATAGGTGGTCATTTAAGGTTAATGTTAAACGAGATACAGCTGTGATCAGAGGTGAGAACATCATCCATCGACCGTCACCCTCCATTAAAAAATTAAATCAATGATAGACATAGAGCATAAAATTATGTCAATCACCTCACGCCGAATGAAATTAAAAATAACGTCGGCTCCCTGCCTATCTTTAGAACTTCAAGCTTAAGAGCTTAAATATTTGAACAAATAAGATCCCCTCTGATTAATATTCGTACTAACTCATATCGAGTGATGGGCATTAGCATCGCATCCGATTATAAGAAAGATGTGCTTATGCTTGCCCCATGAAACAAAGTTAGCTAGCTCCTCAGAGGGAGGAAGTAAGGCAATGTCATACGGTAAATAAACTAATGCAAGCACAAGCTAAGTGCAGGAATTAATCACTATTAAAGTGATGAGCACTGCTCAAAAATCAGCCTAGCTGCACTCATGGATGAGGGAAGCATTAATGTTGTTACCAATAAAAATTCACGCCCGAATTTTTTCGACAGAATTCTTTTAGAAAAGTTTGGTCATGCTTTAATGCAAAATATTTATAGTTTAAGGCACTACATTTAAATTTAAATTTAAAAAAATTTCGAGAGTAAGATTATAGCAGGAAATACCTAATATATTTGTGTTTAAATACAACTTGCAAAAAGTTATACCAAAATTCCTAAGATAAAATTGTTGTTCCAAATATAAAGGATAAAGACCACCGTTGTATATGTATATATGCGGTTAGAGACATATATTTTTCTGCAAAATATATACCAATCCATTTAAGTATTAAAAGAAACAAATAATTTAAAAGATCCTCTATTATAACAGTCCAATATTATTAAGAGAAACCAGATAAAAAATAACCAAAATCCATAAAAAGTTTTTTACGGCTCAACTATAAAGCAATATATATTTTTGTGCCAGCTAAACACAACATACATGATGGTATATGTATGTATGTAGTACAAGAAAAATTGAAAATATGGGAAAAGGTCGTTTCATATATACACAAACTATAGCTATATATACTATAGCTTGGTGTTATCTCTCAATTTTTTTTTTATAAATTTTTTGTGTTGTGTTGTGCGCTCGTCTATTTCACGTTAATATATTCTAACAACTATGGGATACATGGGGATATATTATATTCACGAAATATGATATGAAAATGAAAAATTATACAAACATGAATATACCACATATATTTACTCGTATATATATATATATACACTATTCATCTCTCTACCGTTTATGATGATAAAATATAAATAAATAAGACAATTTAATTTTATTATTACTATTATTTTTTATGGTGCCATTGAAACCAGAAAGCACAGTATATATATATAGGTATAAGTATATATAGTACAACGGCAACACAAGTATTTATTAGAAACGTACTGCACGTATTACACAACAAACCCAACAGAGAAATAAATGAAATTCAAAATGATAAAATAAGAAAAAAAAAAAAGGTGCAAAAGCTAATTAATATTTTCTCGTCCTGTTTTGTATACTCATTTTCCCATGAATTTTCTTTCGAAATACAAAAAAAAAAAAAAAAAAATTGTTTCGTTGTTGTTGTGTACCGGTGTATACATATACTCGTTCTTAAATTACAACAAAATTATGATAAAACAGGATGATTTTTTTTTTTTTTTTCATTCCAAAAGTTAAAATGAAAAATTTCTATGTAGATACATGCGAATAAATAATATATACGGGGCGCGCACAGGCAGGAGTTTATATAATACATAATAATATGCGGCACAACAAAATGAAAGATGAGGTTGGCTTATCACATTTCATTTTAAAGGTTAAATGAATGAAAAATATCGCACACCATTCGTATCATTTGGTATGATGATCTCATAACTTTGTTTGATATGTTTATTCGATTTTTCTTCCGGTTTTTATTTTTTTCTGCTGTTGCTGTTTTAATGTGCCGTGCGCGGTCGGCAATTGGATAACATCATAACGTTGTGTTGTTTATATATATAAATATACATAATATAACGATGACAGTGACATGGATGTATATGGTTGTGTCAACGCCATACAGATGAGGTGTAGCATTTTCTGTCAAATTTTTTGTGTGGAAAATAAATTATATTTTACTGTACCTATAGTATACGTATAGTACAATCCTAATGATGGTTTGAGTTTGCGCTTATACCGATTTAACGTTAGCTGAAATCTTAATGCTATATAGGTATATACGTTGGGCAAATAAAGTTTTAATACTAAAAGCAATCTTTAAACATAAAAAATCCTGGTCGAGTTCTCGATTGCTTAATGTCTTCGTTTAATCTATACATATATAACTTGTGGCTTGAACTACTGCCATTCTCTGTGTTTTAATTTTTTAATTGGTGCAACTGTAGTGGGCCTTTAGTAACTAGGCTTAAAAAACAGTTGTGTGGAATTTTCACTGACACAATCCATATGAAGGGTGACCAGATATACTCTTTTCAAGAGTATTAGTACTCATTTTGTTTCGTTTTACTCTTTACTATTTTGTTGGATAAAAGGGCGCCCAGTCTCTAACGGTGTATCTGGATACTTGGCACCATCCGATTCATGTAGCCTTACCTGTGTTTTGCGGATCTCTGCTCAGGTAGAACTCGTTTCTCCGCTTCTCGTGGGATCTATAATGGCTCCTGATAATAAAAAACAAAAAAAGTACGGCACTCTAAAAAACCGGAAGCCTAATTATCAGACCAGGAAGAGGGACTGGCGTATGATTACCAAGATCAACAACAATTCGGGACATATCTCGAAGCCGAAAAGGCAGAGATCTGACTGCCTGGAAAGAAGGGAAGGGTTCTGGAGACCGCCACTAGACCCTTTCACGAGGTGCTAAAAAAGTATCTGCTTATGGTAGTTATCAACAGGGCTCAGGAAAAGTGGTGGAAGAGGATGAATCCAGGAGCTGCTCCGTCATGCCGAGAAAGAGGGGGGCACTGGTTTCATGTAAAACTGACATCTGGTGCCGACGAAAGGTCGGTGACCCTGTATAAAAAGGCAATACAGCAGCCTGGGTGAAGTTTGACCTGGAGCCAAATCACAAGTGGTTATGAAGGAGGAAATTCCCTCAGGTCTAGGGCACGAGTCTGGATCCCTACGGAACCGAGTAACCCAAAAGAGATCTTGGAAATGCTGCAGATAAGTAATCTAGATCTGCCAACAGCAACTTGGAGGATTGCCAAGTTGGAGAAAGTGAAAGCGGAAGCAGATCACAGATCGGCCATGATAATTATTAACAGGGACTTCTTGAAGTCTGGAGGCTTCTTAATCAGCTACGTAATTGGTCAATTACACTCAAGGTCTAATCTCAGATCCGTCCAAGGACAGTAGATTCCAAAACCTGCACTGAGGTTAGAACGAGAGCCATCAGAAAAAAAGATTATGGACTCATCTAATTT
The DNA here is from genome assembly GCA_951394425.1 of Tipula unca. Classification (NCBI taxonomy): domain Eukaryota; kingdom Metazoa; phylum Arthropoda; class Insecta; order Diptera; family Tipulidae; genus Tipula; species Tipula unca. The sequence continues at coordinate 218,191,852 of OX596380.1, forward strand.
AAAGAATAATTTTTAAACATTTGTCGATGCCCCACGAATCACGATAGAACCGAAAACATTCCATGCCCAAATACACCTCATACGATATGCTGCAGAACAGGCTGTGTCTTAAATAAGGGTGCGTAACTGAGGCACGGAAAGAAGGGATTCCATAGCAAGAAGTGGAGTCGAGGACATAGCCCCAGTTATGGCTCTGCAAGCAAAATTTTGCATACCATTAAGGTTGGCTACAGAAGTCTTCAGGTCTACCACTGGCCACCGCACAATAGAAGCATACGATAGTAGCGGTACCGCACCAGTGATTTATAAATGAAAGAAAGTATCCTAGGGTTTAAACCCCAGAATTTCCCTAAAGCTCTTTTACATTGCCAAAAAATGGCAGTTGCTTTTTGAAGCTTGGTGATTCTTCCAGGAAAATTTACTATCCAGGACAACACCAAGGTACTTGACGTGGTCACATTATTTGATCGTTCTCCCAAAAAGGGAGGGAACAGATAGTTCAAGAGTATTCCTCTTCCTTGTAAAGTCAGTTAAGGGTTGACGTGAAGGCCCTTCTTTGAAAAGACATTGAGATTTTTGACTGAGACTGTCAAAACAAGATCATCAGCGTATATCTGTCCAGTGTAGCCAGATTGCTGCAGCTTTACAAATAACTCGTCAATGACCAAAAGCCACAGCAGAGGTGAGAGGTACAGGCAGTAGTGATCGTAGCAAACGAAGTGCTATCGAAAGCTCCTGCAATATCAAGGTAAAGTACCCACAAGAAACTCCTTATTATTAAAAGATTTTTCCAACCTGGTTACAAGTTCATGTTAGAGGACTTACCGACTCTGTAAGCGTGTTGCATGTTACTGTGTGGGGAGATGATTAGAAAATGATCCCTAATGAATCGATCGACAATTTTTTCCAGAGCTATAAGAAAAGTTGAGGATGGACTAATAGGCCGAAAGGACTTAGGATCCGTATAATCGAACTTCCAGCTTTCGGGATAAAAAACACTCTACTTCTGTTCCATGAATTTGGAACAGTAAGAAAAGCAATACACCCATGAAAAAGGGTTGAGCAAATGATCCTGAATAAGAGGAAAGCCCGGCTGTTGTTCAGCAGGCAAAATACCATCAGGGCTGCCAGCCTTCTAAGATGCATAGGAAAATAGGCTCCGTCGCAAGACATCACGATTGATCAGCTTGTGAGCCAAACTTCAATAGGGGCTTGCAACAGACGTTCTAGTGAGCAATATCATCCGAGTTGATGATATCACAACCAGGAAAATGAACAGAAAGGAGCAGCTCACCAATTTCCTTGTTGAAGGAGGTAAGCTGTCCGTCCGGAATCAAGTTTACACATACTGTTCTTAGTTAAAGCTTTATTGAGTCCAGCGACAGCAGAAAGGATGTTGATTTCCTCGCAGAAGTTCAACCACGCGGCTCTTAGAGCGGACTTTAAACTTCTTTTATATTTCTTTTGTGTTAACAATAAGTTATCCCAATCAATCTGTTGCATAGAATTTTTTGCTTTGTTCTTCAGTTTCCTAGTATAGATTTCCTTAATTTTTTAAGGTCAGAGTTCCAGAAAGGTTTGCTTCGAATCTTTTGATTAGTGAAAAGAGGGCACGAGTTTTCGAAGGCTACCGTATTTGCCAATGCAAGTGTCGATGCTTGATCTTCATTGTCATTCCTCGATCGAAAAGTCTTCGGTGGCGCAAGTACAGAACCTAGCTCGAGAGAGAAAAGACCCCAATCGGTTAATTTTCGATTTTCGAGGTTTAAGAGGTGGTCGTTTAAGGTAAATGTTAAACGAGATACACCTGTGATCAGAGGTGAGGACATCATCCGTCACCTTACAGTTTAAAATTAAATCAATAAGGGACATGGAGTATATAGACTAATGTCAATCATCTCCTGCTGGACAGAGTTGATAAAAGTAGGCTTGCTTCCAGTATTGAGAATTTCAAACTCAGAGGAGCTTATGTTATAGTTAGGGAGAGAAGAACCCTTGTGGTTAATGTTCGTACTACCCCAGATCGAGTGATGAGCATTAGCATCACAGCCAATCACCAAAGAGGCATGCTTATTCTTACACCATGTCACAAGAATAGTGAGTTCCTCAGAGGGAGGAGGTAAAGAAGAGTCATACGGAAAATAAACCAGAGTAATGAGCACAGCCGTAACACCGGCCCACCTACACTCGTGAATAAGAACTGCATTGATTTTATTGCCAATAAAAATGCACGCTCGAGTTTTATTGATAGAATCCTTATATACAGAAGATTCTTCCATTAAATAAGTTCAATGCAGAGACAGCATTATCAATAAGATATGGTTCCTGGATTAGGCAAATATTCAAATGAAGCAGACCTTCTGTTTTGCAAGTTGATCTGTTTTATTCTAGTCATGGACGACATTGTAAAGTCGGGCATAAAGGAGAATAAAAGTTGTCTACGGACCAGAGATAATCTTGAAATAGACCCTCTCCAGAACGTAGTGCAACAACAAACCGCAACCAGTTATACTCCCGAAGGATTTCTGGTTAACCCGGAAAAGAATCGATTGTCGAATTGCCTCACGTTTGCAACGCACTACCTAAGAGCTGGATTCATCAGCTTGATGTTAGTGGATACTACATATGGATTTCTGTAATATTAAATAAGAAACTATATATAGAAGCTTTCAACCGATTTCATTTGTATATTATTATATGTCCAAAAATTATTCAATTAAATTGAATCTTAAAAGGTTCGCTTATGAATTTTACCCTCCTTTTTCATAAATTTGCTGCTAATAACACATTGCCATTTCCGAACATCTGTGTGTAAATATTCAGTGTAGCAATACACAATAATGACATTCTTCTAAAATTCTCATCTACCATCGAATTCAATTTCCTATTTTATTAAAACGTAGACCTAAAATACCCATTATTCTGCCTCCATGCACATAATATGGTGTATTTACCAAAATTGCCCTGTGTACACACCCAAAAAAAAAAAAAAAAAAAACAACCAACAACATAATAATGATGACATTTTGGAAAAATTAAAACCTTGCCATATTATATAAAATATATATATACACATAACATTTACATTAAATTATTATTATTAATATTATTAATAATAAAACCATTCATTTTATTTATTTATGCGTATTTTCTTCCTATTATTAATATTTTTGGGCTTTTCATTTTTTTTCTTTTCTTTTTAATGGTTTGGTATATAAATATGTAAGAATATATTATATAATAGAGTATGCGTATGTGTACAAAGAAAATATTATTAACATAAACTTACTTGTATCAAATCACCATAATTTCCACCACCTGCTGTAAAATTTAAATGACATAAAAATGGAAATTCGTTTGGCTGTTGAATTTCTAACTCATACGTTTTGCCCGTTTCCCCAAAATATGTTCGATTACATACTGAAAAAAAAAATACAAAAAAAATGTATTTAAATGGATGGTGCTTTCGTTATTTTATATACTCATACACATATACATAATTTAAAAGCTCTCAGCAATAATATTTTAATGGTATATCGTTATCTCAAAACAATTTTTTATTTGTTCTTCTCGTTTTAGGTCCTAACAAAATTGTTCAATAAAATTATTTTGGTTATCTTTCAAAAAATTATTTTATTTTTTTGAATATCCTTAAATTTATATACAAAATTTTGTTGTTGTATTATATATATATACACATATTATATTCGTTAGTTTCAATATCCTTCATATACTATATACATACATATATATATATAGTTGAGATGATATTATGGTTAGGGATAAAGCTTGTTGAAATAATAATAATAGAATTATAATTTTTTTGTATTTTTAAATAGAAAATTTTGGTTTTCCTCTTTTTTATATATTATATATAATATATATACTAGTATATATATTATATATATATACATATATAATAGGGCCGAGGTTAAGAGGTTTTCCCATTTCGGTTGGATTTTTTCAAATAAAACTTGATTGTTTAAGACACTATGAAAGGAATATTTAGTTTTGTGTATATACATCTTTATATATACGGATTATGTTTGTACATAGAACGCTGAAAATGAAAATTACTTAAGTGGTTTTAAATTTTATGCGCGTATATACATATAAGCTCAGCAAATCACACAAATAATTTAACGAAATTTGGTTTTGGTTTCTCGGCTCGAGTAATTCAATTGAATTTAAATGAATACGTACATAATCGAATGATTGTTGAAAATAAATTGAATTTTTTCACTTGAATGATTTTGAAAACGAAATTTTCATTTTTTAATACAATTCAACCTTCAAAAACAAGGAGTGTTTTCAAAAATATCGCGGGTTATTTTCGACAACAAGTATTCTTTTTTAGCGTGAACGAATCTTAAGTTAGCCTATAGGTTATAAAATTCTACAATTTTAAAGACGTCATAATAGTTCTCTACCAAATAGAATGAGTCGGTTAAGTGACGTGAAGTGGAAACGATTTTATCGATTTTATCTTATTCTACTAAAAAAAATTATATTGTATCAAGTTTTGGTAAAATTCCCGTTAAAATTGAGAAAGATACGTTAAAACAATAATATCCTTATAAATTGCATATAAATAATTTTATAAACGAAAGAACCGCTTATACGAAAAAAAATTAAATTAATGTAAATTTGGTTGCACTTAAGTCATTTCTATTTTAAATACTTTTTCTTAATATAAAAAAATTAAAATCGCCAAAAGGTACTTAAGCGATTCGTCCAGTTTTCACGTCTGTTAAATTTCTAAAGTGTGTTTTTTAAGCCTAATAGAACTTGAAATTGTAAAAAATTAAAGAAAAAATTAAATTTTTATGAAAAATATGTACTCTAGCAGATCTCGGTATACTCTGACAAATCATCATGAATAGTCTCACGCTTGCACAACGCTACGAAATTATTAAAATTTACTTAAATTAAATCAGTCGATGATTCGCGCAACTTATGGACGACTTTTATCGTCAAATTGTGTTGGGCGATGAGGCTTATTTTCGGCTTAACGGGTTTGTTAATAAACACAGACTCTAATACAGACTCTATTACATCCAGAAAAATGCACCGTTTAGTGTGGTTTACACGCTGATGGCATCATCGAACCTTATTTCTTCAAAAATGAGATCGTTACCGCACCATGTTCAATGAATTTTTGTTTGAAAATATGGATGACATTGATACGGACGAGATGTGGTTTCAACAGGATGGTGCTACATGCCATACGCTGACCGCAACCAGCGACTTATTAAAATTAAAATTTGGCGATAAGTTGATTTCGAGAAATGAACCTGTCAATTGGCCTCCAAGGTCGTGCGATTTGACACCTCTCGATTATTTCCTGTGGGGCTACTTGAAGGTACTGTAAAGCCGTGGTGTCCATATGCCCGAAATCATTTTCAAATATTAATGCCATGTATTGATCTTTCGAATAAAAAAAATTGTTTGATTGCAATTTAATTTTTTGTGTTATTTTTAACAATTTCAAGTTCTATTGGGCTTAAAAAAACACCCTTTATAACTAAAGTTACTTAAGGGATTCTTTTGTAATTTAAATTTAATAAAATTTTAAACTTAAGTATACCGTAAGGGCGTAAGCGGGGTTCTTTAGTAAAAAGGTAAATAATAGTAAATTTATAATATTGCTTTCCTTTTTCTTCTTTTTTTTCCTCTTTTAGGAAAACGGTAGTCGTCGAAAATAGTAGGGCATCCATAAAAAAATAATCTGTTAAAGTCAACAAAACGAAAAATGGATACCGCCAAAACAGGACCGGCTCAAGTACCCTCACACGAGATTAATGATCGGCACGCAGAACGTACAATGACTAAAGAAACCAGGAGCCTTAGAGGGACTAGTCACATGCATGAAGGAGTATCGGCTGGAACTCATTGCTGTACAATTGCTGCCCTAAAAGTGGAGAACATGTGTCCGAGGGCTAAACGTTGTTATATAGTGGGGATGACCTAGGAAATCTCGGATCTGGATATTTTCTTGGGCCGCTTTACAAAGCGTTGGACATGCCCGTTATTATGTTTGTTTGTGAAAGTTGGGCGCTGACGGATGAGAGAAGTTGTCATGCTTGGGATTTACGGCCCAAAATGCAAAGTGGTTGGTACATACCGAGTTCTGTACAATATCGAGATTAGAGATCTAATAAAAATCCCCGATGTTGTCCATGAAATAAAACTGCAGCGAGTACGCTGGCTAAGTCACGTTCTGCGTGCTGATCAGGAACGAATTGTACAGCGATCTCTGATAGGAGATCCACCTTATGGTTAGTGCATAGGTCGTTGCAGGTGACGATGGCTCAACGGTGTAGAGAACGAATTGGCATCTTCAGGTGGTCTTAGACTGTATGAAGACCAAGCGCAGGATCAAAACTGTTGGAGCACAGTAAGGGGCCTGTAATTTAAACACTGTTATTATTATCGATCGGTAGTACAACATTGTTTTTTATGTTTAGAACATAATTAAAGGTTAGTTCTCATATTTCTTTCAGTTGTGGAAAAGTGTTGTAATTTTTTAAAAAAATTAAATTTAAATATTGGTTCAAACAGTAATATACGTGTTTGTCATTCAGAAACCGGTGTATTTGAACCGTGCGTTAATAATCAAACTAAATCGAATGGAATTTCGAGATAAGCAAAATGTTCGTTTAGATAAGAGTGTTATATCTCTACGAAATAAGAGATGAAATATGCCAGAAATATTTTAGGGTCTTTAGGTGAAACCGAAAGTTTCATCAAGACACTCGTTTTAAAGGTATATGTTATTATCAAATTTTTTTATTTTTTTTCTTAATGTTTGTCTTTTTTTAAAGGAACCTGAAGCAAAAAAAAAATAATACAGATGCCGACGTGCCATTTCATTAATGCAGATGTTACATATAAAGCAAAAGACAGCGACAAAAATATTGCTAAATTAAATTCAAAAACTAAACTTTACACTTTCGACAAAGTGTTTCCCAACGCCGCTTCTGGATTCTAATACTGCCTTTTACAAGCGCCAATTGTGGACCTATAATTTAAGGTATATGATCGTGTATCGAACCAACCTTTCTGCTATGTGGCACCAGGGGTACTCCAAACGTGGGGGCAATGAAGTTGCTTCTTGCCTTCTTCAACATTTGCAACATTTCAAATAAAAACTTGTTTGTTTATGTTGTTCATGCAAAATAACACTCATCATGTGTCCATGATGTTTATGTTGTTCATGCAAAATAACACTAGTATCAGATAGAATGTGATGTGAACCGTTCCGTGATCGAGCGGAAACGAAAAAATTATCTCGTCCAAATACACCATCCACGAGAATGGTATCAATTCGTACCTGCTACTGTGAATTGCAATTGGTCAAAACAAGTTTTACGATTTTGCCAAAATGATTAAAACCAAGTGCATGTGGCGGAATATAAAGAGTGGGCCATTTAAAAGTTTAAATTTAAAAATTCAATAAAACAAAAACGGGTTGAAATGTTGAGAAATTTTTTTTTGTTGTGCAGTATACAATTGTTCCGATTAGAGATATATTATTATTTCATTCATATGGCTGCCGCGACTGGCCTCACATATGAATGAAATAATATTCCATCTCTAATCGGAACAATTGTACTTCACAACAAAAAAAAAAAATTTGGCAAAATTTCAAACCGCTTTAGTTTTATTGCATTTTTAAATTTAAACTTTAAAATGGCCCACTCTATAGATCAGCAAAGTAATAAATGTATATGGTCGGAGGTTAAATAGCTTCGTTATACTGATAATTTTGGAATTATTCAATATAAAAACTCTCTAACCGTAGACGAACCATTTAAATCATTAAATATACGACTGAGAGGTATAAATATGTTAGGTGTGTCCTACCTTCGATTTTCTTATGATAAACCTCAAAAAATATTCATGAAATGTACCATAATTTTTATTTAAACGATTTTTATTGTCGATCCTGATATCCACCAATTAATTTAATAGAGGTACTAAACAATGAACTGGTCAGTAGTATAATCGACACGTTAACTGACTTAAAATTAACTATTGCTCCGTTCGAAAAGGGTAATATCAAAAAAACGAAAATATAACCTTTTGAAAAAAGGTGTAAAGGTAACCGACATTCAACTGGATACAATGGATCAAGTGCCAAGAATTCGACCACACTATGGCTTATTCCGCGTTTAGTGAAGTGTGCGTTATTTGTGGCGAATTTCATGATTAAAAATTAAAGCGATAAGACCAGAAATTATCCAACAAACACTGTGGGAAATGTAATGAAAGCAAACTACAGAGGTTGCCTAGTATATATCTGGATCTGAAGAGTAAGACCAACCAAAGTTGAGCAACATGACTTCAAGAAGTATTACTCAACTAACGAATGCACACTCAACCATACAAATTTACCTGGAGAATATTACAAGCGATTTTGCACAAGCAGGAGATTCCTATGCAAACATCCTAAGACGTACTGCCCCAAAAGAAAAGTTCATTTCAATAAAGAAGAATTAAATATACACGTAACCGTAAACCATTTGACCGAAACGATCTAAAGTTTCATGGCGATGATGGGAAGAAAAATAATGAGTACTGTACTAGTACTATAGTATGAATAAAAATGACAAAAATGTGAACGGTCATTCACAGCATAAAGCTGTGGTTCAAATCTTTCTCGTCGATCAACATATAGACATTATGCTAATATTAGAAACACACTTTACAACAAAAAACTTTTTTAAAATTAACATTCAGTTTATGACACCAAATATTCGGATGGAAAAGCACACGGCGGCATTGCGGTCTTGACTAAACGAAGAATAAAGCATTATGAACATATCATAAAGAGACGATATGCAAGCAACTAAAATCTGCCTAGAGGAATGGTCTGGAAATGGCGTAATATCGATGGTTTACTGTCCACCGAAACATGCAATCAAACAGCAGCAATTTATCAATTATTTTAATCTGCTGGGAATTCAATTTCTGGCAGGCGGCGACTACAACGCTAAGCATCTGCAATGGGATTCGAGATAATCAACACCTAAAGGAAAGCAACTCTATGAAGTAATGAACGAAAAAATCTGGATTATTTATCTTCTGGACGCCCACTTACTGGCCATCAGATAGAAATAAAAAACCTGATTTAATAGATTTCTGTATAACAAAACAACACGCACTAATGATCAGGTAGATAATTGCTTTGACGTATGTTCCCATCACTCATCAATTATAATAACTTTGTGTGCTTTATAATTTTCTAAAACATTTCTGAACATACTATACGTTTAATGCTGTGAATCATTTTTTGAAGATTGAAATTCAATAATGTTCTTGAGCTACACACCTCAGCTCTGCCGTTAATTATTTTTGAGTTGGATTTCTAGGTCTAATACGGCGCAAAGAATTAATTTTTAAAAATCAGTACGTCCTCGTTTGGGCTTTCATTCCTATTTCTAATATGATCAGATGTCTCCCGATATCTTTTTATTATGCGTGAAACCGATGTCAGTGTCATTTCTATTTGTATTTGAGTGCAAGTTTCGTGATACAGTATAACGTTTTTAGTAGCCTCCAACTTAATAAACTCAATTGCCCGCACCAGTAGTGTATAGTCATCGAAGAGGTTACGACTAATCCATGAATAGCCTTGGGTAAACTATTGCAAAAATTGTTAAGTTCTCAATTCCAAAAGGATGTTCTACCAATTATATGGAGTTTTATCAGCAAAGACGATGTGTTATGGAAGAATTTGGATTTCATTATTATTTGTCACGATATTTTGCCTTAATAGAACTACCTTTAATAGCAGCTCTACAGAAAACCTTATCAAATCAGAAGGGATTATCCATCAAAAATCGATCAAATAGTTCAATTCAAGTGCCAATAAAAAATTAAAATTGGTCGGATTATTCCAGCACTCAATGCCACTAACGGGCTAACGGTGCAATACCCGGACAAGCACATATACTTACACATTAAAAACACCCAACCATGATTTTTGGTCACCACCGGGAATTGAACCCGAGTCCCTCGAATAACAGAGCAAGCGCGCTACTTACTGTGCTAACGAGGGCGGTAAGTGCCAATAAGTCTAAGCTGTCCAAAAAATATTTTACTTTTATAAAAAATAGTTAGGGATTAGGCGGTTTAGGACAACCATATGTCATGTATGTCTAAGTAGATGTCACATGAGGTTATAGTAAAAACAGTTATTGTTTGTTTGTTCCATATAAAAATATTCGAAAATCCATAAATTATATTTGAGATAGTTGAGGTCGATCAAACGTGGTATATTCGGTCACCCTAAGCACTTTAGATTTAGGGTTTTAGATTGTCTGGTACAATTAAGTGAACGCATCTAAACTTTATGACAGGCTAGGCATGCTATATAAAATTGTCATACTTCAATTGATGTTTAATTAAGTTTAGATGTGGAAGCATTGCATATTGTCAACAAACTAGTCAAAGGGAGGAACGTTATTAGTCACTGCATTAGCAAATAATAGACAAATTCTTAAATATTCATCTTCATCCATAAATTGTTTCTAAATTTAAATCTGTATTTTTATATTAAATTTGTTTTTGTGGTTTTCCAACAAAAACACTGTTATTTTTATCATCCATTTTTTCATACCATCACATTTTTTATTTGGTTAACTATTTTACCAAATAATCTTACCATTTTCAAGATATTGCTTCAACGAATTGATTTCCGAAAAACCAAATGAATATTTTAATTACAATTAGCTACAATTTTTTAACATTCATAAAAACGGTTAAGTTGTTCAATGGTTGCTTTTAATCTGTTGCACGTTTTTGTTATTCTGATTTAAACTAACTTTATTCCCCTTCAAGGGGGCCAAATAGCTAGTCGATCGCAAGGGTCGATTATAGGCTACAACTCTATATTTCCATATGTCTTTAAAATCTTAAAATATGTCCTGCAACCAAATCCTATTTACGAGAGATTTATTCCAAAATTAAAGAGTATCGGAGTCAGGAATGAACATCTCATTTTATTTCGGAGTTTCGATATATGATAAAGTCACAACGCTTATGCGTGCCGAATGCGACAAATTTTCATTCAATATATCCGCTAAACACAACTTTTCCATTATCACATAACCAACGACAGTTTTAATTTTTTAAATTTTTATCCGGTCTCTAAAAAACCTAATAAAACTTCCATGAATCTAAACTATACATAGCAGATACAAACATATATACATAAGAAAACTTTTATTAAACTTTCTACTTTGTATTTTCTTTTATACTTTACGTATACATGTATGCCAGTGTATATACATATATATATATTGTAATATCTTGATAAAACAAAAAGACCACCCCTTGTTCATAAAATGTTAAGATAGTCACTAAATTATCCATGATCCTAAAGTAAACTAAAATATTAAGTAGAGAGAAATCTTAAACTTAAATATAAGAAACTTTCATTTTTTATTTTGTTTCTTTTGTTTCAACTTAACAATACTACGAATAAAATGAAAAAGTTTTTTTTTCGTTCCCCCGAATATCTGCGTCCAAATCCAACACAAAATGAGTTGGGTTGAAATTAAAAAAAAAATATACAAAACGAAACTTTTTAAACAGACTTCTCGTTTTAAGGATATTTTAATTTTATATATATTCGAGTACAATAATTTTTTACTATTGTCCATTTTGCGAGCGTTATCATTCTCATCCTCTCGATTAAAAGAAATTTGCTGCACCATATACACTCCTCGCTTCGTATACATGTATACTGTATAGTACATACATATAGTTGGTTTTTATCTCGAGAAAATAATCTTGATCACGAAGAAAATTGGAAATAATAATAATTGATGCTTTATTTTGTTGTTGTTTTTTTTCAATTGTGCTTAAAGCTTACGTGATTAGAATACTACATTTAAATTTGTATACTGTATATATGTACGTATGTATGTATATAGTTAAGCGAAATAAAAAATAAAATGTTGTATAAGTATATATCGATTCAGACTTACTTGAACATAATTGTGGCTCATCACTTTTATCATGACAATCGTGTACACCATCACAGTATTTTATTAGCGGTATACATGTCGAACGATTTGAGACTATTGACGTTTGCGTTTTGCATTGAAATTCTGATAATTTACATAAATTATTGCCTAATTTTAATGATGCTGATGATGAAGATGAAGATGAGGAAGATAGTGACGATGATGATGATAGTGTTGTAGACGATGATAGTGATCCGGTTGACGCTGAATTAATATTATATGGATTTATTAAAAATAATAATAAAAGCGCAAACAAACGCGCTCTTATTAATATTGTGTTGTCCATCCGATGATGCACCAATCCAAGCCTGATTTATTTTCCTGGAAACATACAAAGGAGAGATTTTTAATTAATTATTTAAATTTAACAATAAATTTTACAGCTTAACAAAGTATTAATAAAATTCTTCATCGTTACAAAATTTTAAATTTTCATATATTTATCTTTTGGAACAATTTTTAATATTTGTTTTTGTGTATACCAGTATATTGTTGATAGAGTTGAATTGTTTTTAAAAATTAAATAATAAATTGATTTCTGTTAAGGATCTGAATCAATGAAAATTATTAATGTATGTAAAGCCACAAAATTGTTTTGAACATATAGATAAATTAATTGAATAGTGAGAATTTTAATTAATTTAAATATTGAAAGTTTATTCCCAAACATATAGCCACAGTATTTCAAATATTTATTTGTATTGCTTGCACTATAGTTTATTCAAGGTGAAAGATCTTTTTTGCATTGAAACGAGCTAAAAATTATCCTTAGGGTTTGTATTTTATTGCTCCTTGACTGAAAGCTTTAAGATAAATAACAAAAAGCTTAACTTAAATAGGAGAATCCGGTTGAAAGTTTAATACTTTCACTTTAAAAAACAACTTATTTATAACATTTATGTTAAAGCTTTCTATCAATGCGTACAGTCAAAAAGCTCAATTAGCCAATAGAGAGCTATATGATGTTTTCACAATCATTTAGCAGCAATTTTATGTTAGTAATAATAATAATAACAACACAGTTTTAAAGCCCATTACTGGCTCCATCTGCGTCAACAATTTGGCTCCATGGGTTTCGATCCTGGGTTTGGTCTTCATACTGTACTAGACAATCTGAAGAAGCCAAGTCATTCTCTACACCGTGGAGCCATCGTCGCCTGCAACGACACAGCTTCACGGCATTTGATAGGTGTTTAGATTTTAGCAGTGGCCTTAAAGGATATAAAGAACAGCTGCCAGTTGCCAGCTGCCAGCCGCTATGTTAATAGCAGTTTTCTAATTATATTGTAAATTTTAGCATGGAGCTTTTTAATATTCCAGTTAATATGTACATACCAAAGCACAACTAATAATATGATTTCCTCTTTAAAAGCAATTGGTAACTTTATTATTAAAAAGATTTCAAAGAAATTACAGCAAATGGCTTGCATTAAAAGTTTAGAAATGAAAAGCATCCACCAATTTGAGACTGTCGTAATATTCTGTTTTCAAAATTAATTTTATTAGCATTAAAGCAATATAAAGCTTTTTAAGGAAATTAAAATGTTAAAGCAACATATACATTTAGTTCTGAAAAGCTTAATAATTTCTTGTATAAGCTTCAATTAATATTTACGAAATTAAGGATGAGAGCTCCTAATAATTTAATACAATTTATTAAAACCACTTTTCTGTCACTGACAGCTTTTTGGCTTAACCGTAATAAATACAAAAGCTCAACTGATAAAATTCTTTTTCGCAGCTATAAAAAATATTATTATGAGGATGCTTTACTATGAGGATGAATATTTTGTACGATGAACTGTTCACACTCTAATTTGTATGGTAATTATCGGTCATTGCGAGAGATGTTGACTCATATATGGCTAGTACATGGGAAAGGCCTCTTAATTGCCTGATTAAAATGGGTCAAACCATGAGAAAATATCGAATAAATTTTTTTCTATGAATTATTTTGTTCGATGAAATATTTTGTACGATGCATTTGTTGGATGGTCAAATTTCATGTGTTTTTTTGATATCTCATTTTAATTGGGAAATACCCATATTTTGATAATTTTTGGCTGTTGATTTAGTTAATATCTAGTGGACTGCACTTTTTGAAAACTTACGTTTTTCTAGAATACATATGTGTTTATTTATTTCGATTTCGTTTTGAAATGTTTTTAAATTAACTTAAAATATTTAAAATAACACTCTAAATTTCAATAAGAATCATGTTTTTCTTATTTGATTTAGTTTTAACAATGTATTACTAATACATTGATATATTCTGTTAATCTGGCAAAAATTTCACACTCGTTAAAAACCACGCAATATATTTCAAAACCACGCAATATATGCTAAATTCAAAAAAAAAAAATTAAAGATGCGGTCTTCCTTCATCCTTAGAGCTATTATTTTTTGATTCTTGACTGAAAGCTTTTAGAGCATTTGTATTGTTATTTTGCAGTAGCAGCTAAAAATCTTAACTTAAATAATTGATCTGCCTGAAAGTGTTATTTAGTTTTATTCAAAAGAAACTAATTTATAACGGTTGTTACTTTACAATATAAAGGTAAAAGTCGATTTTTAATATTTTTGTTTTATTGAAATACGTGCTTTTCTTTATTTTCAGCATATTTAATCCGTAGATCACTAAAAAATTAACAATCTTATCGTTAAACATTTACTTTTGTGTAGTCGATTTACCCTACTTTTTGATAGGATAAGTGAATTTACCGAAAATTAAAGTAAAAGTCGAATTGGTAATTGTATTATTCAAAATTATTTTACATCAATTACAGCAAATCGCTTGCATTGAATTTTGGAAATAAAAAGCTTCCAGCAATTAGGGACTGCTAGAATGTTCTATTTACAAAATATATTTTAGCAGCGTTTGGGCAAACGAATGGTTTTAAAATTTTTTAAAATTCTATAGGAATTTAAAATCTTTAAGCAAAATCTTATTAATACAACGTGGTTGGCAATAACCAAACACTTAAATTTAATTCAGGAAAGTTAATTTAGTCATTTCTTTTGTAAGCTTTGTTATTTATGAAATTGCTTTAACAGAAGTTAGTGAAAAAAATTGCATGTATAATTTGGGAATATGAAGCAGCAGTATACAAAACAAGTGTGCACAAAAGCACATAAAAACAACGCAATCTATCTCAATTCCTCTATTCAAGACAAAAATTAGAAAGGATCTTCGTTCATCTTTAAGGCTTTGATTTTTTCAGTCCTATAGACTGAAAGCTTTTAGAGTATTTGTATTGTTATTTTGTAGTAGCAGCTGAAAAGCTTACCTTAAATAATTGGTTCTGGCTTAAAATTGAATAGATTTTCTTAAAGGAAACTTATTTATAACGGTTATTATATTGTGAAAGCTTTTTACCGTTGATTACACAATTATTTAGAAACAAATCTTATGCCAATAAAACTATTCCATATGTAGTGTAAATTTATAACATAGAGCTTTTTGAAATTCCAATTAATACATATTATACAAGCTCAACCAATGAAAAATAATGAAAATTTTAGAAGCAATTAGAAATTGTATTATTAAAAATGATTTAACAGAAATCATACCAAAACGCTTGCATTAAAAATTTGGAAATAAAAAGCTTCTACCGATTAGCAACTGTTTAAGGCAAACAAAAGCTTGTTAAATTTTGAAAAATTATAGGGATTTAAACTCTTTAAGCTAAATCTTATTAATATATCGTGGTTGCTATTAACCCAACATTTAAAATTATCTCTCGTTGAAAGTTTAATCATTACTTTTATAAGCTTTAATTGTTATTTACGAAATTAAGTCTGAAACCTCCTAATCATTTAATACAATTGATTAGAAATCAATTTTCTTTTACTGTGAGCTTTATGGTTTAACCGTAATAAATACAAAAGCTCAACTAATAAAATAATATTTCGCAGCTATAGAAATAATTGTTATTATGAGGATCCTCTACAGAAGTTAAAGAAAAAAGAGGCATGTACCTTTTGTGAATAAACAAGTGAGCTAAAGCACATACAAAAAATACAATCTATCTCAGTTCCTCTATTCAAGACAAAATCTATTTGTCTTGAATAGAGGAACCATCTATCTACAAGTTTTTAACATAGAGCTTTTTGATATTCCAATTAATACATATAAGAGCACAACTAATAATATAATTTTTAGAAGCAACTGGTAATTAATTTTTAATTTATTTTATCACCATTAAGGCAATAAAAAGCTTCTTTAGCTTTGAAATATTTTAAGAATTCTATACATCTTAAAGCTTTCAATTTTTATTTATTTATATGTTGTTCTTGTCATTAAGAAGCATAATTCTGGTTGAAAGTTTAATAGCTTCTTTTGTAAGTTATAATTGTAATTATCATTGAATATAGTTTATGAATACCTATATTACTTTTTTCGAGCTCAACTAAAAGCATTATTTACAGAAATTAAAGAAAAATCGTTGCATGTATTATTTGAGCACCATTATTCAAAACAAGTGTGTTAAAGCACATAAATATAAATGCAATCTATCTCAACTGTTTTATTATTAAAATTATATTTATGCTGGAAACTGTCTACTGAGAACTTTCTGCTAGTTATCGGCCATATAATGTGTTTTCCGGCTGGTAAATTAATAATAACTCACAATAACTCACTCAACTTAACTCATTTGCAGATTCCGCCCAGCACTAAGATGATCATTTGCATTTTTTTCGTCATGTGTGTCCTTTATTTGGTAGCACGATAAACTAATTAATTGCAAAAGCCTATCCAAAAAACCGAAAGTCATGTACACCTCATACTTCATTGGGCACAAGCAAAACTTAAAATATTATAACTTAATATTCTAAACATAAACAAAGGCAAATAAATGGTTGAAACAAAAACAAATCCATTTTCTCGAGTATATTATGTATATATGTATACCTAGATATACATAGTAAATGTACATACTTATTATTTAACGTTAAAAGTTTTCTATTTTTATCAGAGCCAAATAATAATATAAAAACACAAAAACTTTTCTTATCTAAAAATTATAATCAAAAACAAATTTTCTTAATAAATCAAAAACGCTAACAATACTTTTTAAATTTTACTGTTATTTTTAATATTTTGCTTTTCTTTTTTTTTTTGTAATAAAGTTATTCCAATTTTATATATTTACATTTTCATTTTCATTTTTACGTATACGTATATAAAGTATATAAATTTTCTCATCTACAAATGGTATTATAATTATTATGTTCTAAAAACAATAACAATAGCAAAGAAAATTGGAAAAATGGTATAAAATCTAAACCGCAAATATATACATACGTATATAGCCTATAATAATATAAAAAACAAATAACTTGAAGGAATAATATAAATTTCAAGCGAGAAATAAAAATAAATAAATAAATAAAAATAATAATTTAATTTACAAAAACAAAATATTAGAAAATAATCATTTTTCCATTTCCCATTTATATATTTTTCTCATACCACACCCGAGCATAATGTTGCTCTCGAATTTTCTACGTGTTCCCGTTTGTTTTCTCGAAAGTTAATACTCGACAAAAAAAAAAAAGTTTTTCTTATTTTCATTTCCTAATTTTATGAGTTTTTCTTTTGATTCTTCTTTCTCTATAATATTTAAATACATTTTACAGATGAATTTTCCAAAATACAAAATAAAAATAATCGTCATTTTGAAGAAAATTAAATTAAAAACATATTATTGTTGTTGTTACAGTGTGGGAAATTAGTCAATTAA
This sequence comes from Tipula unca, assembly GCA_951394425.1. Taxonomy (NCBI): domain Eukaryota; kingdom Metazoa; phylum Arthropoda; class Insecta; order Diptera; family Tipulidae; genus Tipula; species Tipula unca. Next base: position 218,209,631 of record OX596380.1, read on the forward strand.
GTTTTTTGAAATTATTTACGATGGATTAGGCTTTTTTCCCGGGTTTTCATTGCAATTGGCGAAATTATATTTCGCCACCTACAAAAAGTGACGTAGCTACAACAAACAGTTAAAAGAAAATCAATTTCATAGTGGAACTTAGCTACGCCTATGAGATAAAGAGCTGGCATTTTTATAACGAACAACCAAAAAAATGCATACGGTAGGTTAAACCACAATTGTATTAACTAACATTTCACCGTATCTGGTCGAAACGAGATAGAGTTGTGAAGGGCCTTTTTGACAGTAGATTTTATAAATTATAAAGGATTCGGTACATATATGGCTTCTGCTGGCTGGACATATTAATTTTGCTGAGCAATCCAAGTGGTCGTCAAAAAAGATTGCTCAGTAATCTTTGTCAGTAAACTGTACGTGTCAACAACTTAATAAATTACATGGCGCAGTCTACCTCGTCCATTCCTGATTTACAAAGCGGATAGGCAGCCAAAAGAAATCCACTACAAAATTCCAATCCTGTTAAACTCTAAATATACTTACAAACTATCAAAAATCTTGTAAAAAATTACACAATTAATTGGCTTCATTCATTCTTCCTTTCGTTTTCAAATCTTCAAATAATAATCTTTTGAACTAGCGTTAATGTCCAAAACTTAAATGATAGCACTTTGATGATAGCAATACTGCTGAACTTGTAAATTTACTTTAAAATTTTAAAATATATTGGGAAATGAAATAGCATCTCCTAAGCAACAGCAATTTTTTCAATAAAAAATGTTGACTTTCCATCCCAAAATGATGTGTTTTATTAACAAATAGAATACGGACTAATAGATGGCCCACCCATTATTAAAAACTAAATGAAAACAATTTCTATTTTTTTCAAATATTGCTTAAATCACTTCAGATAGAGTAACAAATCAACGTTGAAATAATTTTTAAATTATAATTAAAATTTGATTCAAGCCCATACTCGATTTTTAGCTTGAATTTTACTTAAGATAATCCACTCAACATTATAGTTCGAAAACTATTCAAACACAAACTTAAATTTGTATACCTTAAATTATAATTCAAAATCTATACCTAAACTCATATAACACAAAATACTTTTTTCAACCAATGTTTGATTTTTAGCTTAATTTATAATTTAAACTGCACTCAAATTTTGTTGAAAAATTACTCATACAATTCATCTAAAAAACCATTAATGATTTTGGCTCAAATTCATACTAGCATACTTTAAGCAAAATTTAACTCAACTCAATAGTATAATATTCTTCCTTGAATTTCACTTAAAAAAATCCACTCAAAACAGATTATCTAATATCTACTAAAATTCAAATATGTAACTTTAAAAAAATTAAATGTTGGGGGGTAACCTTCGATTTGAAGCAATGTTTTTCGATTGCTAATTTTCCTGGGTATCTCTTTTCATGTGGTCGGTAGAACATTGTAGAGCAATTAATGTATATCATGTGGATCTAACCTTTGACATAATATCTAACGCCATTGCATAATATTTAAGATTGATTCTAGATCTTCCAAATTGTCTTGCAAAACTAGTTGTTTTAGATTCTTTCGATTTTATTTAAGTTTAGGTCACTAATGTTAGCTCATAAGATTATTATTTAAAGATTTGATCTTTTCCATCCATTACAGTTTCAATACGATATTTAACTTAGTTTATTTCTAACTCATTCCAAATTCAAATTTTATTTAAGGGATTCGTTAAAATGCATGAAATTAATTGTTTAGTTTTTTACAAGATTTTTGTAAGAGTTGGTAAGATTGTCCAATAAATTTTTATTTTAGTTAGAACTGATGTTTCTTAAACTAATTTCAAAACTAATTTTCCGATTAGAATGTACATAATTCTAAATTTCTTGAATGCATTGAAAAAAATTCTAAAACTGTCCCACCCAAAAAAAAATTTGGCCACTCTATAGTTCAGAACTAGTTCACTAAATCACTCTATCAATCGCTACATTATCAATTTTCTACGAATTATCTACACAGTCTACGATATCTACATTGTCTACGTTGTCAACGGGTTGTCGACACGTCGACGTAGACATTAACAGATGACGCGTAAATGCCCAACCCTGATTATTGTTGTCAATGGCTTTTTTCATTCTCCTCATGATGCACTTGTAGCGCTTCTCAACTTAAGAGCTACCACAATTCTAATTTTCTTTTGTATTTAAGTTGTTTTTCAACCTACATTTTTTTAGCGGACCAACGGCGTCGACAAGTTCAGCATAAATATTAAGTAGATACAAATACTAGACGCAGTAAGTTATGTACTTTTTATGTAATTTTGGTTTTGCACTACAATTTGTTTATAGAAGCAGCCAATGTACTAAAGGAACAAAATTGATTATTTCTTCAACTACCAAAGCATTAAATAGCGTTTCACTTTTTCTAGACTAACTTTCGCTAAAGAAATTCCACTTCAATTAAAAAATATATTTAATACCAAATTTTAGTCGACCTTGCCAATCATTAAAAATTGTCTTGCAGCGATACTCGTGTGTTTTACGATATTTGAGTGCTTCAAAATTATTATCGTATTATCGAATGAAATTTCTGTAATTTTGAAATTTTTTATTTTGTATTGTCGGCAAATTTTTTATTGACCGGTGAGTGCCAGCGGTGAGTAGAGTAAAAATGTTCTAAACTCGGAACCTTTGAAATATCCAAAATCGGAAAGCGGTCGAATTTTCCTTTGAAATCCAGATGGTTGACTGCTTGAAATTTTTATTAGTCTTGCTGAAATTTGTTTTATATCGCGACTCTGAAGAATATGTGGTGGATGCCCATTTAACCATATATTCAAAAGCTTTTTCATTACACCTAAGCATACAACATGAAGGTAATCCAATGGAAATTGAGTGATCACGTCAATATTTAACTCTTCTAGGATTGTTGGGTAATTATGGTGGTATTCATCATAAATAATCCCGGGTTTATTTTAATAGTGTAGTTATGAAATATATAAGTATGTTCTAAAATTATAATTTCATCAACTAAAGGCCGCAAAAATGCATTAAAATCATTTGGCTTGACAGTACTGTGGTAAACCGCCACAACAAACACCGATTCCTTCTCCAAATTTTTTGTTTGGCCAAGAATTAACCAGAAGCAGCTACGATTGCTTTTCGTAATTGGAACACCGTCAATATTAAAGTTCAAAACTATTTCTGTCGTTATATTTTTTATGGATTCAAGATAATTATCTAAGTAATTTTTTATACCCAGATATACCCAGACAAAGCTACCCGGGTCCATTTTTAATATTTCTCTACTAACAGGAGTTTTAAGTAGAGTTCTACAAGTTTTCGGCAGCAGTGGATATCCATTAAATTTTAAAAATGATAATAGCTCGTCCAATGCTTAATTGCCCAAATTCTTAAAAAATTTAAAACTTTATCAGATCCGTTTTCAACATCTGATTCCAGATCTTTATCTGAATACAATTCGACATCTGGTTCAAATTCAGATAACACACTTTCACTATCCGACTTTTCATTTGGATCAGAGCTTGTGTAGTTACAGAGCTTCTCATGTGAAATCGCCTTTTCCTTGAACGTTCGGAAATATCTAAAATATTTTTGTTTGGCATTGTTTGGGCAAAATTTTTTTGGTTGTTGCGAACAAAGTAATGTCAGAAAAAAAGCCACTATTACAGCTGTTGCAATAAGAAGCCACGTTCCATTGGCTTTAGAAAGGTGATCTACAATGTATAATCGGACACAAAAAAAAAATCACATATTTATTTTATCATCGCATCACCTCAAATTTTCAATAATTTTAATGAGTGGCCGAGGCACTTAAGCGGTAGGCGATTGCATCACAGAAGTCAAGCAACATTGTGCAAGGTTAGTACTTGGATGGGTGACCGCTTTGGAACATCACAGAAGAAAAGGAAAAATACACAAAAAATCAAAAACCTCCCTGGCTGGACCAATCATTCATTAATCTGAATTAAAAATGATTACAGAAACGAACACTAGAAGAGACAACACAAACCACAAAACACATATATCGACCCTTGGCTATTGGATACGAATTGGAAATTGAAACATCAGAACTCTAACGGAAGCATTAAGGCTGGCACAAATAGAGAAGGAAATGAAACGTTACAACATCGAAATTCTAGGACTTAGTGAAGTTAGATGGAAAAACAGTGGCGAAATTAACACAAGCGAAGGCAACTATACTAACAACAGCGAAATCAAAGAAAGCATTAATGGAATGGATACCGGTTGTAAAATCTCAGCTTGTGCCTTAATTCTAAAATTAAGTTAGCTTCGATTTATGAGTTTACTTAATAGATTACCACGGGTGGGGTCTATTAAGTAGGCGAAAATAAATCATTGTATTATTTATTTAATAGATTACCACGGGTGGGGTCTATTAAATAAGCGAGAGTAAACACGTTGTTAAGGTTTAATTTTATTCTGATTTTATTATTTTATTTTTTATTTTACAAATAAATTGCAATTCGGTAATTTTTGTAGTAAAAAATTACACTGATATAGAATTGCTGAATTGCATCTATATTGTTGTTGTTGTATACACATATATGATGAATTAAATCATATTTCGCCAACATATGTGTCTATTTCTGTATTTTACCCTGTTGCCACTGTGGGATATTTTGTTGCACTGTTGATCTCAACATATTCCCGGGCCGGCAGTTAGATTATTATAATGATGTGCCCTGTTGATCGCAACATATTCCCGGGCCGGCAGTTAGATTATTATAATGATGTTCCCTGTTGATCGCAACATATTCCCCGGCCACTATTAATAATCCTAATGGATTATTATACTGGGAAACTTGACATATGCCGGGATCAAAGAGCTTGGATGATTCGTTTTCTACCAGTAATCGCAGCTGATCTTCTATACTTCTGGTTGCAATCATCGTTGTTTTGTGCTGATTTCCTGTGTTGCTCCTGCTACCCAATATAATCCAACCGAATTCCGTTTGTTGTGCCATCGGCTCTAGTGGACCTCCCTTGATGATGTTGTTGATCAGTATTGATGGATAATAATCCGCGCCAAGTATAAGATCAATTGGCTGTGACTGATTGTAGTTGGGATCAGCCAGTTGTATTTGGTGGAGATGCGTCCAGCTGCTTGTGGCAAAGTCCACCTCGGGTAGTTGTTGGTCGAGTTGGTCGAATATCAAGGGTTTGATATTTATTTGGAAGTCTCCATCAAATCTTAGCGATATTTTAAGATTGATGGTTTGTCTGCAGGTGCCTGCCTTTTTTCCACCTACACCTGAAATGGTGACGTGTACTTTCTCTTTTTTAAAGTTGAATAGATTTGCGGCCTTGGAGGATATTAATGTGGCCTGTGATCCTGGATCAATTAGAGCTCTTAGTGTGAAAAAATCGCCGGTACTAGTTGCGGCTCTGACTAAAGCAGTGGGTAATAAAACTTGTCCTTGATGGTTGATCACGAATGTTTTTGGCGGTTTTGACACTACTTCCGGTAGTTGATGTTGCATTGTTGCAGTGCAGAAGTGTGTGGTGTCCCCCTTTGCACACGATACATGTTTCTGCTTGGCAGTTTCTTCCTTGATGCTGGCTTAAACATCGTATGCACAAGTTGGCTGAGCTAACGAGTCTTGCCCGATTTAATGTTGACATCTTTTTGAATTGCTGGCATTGATTTAAACCATGATGCTCCTTACACCCTTCCACCCAACACGTTTTGGTTAACATGGCTGTATTCACTCGTTTCAATGGTGGTATATAATGCATGTGTGGTCGTGTTGCTGTTGCTCTATGATTGCCCATGGCTTCTAAAGATTGAAACCTTCTCTCCAGGAATCGAAAGAATTCTTCTAGTTGTGGAATTTCTCTTGGCTTCTCTATATTTGTTTCGTAAATTCTAATGGATTCTGGGTCCAATTTTTTGTTTAAGATGAAACCCACGAGTGCCTCGAAAGGCGAATCCATATTTATCCGCTTTATATTGTGTAATATTTCTCGTGCCGTATCATGCAAGTTTCTCACTGCTTGGGCGGATGGTATATCTGAATTGTCGCCAATGACAATAGTGCATTAAATTGATGGTTTGCCAGTAGCCTTACATTGTTGAACCTTGCTTGGATTATATTCCATGCGGTTTCGTAATTGTCACCAGTTGTTGTTAGGTGACTAATAATTTGCGCTGCTCCCTTCTGCAGGTGTGATTTCAGATACGTCATCTTTACTGTATCTGATAGTTTGTTGTTTTGGTGGATCAGCTCAGTGAATATATCGTTGAATGTTTCCCACCGATCATAATCACCGTAAAATATTGGTAATTCTACCTTAGGCATTTTCACTTGCGCTGCTGATTCTGCCATGGTTGTTGTTTGGGAACAAAACTGTTGTAGTTTGATCATGGCATCTTCTACTCTTTCTTGAAGCTTGCCATAATAATCTTCCCTAAAGTAGTTGGAGGTTTGTTCGTCGTCTTCCAACTCTACTAATAATTCTGTATGTTGGGCTGCGATTTCCTCCATGTCCTTTTCTAATTGTCTTATTTTAAGACTAACATATTCCTTAGATATGTTGTTGGTTTCCAAGGAATAATTTATTGTCGCCAATTTTTGATATATCTGGCGCATGAGGACGTCTTGTCTTTTGAACAATTTTGTGTTGTTGTTTCCTTCTATTTTTGCCGCTTGAAGGGCCTCTATTGAACTACTCGTACTTGTTTGTTGTTGTTGATTTGCAGCTGAGTTACATTCTTTGATTTCCTCTTTTTGGGAATCTGTTGTTAAATTGTGTACGGCATCTACCCGAATTGACGGCGTCGGTTTATATGAAGGCTCGAGAAGTGAACTTGGAAGTTGTATGACTACTTGTGACGTTGTTGGTGTCAATGGTGGTCCGCTATGTAGGTGATGGCGCATATCTTCTACCAGCTTATAGATAGTTTTTCTCTATCTGGACTATCTTTCCACTTGTTACCTCTTGTAATTGAAGTAATAAATCCATTTTGTTGTTGTTTGGGTTTCTATTGGTTGTACTAGTGCTGGTTGTTGCTCAGCTCCTCCCTCGACGGTAATATTGTGAAGATTGTGCCTGTTGTTGCTTGGCTGGTGGTGTCGTCAGGCTTGACGACGTTATAGACCCTCCGTCCGTACTTCTAATTGCCGGTTGTTTTAGTGGCTTGAAGGACCATGTAAAGTTAAATCCGGCTTATGTTGTTGTATCCGGCTCGAAACACCATGTAAAGTTAAATCCGGCTTATGTTGTTGAATCCGGCTCGAAGTGTATAAAGTTAAATCCGGCTTATGTTGTTGAATCCGGCTCGAAGGACCATGTAAAGTTAAATCCGGCTTATGTTGTTGAATCCAGCTCGAAGGACCATGTAAAGTTAAATCCGGCTTATGTTGTTGTATCCGGCTCGAAGGACCATGTAAAGTTTTAGCCTCTGCTAAAACTTGGTTGAAGCGATTATCAAGATTACTACGGGTGAGGTCTTAATAATCGCGAGAATTGAAACAATCATTTTGAAATCATTTTAATTCTCGCGATTATTAAGACCTCACCACGGATTACCACGGGTGGGGTCTATTAAATAAGCGAGAGTAAACACGTTGTTAAGGTTGAATTTATTCTGATTTTATTATTTTATTTTTCCAGTATATATACAAAATCTTATATACTAATTACACTAACAACAAATAAATTGCAATTCGGTAATTTTTGTAGTAAAAAGTTACACTGATATAGAATTGCTGAATTGCATCTATATTGTTGTTGTTGTATACACATGAATTAAATCATATTTATATTGTTGTTGTTGTATACACATATATGATGAATTAAATCATATTTCGCCAACATATGTGTCTATTTGTGTATTTTACCCTGTTGCCACTGTGGGATATTTTGTTGCACTGTTGATCTCAACACCGGTCAATAGTAGAATAATTGTGGCAAGATTCCGCTCAAAAATAAGAAACACAACCATCATCCAGTGCTATGCCCCAACAGAAGATGCAGATGAAGCAAGAAAAGATGAGTACTACGAACAACTACAATCCACAATAGCAAAAACGCACAGAAATGACGTGAAAATTATTCAAGGAGATTTTAACGCCAAAATTGGCACTGACAATACTGACCTGACAACCGTCATGGGTAAAGAAACACTGAACTCTGTGCGAAACAATAATGGAGAAAGACTCATCGACTTCTGTGTCACAAACCGGCTATTCATAGGAGGCAGTAAATTTCCACACAAGAATATACACAACTATACATGGACATCACTGATGGCAGAACAAGAAACCAAATAGACCACAATTCCTCACATCATTACAAGACGTCCGAGCAATGATATAGGTGCAGACATTCACAGCGACCATCACTTGGTAATTTCACAGTTCAAGATCAAGCCTGTAGCTATGAGATGCACTAAGACGAATAGACGAAAATTCATCATCGAAAGGCTTAACGAACCCGATACAAGGAAGATTTTCAGTGAAGCGCTCGAATGCAATGAACAGTGCCTCCAGTATAGAAGACCAATGGAAGCAAATCGAAGAAGCCTATATCGAAACTGCTGCGAACACACTCGGGTACAAAAAATACAATCGCAAACCATGAATATAAGCGACAGCACATGGGAAAAAATTGAAAAACGTCGACAGCTTAAGCTGCAAATGAACCAGCAAAATACACCGGAGGTGAGAAGGAAATATAAAGACACGGCAAGACAAGTAAAAAAGATGGCAAGAAATGATCGTAGAAAATACATTGAAAATATTCTCAAGGATGTCGAAGAGGCAGCAGCAACCAGAAATATGCGCACTCTACACCAACGCGTACGAAAAGCCACAGGAAAATACACCAATATACCACCTATAAGAGATAAGAATGGTCAAATCCTAACAACAGATGAAGGACAGTTAAAGAGATGGAAAGAATATTTCGGAGAGGAAATCGCAAACAGCACAGAAAACTTCGAATTACCCAATAATGCTCTTAACGAAACAATCAACACCCATATCCACCAACGGAACGAGAAGTTAGCAGTATCATTGAGAAAATGAAGAATAACAAAGCCGCTGGAATAGATAACATACCATCCGAAATATTCAAAGGTGACGCATCTACAACTGTGAAGATTCTAACACCGATCATAACGGAAATATGGAATTCGGGTAAAATACTACATAAATGGAAAGAGGGATTAATCATAATGATTCCAAAGAAAGGACACCTAAGAGAATGTACAAATTGGCGAAACATATCACTACTCAATACAACAATAAAGGTGTTACCAATGATAATCCTCGACAGAATATCACCTACGATCAATTCGAAATTGAGGAAAGAACAAGCTGGCTTCAGACCGGGACGTAGTTGAACTGACCATATAAATACGATCCGCATCATCATTGAACACTCCAATAAATGGAACTCCCCACTATACCTCCTCTTCGTGGACTTTGAGCGTGCATTCGATACAATACATAGAAACGCAATATTGAAGACACTTTGTGAAATGGGCATCCCAAATAAGATTATCGAACTCGTACAAGAGATGTACCATAATGCAGGTAACCGAGTTCAATACAAGAGCAAGCAAAGTGATGCATGTTACAATAGCAATGGAGTAAGACAGGGATGCGTACTCTCCCCACTACTGTTCTTAGTAGTATTTGATAGTCTCATGCGGAAAATGGACCACAAATCGCCCAATGGCATCCAATGGGGACTAACAGGAAATCTTAACGATTTGAAAGAAATTCGTCTATAAATAAACATTACGAAAACCAAGACGATGAGGATAAATACTACGATAACCACACCAATAAGCGTCAACCAACAAAATATAGTGGATGTAAAGGAATTCGTATACTTAGGTTATACACTAGCAGAAACAGGCAGACATTAACAAGCGCATAAACAAAGCCAGAACGACATACAACATGCTACACAAAATCTGGAATGCATCTGTCCTCTCCCGTAACACCAAGATACGAATGTTCAACTCATGTGTAAAATCGGTACTCCTATATGGTTGCGAAACGTGGAAGCAAAATCGGGAGATTACGAACAAACTACAAGTATTTGTCAACAAATGTCTAAGAAGAATACTAAAGTGCTTCTGGCCCAATACCATATCAAATGCGGAACTCCATAGAGTAACAAATCAGGTAAATATGGAATATGAAATAAGGAAACGTAAGTGGAGATGGATCGGATATACACTAAGAAAACCAGCAAGTGACGTAACACGCATGGCCTTAGAATGGAACCCTCAAAGGAAAAGGAAGGTTGGACGTCCACCTGTAACGTGGAAACGAACGGTGCTATCGGAAGCGAAACATCTCGACTAATCATGGAAGGGAATTAAAACAGTAGCAGCCAATAGAGTTAGATGGTCCCACCTAGTAGATGCCCTATGCTCCTAAATTGGAGTTAAAGGTTAAAAAAATAAAAAAAAAAATATTATATTTTTTTGCAATAACCAATATTAAACCATTGGCCATTGTGGTTTAAAAACAACATCTAAGGACTGCTTGGAGATCTATGTTAAATCGTTAACTTTAAAACTGAATAAAACTGATCTTTGTTAACTCTGTGTTCAACGGTTAGGGTTACCGAAGGTCAGCGTATATTGTTCTTGCTATTAATGAATGTGATGATTGAGCTCAAAAAAGTTTGTATACATACATATACACATATATACCAATGTAATTAAGCTTTATGCCTCAAACTAAAAGCGAGAACATATCCCCAAATAATCATATCAACGATATTAATTAATTTTGCTAGATTATGTAAAATACGAATGAATCCTATATATATATGTATATATAGTACAATCGCATAAAATAGATAAAAGATTTTCATGATAACAATATGAATGATTTTCCCAGCACACAATACATTGTATGTATAGTATGTACATATACGTACATGCCCATATATACAGACACGTTAAATAAATTCAACAATTTCATTATAACGAGAGCATAGAAATACATACAATATAATATTTTCACATCGAATATGTATACAACAACAACAAAAAACTGGAATAAAAGCTTTTTAATAAAATAAAAATAAAAAGCTCGTTGGAATTTTGTACTGTATATACTCGTATATATATATATATATGTGTGTGTGTAAATATTTTACCAGAATGAAAAATCATAAAAATATTTTTTATTAATATATTTTCATTTTTCATCCTTTTTTGTTATTGTGTTGTATACATATAGGAAAAATGATCGAAGAGACTGAGCATATAATGGGTATATTGTGAATTGAAATAATGCTGTGTGTATACGTTGTTGCTGTCATTTTATTGTCATTGTTATGATATAGGGGGCGGGTGCCTGAATGAATTGATTATCGCGCGCGCTGATGAGTTTCGTTTTAATATTAACATCATCGTGCGAATAGGTGCTGTTGTTTTTATTTAAAATGTATACAAATATTTTTTTTAATTAGTGTATTTAAATGAGTTTTGACATTTTAACTAAAGCTATTATTATTATTGAGTTAATATACGAATTATTATTGTTGTGCATATACATACATAATATAATAACTCGATAATATTGGAAAATATTTTTATATTTCACCAAACATATAATAGCTTAATTAAAACCGGATATGTCAGGATAAATGTACGTACATATACGACCTGTATATATATATGTACATATATACGAATTTCGAGCTTTTCGAAACAAAAGTCTAATTTGTTATCATAAAAAAGCAATACGATTTATAAAAATAAACCGTACATCTATCTATATATTGACAACAAATCTTCTAGCAAATTACCAGAATAAAACAAAAACGGAAAATTTCAGAAATTCTCGGAACAACATATTTTCGATTTTTCTAGATCACAAATAAACGAAAACTTTTTTTTTTTTTTTTTTGTATCTATCATACCGAACCAAATGATAATGGTATCTCTTGAGATTTTTATCTTCATCTTAAAATATATATTCCTATATACGAGCGACATACATAACACAAAATGTCAATAAAAAATTGAAAAACCGAAGAAAACATATAGCAGAAAATTAAGGAAATTCAATTTTCTTATTTTGATGTCTTTTCAATCAAAATAATCAAAAAATAAAAAACAACAACAAAAGAAACTGAAAAAATTCTTTAGAAATTTTGCTTGAAAACGAGAAACGAAAAGGAAATTGTTAGATAATTTAATCAAGCAAATAAGTACGTACATACATTATATAGAACAAAAAAAGGAAAATATAATTTAAGAATAGAACCACACAAGACAACTACACACCAACAAACACAATTATTGAATTTTTTATAATATGTAAGTGTATGTGTGTCTGTTGTGTAGATATTTTTTAGAGAAAGTAAATTAAGAATTGTGGTCAGGTTATTTTTATGTGTGTGTGTGTGTATGTGGTGTGGTAAATGTCCATTTTAAGATATTTTCGTTTAAATATTATTTTTGAGTTTATATTTTAGGCCTAAAAAATGTTTATTTATTGATGTTAGGTTTAAGTATATATGTATATAGATAATAGTTTCTATTCCCATTTTGACCTTTTGACATAATTGCAGAGAAATAGATAACCAAAAATTAAAGGTTCATTTTTATATTGTAATATTTAATGTCTTAAGATTGTTATTTCAGAATTTGTCAGAAAGTAGAATTTTGGGGAATAAACGTATTTAGGAAAATCTTAATCTGAACATTTGTGTTGTTAAATTTGTAGAATTTCGAGTCTTGAATTCAAGATTTTAAATCTAGGCCATTAAAATTTTAAGAATTAAGATACTTAAGTTGTTAATAAGAATTAGAATTTAATAAAAAATTGTTAAATTTTTGATGTTTTCATTATAAGTAAAAAAATTAAATTTCTTATTTTAAAAATTTGCAGATATTTCAAAATTCACCAAATTAATTTTGAGTCCTTAAAAATATTAATTACATACACTAAATCTGAAATTTTTTAATCTATGGATTATGGAAGCTAAAATATTTCCAACTTTTGTCGAATATGTAATTTTTAATAAATTTTCAGGTTTGTATCTTTTATTTAGATTTTATCATATTTACTATAAACTTTGCCAAGTTGGGAATTTAAAATATTTAAATAATTTTAATGTTTCAAATTTATATTTTGGAACTTAACTCTTTTTGATTTGGGAATATTTATTTTATAATGCAAATTAATTAATTATTTTAAAAAAATCGTATTTTGCTGCAGATGATAAGCACGCTATTTAGATAAATCCGCAACAAAAAATTGTCTGACTCTGATAACAATTTAGACGATTTGGATTTTTCAATCGAGTGTTGACCGAACTTTCATTTCATATTTGAGCTCCGCTGAAACCAATCGGACAATGAAAAACAAGACATGGATATTCGAGAATATATTAGGCACAGCCAAGGCTTAAAAATTATTGCTAGAAAATGCTATATGTTACGGTATTTAAATTTAAGAGGTTACGATTCAGATAAGCCGTAGAACCAATAATAATTTGACACATGTCAAATTTGTCTTAAATCTGGCCTTTAAAGCCACAAAAACAATTTCCAAAGTAGCACCATAATTCATGAACCATGGGCCTTTATGGCAATGAGCGCGGAATCGTCGTGGGTTCCAAGCAATTTTTAATAATAACACCATAATGACATACATACCACGATGTCACATTTGTTCTAAGCTACCCGAAAATTAAATTAGTTTTTAAAAAAATAGGGGATTAGAAAAATAACAATTCGGAAAAGTCATTCAATCAAAATACATGATCATATCTAATTTGGTGTCCTAAATCGCCCATTCTCATGTTTTTCAAAATTGAAATATTTTTCGGTTAGCTTAGACGTTAGGTTTATCCCAAGAAAATCCAAAAAAATCATTTAATCGACACACCAAATCTGGTTGCCCTAAGCCCCCTAATTTTTTTCGGATACCTTAGGCCAAATGAAATATATGTCATTATGGTGTTAGCTTCTTAGGGATTTCTCGAGAAATTTTGGAAATTTATTTAATTGACATACACGAATTGGAAAAAATTCACATAATTGATTAAATTATAAGATTTATGAGACCTAATATTATCGAAAGCAGGGCAACTGCTGATGAAGTCATCATCATCTGCAAGGCATTCATTTAATAGTCCTATGCGATGGAGATAACCCTGGAAACGGCCATGGCCAGTAAGAATCAATACTAGTATTCTTAAGTAATGTTTTTTTAATGAAAGAGCGAAATTAGTCAGCTTCGCGGTGGGTTCACTGCATTGTCAGCAAAACTACTGTAAATAAAAAATTGGGGTAGATTAATCTAACAATGGGAAAGTATTATCGATTTCACATTTTAACGCCGCTATTCTCGCAACTTCTCCGCAGTCACTTAGAACCTGCTCATTCTATCCTTCTCAAGGCATAAGATGTATTATCAACAATTTTCCTCTGAAATGTTCACCAATTTGTTTAATCAAAAATTTCGGATATCCCGAATCATTTGTAACATAAAATTTTGTCTTATTTAAAAATACTTGATCAACAATGCTAAAAGTATCAGTTTCTCACTAAGACTGTGTCCGAAACCTATGATAAATATTTTTTAGGACTCATTTTTGGCATTTATATGAGAATTATTCGATGGCTGTCAAAAATTATCATAGCAATAGACTAGAATTGGGTGTGAGGGGAGTTATCAAATGAATGTCAAAATCATATACTACATACATAATATTTATTACAGGTTTCGGACACAGTCCGAAGAGTCTAAAGTTGTGAAACATCCAAATTTAAAACTTGAAATAAGAAAAAATCTCACAATTTTTATACTTTTATTCTAAAACTTTAATTCTAAATATTTGAACAAAAGAATAATGTGGAATTGAAAATTTAAAATTCTGAATTTGAATTTAAATAATTCTTTTTGTCAAAAATATTTCTAGAATCTCAAATATTAAATTTTTTTTGTTTTAATTTGACGACCAATAAATTTTTATTTCAAATGAAGATTTGTAAAATTCTAAAAAATTTCCAATTTTGTATAGAGAATTTATAGATTTGTCTGTTAATGTAGCTTGATAATTTTGATTCAAAACGTTTTACAGTTGAGAATTTAAAGTCTAAAATAATTTAATCTTTAGAGAATAAAAATAAAAAATTTGTTTTGTTTAATATTTTGAATACGGAATTCTCAAAAATTGATTAAAAGATTTCCATTTAAAAAAAGTAAAGTCAATCTGTTAAACTTTTTAAAAATTGATTTTTGGAATCTATAAAATTTTAATTTTACTACTCGAATTTTTATAATATGTAGTCTAAAAAATCTGATTTTTAATTTTTACAATTACTCAAATCGTTGTAATTTTCAAAATTAAAAAATTGAAATCGAAATTAAATGTTATGTAGCATCTTCATAATTTAATATTTATAATCAAAATTCTTCGAGATTTTAGAGATTATGTTATGAAATTAAGATTTTCGAATATGGAATTATTAATTTGTCATGTAGATCGTGGGATTTTTAAACTAGACAAATACATTTTAAAATTTGTAAAACTCTCCAATAGTTTATGTTTTAAAAAAATGGTATTTTGGATCTGGACTTTTAGAAAAAATATTATTAATTTATTAGGAATCTAGCATGTTTTAACTGTGGTGAAATAAAAAAAATTACCTCACTTTTTAACTGGATTGTTGTGCCTATTAAAACCAGTTAAAATGTATGACGTTTAACAATTTTTGCTGTCGGCGCAATTTCGTGATTTTATAATTTCATTTAAATATAAGTTTCTTGAATTAAAATAAAGTTGAAATATTATAAACATTAATATGAGCAAAGGTTTTATAAAATATTTGCCTCATATGTGCTAATTATACAAAAATTTAATTGATTGTTAAAGTACCAAAAAAAATGTTGCATTTTAAAGCGTACAAAATATTAACAAGTTGGAGTGGTTGTAACCAAATCAAAAATTTTAACTGGTTTCGGACCAGTGGTGAATACAATTTTTTTTAACATTTTAAATTTTTATGTGCTTTTTAGTTTGATTGACACACACACACACTTATTAGCAACACTTATTAGCAAAATGATTTCTAAAAATCGTAGAATTAAAAATCCGGTAATTCTCAATTTTAATGAATTTATCAACAACATTTAATTTAACAATTTAGGACTAATAAATTCAAGAATTTGAAGGCTAAAATTTTCAATTTATATTTAATAAATTTTATTTTTAAAATATGAGTCTCGATATTTAAAATAAAGCGCCTATGCGAAGGGTGCGGGAAGTTAAATAAGGTGATATTCCTATTTTAAGTTTTGATTAACATAACGGTATCGCTTACCGCAGAGAACAGAAGTTAGTTTAATGTTTATAATCTTAAAAATTAAAAAGGAAAAGTAAAAGTTTTGAATCTTGAATTTTGTCTGCTATAGGCTTGAGAATTTTGATTCCCAACATTTTCCAGCTGAGAATTTAAAGTCTATAACAATTTTATCATTAGAAAATAAATGTCTTTGATTTTTTGAATATATAATTTTTTAAAATTGATAAAATATCGAGTTTCCATTTAAAAAATTTAAAGTCTCTGATTCTTTCAAACATTGATTTATTTTTTAAAAAATTGAATTCTGTAATTTTTGAAATTTTAGAGTTCGAATTTTACGTATTCAATTTGCATAATTTAAATCTTGTGACTTGATTTTTCAGAATTTGCTGTCTTAAATATCTTAATTTTCAAACAATTTATACAAGTCATTTATTTAATAAATTTTCCAATTTTAAATTTTTGTATTTTTGTAAACAGAAAAATGATTTAAAATGTATCAATTTATTATGTTACAAAAAATAAGTTCATCAGCTTTTGGAACAAATAACATTTGATTGATTTTCAGCAAAAACAAAAATAAAACAAATCAACAAACTTTTAAATATATAAAATTAACACAATTATTATTGGATTTATTTTATAGTATAAATGGCGTGTTGCTTGAATTTATTTTCAATATTTGGAATTCTTAATTCGTATCTTACATTTTTAGAATTGTATATTATTTGAAAATGGTATTTTAAACTTGTTATAATTAGGAATTTAATGTCTAAAATAAATGAATTTGTAAAAATTCAATTTCGTATTAAAAACTATACTGTAAACTATTTCGTACTTTAATTTAGACAATTAAATTGAATTGAAAATTTCTGAATTCTGGGATCAAATTTCACGTATCAAATAAATTTTTTAGATCGAACGCAGTATCAAATCGAAATTTAAGATTTTGCAAAACAAAAAAATTTATATTGTATTAGTAAACTGTAATCTCTTTAAGGTTGGTTCACGTGGTTGGATATTTACATAAAATGTTTATCCTATGATCGGGTGTAAATAGCCCGAGTAAAATACTATTATGAAACGATTACTTACTGAAAACTAGAATAGGTATTATGTTTTTTTGTGTAAACGTGCATTTTATCTTAATTTCTAAGGCCGAATTTAGAATTTTTATTTTCCCAATTTTATAATTAAAGTTAAATTAAAAAAATATTTTTATTAAATTTTATAATCAAATCTGAGATTTTTAAAAAAATATTTTATAAATTTTACTATTTAATTTTAGGGCTACCTATAGTGTTGAATTTAAACTTGTAATTGAAGAATTTTATATGTAAGATAATTATCTATCGAAAAATTAAAATTTAAGTAATTAAAAAAAATACCTAGTTTATAATTAGTAAATTAGTTTTTAACTTTAAATTTGTGGTTTTTATTATGTGACGCAAAAAGTGTTGCTCAAATTGCACTCGCCAATATTGAATCTTTAAAATTTAAAAGTCTGTTTTTTATATACAGAATATTTTGAAATGTTCCCTATTTAAAAACATTATTTTAAAATTCGTTATGAAGTGTAAAAAACTGGATTCTTTATCTCAAAAAAATTTAATGAATATTTTTTAATTGTTGCTTAAATATTTCAGAAGGCTTCGAGCTGCGTGCATAAATTGGGATGGGTAATACTGCTTTATAAAATTTTATATTGACATCTTCTTAGAAAAAATATGCATTATTTTGCCTAATTTAAATTTTATTACTGTACGAAAAATTCATCATTTCCACTCAATTGTCTCAAGCATGAATAATCTTTTCCCTAAAATGATATTTGACATAAGAATAAACCACATTATTACACGCTATACGTACAACAAAATATCATAGCTCGCCCTAAAATTCTAAATCCGCATATAACCAATAGAATTCCATCAAAAATAGCAAAACCTGAAAATTGTATTTTAATTCAATTATGAATTCTTTTCCTTAATCAATAAAATAAAATTTTCAATTTTTATTTTTCTGACACTTCCTTTATGCCTTGTTACCAGTTACGACACCGTTTAGAAAACATTTTAAATTTTTAACACAACATCCTTTCAAAATATGTTTTATATAATGGTGTATGCGGGTGTATGTAAAAGCGCACACACAAGGAAACGAATTATCAAAAAACCCTTAAAAACTCTTTACGATACATCGTTGCTGTTTGTTATATATGTACATACCTTCAATGAAATTCTTCGCTCGTACACATTTTCGTTTATATTCAATTTTAAATATCAAATCTCAATCATTGCGATAAGAACATTTTTCATAAATCGGGAAAATTTTTTTTTATACATGATAGAATAACAATGCGACAAACGAAATACATATATTAGAGTATATATAGGTAATGTGAAAAAAGGTGAATTCAATTTCCTGAAAACAAAAACGGATAATTTCAAGAGATGGAAAATCATTTTTAAAGTATATTATATAAATAACGGCGCATTCTTGTGGAAAATTTAGTATACGAAGTACATATACGTGTATAGGGTATATATGCGACACAAATAAAGTCAAAATAATTCGTTAAATTTGATTTTGTGTGCACGCGCTCCATACGTCGCGCTAAACGAAAATTGACAATCATTTTTGGATCCTGTTTTTTTATATAAAGATGTGTTCATATCGATATACATACATTGACTAGATGTATTCCTGTATCTTCTCGGTAAAATCCTTTTTATATATTATGTACATATATCTATACTTTATATATACGAACGCAATCGATTTTCCATTAGATAAACATAAAAATTCAACCTACATTTTGATAAATAATTTAAAGGTGAGAGAAATGATTAATGCTGGTAACCTCATCTCTTCTGGGAACGCATCCTTTTTATTTATTTACTCGAACATAGAACTCAAGTTAATATTGTTATTTTCCACTTTTCCCAAACAAGTTCGTTTTTATAATTTTTTTTTTTTTTAATATTATTTATTTTTAAACACAACAACAAAAAAAAAAAAACTAAACGAAGAAAATACGGAAAATCTGTCTAAAATTTTCCCATTTTCCTTTCGCATTTTTTTTTTTTGGTTCGCTCGTTTTATACTTTTTAATTTTGTTATACACGTATAGATGTATATTTTTAGTGCGGTCATGATATTATTGTTGCGGATAAAACAACAACAAAAACGGTTTTCGGAAAAATTTCCATCTTGTTTTTCTCATTTATTAAAAATCTGCGTTTTTTTTGTTGTTGTTATTTTTATGTGCTATGCATTGAATTTTAAATTTAAATATGGGAAAAATAAAATTATCATAATTTTTTTTGTTCTGTTTTACTTGTGTCTGTGTGATTAGAGTGTATATATGGAAAAACCATGAAAATATAAAGTCGACGGAAAATGAGGAAAACTCCACCGACAAAGAAAAATCAGTTGACAAAATTTTTTTTTAGTTTTTAGAAATGAATGGGGATATTATTCGACAGGAATAACAAGTTATTATTTAATATTCTAATGCTTTTGTTGACATTAATTGTTTGTACTTTTGTTGGAACAATCACTATGCTTTGTACATACATACATATATATAGAATATTCAAGTTGATGAAAAAAAATTGTTCACTTGTTTACTGACAACAATTTCTCGCGTTTTTATGTTGGGTATGCGGATTTTGATGTTTTGGATTATATGTGGATTAATTTATAGGGGTGATTCAATATGACGTTGATATACCAGTGATTTAATTATTCCGGGTTCATAAACGACATATTAAATTTATATGTTGACTTATGTTCTGTTTATTTAGTATAATGCTCGTTGACTTTAAATCACTATACAAATTAAATTCAAATGAATTCAAATGAAAATTAAACTTGGAATAATTGTACTATATTTTCAAAACCAGATTGAGGCCAGATTGAATTTTAAATAGAATTACAATATAATTTAAATATATGATTGGAAAAAAATTTGCATTATTGCATAACATTAAAAGAATATATAAAATAACGAGTTCAATTCAACTTCTAAGAAATTAAATATACATAAAGAAATATTCGTTCATTCTTAATTTTTCAATTAATTAAATTTGAGTCAATTAAATGTTTGTCCGGTTAAACTAAAGTCAATAGATTAGCAGAACTCAACCGCAGTATTCATTTGTACACATTTAATGCAATTCCTTCTTTATATAATCTCAAAAAAGCAATGGGTCATGTTGTTATATCCGCAGTAGGTGCGGTCGTATCGGAAATGCAATGATGCTCTCAAGTCAAAGTTTTTTCAGTATATGGTTGAACTATATGAACAAGCTTTTATAAACGGCAGTATTAATCAAACCAAGAAGATTGATTTTGAGCGACGATATATAAACACGAGTAGGGCATACACAGTTTGATCAAAAACTCAATACCGATTTTTCAATAACCGGTATTCCGGAATTAATACCGGAATTAATTAATTAACAAAAATATTTTAAAATTTATTTTTTAAACTAATAAAATGTACTTTTAGAAAGCATAATTAATTTAGTCCATTTTCTCCCAATGTGGAACGAATTTTTGAATAAAATGTTCCACCTACCGAAAAACTTCTATTCCGAAAAAAGTAACGGTGGATTGCGTTTTGAAATGGTGGATTGAAAATTGGGGATGTAGTTATCCTTTTCAATTTGGGCTTGAAGGTGTTCTTTGAGATCAGCTGAGCTTATCTTATAAGATTCAATGATCGCTTTCCAACACCTTAAACAAGCTGCCCTCCAACGTCATCTTCTATCAAAATCTAGATTGGTTCAATATAGCTGAATGACCTCATTATCTGGAACGATAGTTTTAGAAACCACAGCTTTCGCTGCTAGAATAAATTCAGAATGAAGCTTATTACTATTTCTATTATGCAGATATTGCAATATCACAGAGATATGTGTTCGGCGTTATGCAATTCTTAAACTCCATTGCGTTCTTAATTGTGCACCGAAATTACTATAACTAATAATTATTTTAGATTCGCCATCATTAATTATACGCGATGTTTGCAGATTCGCATCTTACGACGACGTATTATTTCAACCGCCAATTTAACAGGAAGCATGCTCATCTTCAAAAACAAATATTATTCCAACATTTCTAGAAGACTTTTCCACCTGGTTCTGGATTCTTGAATTAAACCTAGCTCCTTTCTGTGGTCATTCTTAGTGGGTAATCACCGAAAGAGATTGACCACATCCCGTACTTTTTTTAAAATTGAAGCAAAACAAATAAAGGAGTAAGCTCATAATTATCGCTTTCTATCCCTATGACAAACATCACCATTAAAACCGTCTAAATGCATAATCCTCTTCATCTCAATCACTAATTTCACCAGTTTCGCAATGTTCCTCATTCGCCATCATAAATATTAACGCAGTGTCTGCAGATTCGCATATTGCTTCAACCGCCAATTTCACAGGAAGCATGCTCATCTGCAAAAACAAAAATTATTCCAACATTTCTAGAAGACTTTTCCACCTGGTTCTGGATTCTTGAATTAAACCTAGCTCCTTTCCGTGGTCATTCTTATAGTGGGTGCTCATCGAAAGAAATTAACCACATCTCGTACTTTTTTTTCTAATTGATGCTAAATCACACAGAGAAGTAAGCTTATATTTATCGCTTTCTATCCCTTCACTATATATCCGCATCCTCTTCATCACTAATTTCACGCAGGTTCGCAACAATCCTCATTACTGATGTAAATTGATTCTTCATCTTTGCTAACCCGTGTAGAAGTTTTATAAAATACATCGGTTACAGACTCCGTTTGTACTCCGTTTTCGTAACATTATTGTTGTTCACATGTCAAAAGCTAGCCTATTTTATTATTACGGATACTCCGTCTGTTGTGATAAAGACTATGTCTGCCATAAATGCCAAGTTATGTGATTTCTTATAATAAATTGGAATATATGCAGTACATTCACTTTCAAATACTGACAATTTCGAGTTGAAGTCCGTTCGTCGAAATTTAAGGCATTTTTTTTACGAACCTCGAATTTCTTTCGCATTTATTCTAAAGCCATTGTGATTATTTTATTGGGCGAAGTTGGTACATTTTTCAAACCTCCTGCCAATAAAACTTTTTAAAGATCGATGTACAAAGTACACGGAATGGTAATCCAATCAAGTGCTGCCATCCTCGATATTTCGAAGGGTAAAGTTTCACCCTGTACGGTATTGACGTATTTTGTAATTTTTGACGTTGGTTCAACAGTACTTGGACTTGCAATGGGTTCTTGCAATCTGTTTAAAACAGTGGAAATAGGTTTTGGGCGATGATGTGTATGAAGCCCATTTGTGGATTAAGCCAACTAGAATATTAAATTTCAACATAGTTTAATATGCTTTTATTTGAATAAATATTTTTACAGTTTACCTATAAATCTCAAGTGCAGGGTTGGGCGAGGTAGATTACCCAATGCAATCTACGCAATTGTCGACACGTAGAGTATTTCAATAGAGCTATTGACCTAAAATACTTGCCAAAATCATCTAATCGACACATACGAGGTCTTAATAAACATGTTGTCCTAAACCAACCAATTCCCTACTGTTTCCAAGACAAAAGTATTTTTCGGATAGCTTAGATTTAAATACGTCTTGGTATATACATCATTATATTAGGTTCATATATCGCAAAATAATTAATTAAATTTGCCCAAAACCATGGTATTTAAAGATTTATATAAAACGATACTAAAAATACCTCAGCGTAGAAAGAAAAGCTCGCAAAAATCTGAAACATGCCACCATGATAAATATCTTTACAATTAGATTATAACTTCCAAATTAAATCGAGTACTCCATAATAAGACAAATTCGAGCTTAGAAAGGCTTAAAGAGTTACCGAGTTATTAAAAAGTAAAATCAATCAGAAAACCAGAATTTGTTCGCTAAACGAACTTATCCGCCAGATTGCTCTCTTACCAAGTTTTGATAAAATTTAATGAATGTGATTTGGTGGATAACGTACGAAACGTAGGTGAAATTGAGTTTGAAAAAGGTTAACAGATCAAAAATTGTATCTTGCCAAAAACAGTGACGATGGTTTCGCAAAATATAAGCACTTCAAGTTAAATAAATTTGCAAAAAGTATTGTGATGGCAAGCGATTTGCAATTGTGGACTCAAGAGCTAAACAGTGGCGGTTTTAGCATGATCGAGGCCATGGATAACATTTCTTGCGGCTGTTTTTAGATTGCAAGGAACAAATATTTAAATTTTTTGAGCTTTTAAGCCGATAGAAAATACTAAACCTCTCTGATGTATCACTGCACCACTATTAGTTCTAGTTATTTTCTACCTGTAAGGTGTGAACGTTTTGTACGTTCTAGATATTTATCGTTCACCACAAAGTGCTACCGTAGATGTTGATTCTTAGCCTTGATTAAATAATAAATTGTCGAGACAGTGATTAATTGTTGTAGCGGCCTGTGGATCTTAAACCAGAGTAAGCAAACTTGATATAAAACCGCATTCAACACAATAATAATAAACAAAAATATTAAAATTTCCCGACACCAAATTTTATTCGACTTTTTCAAGAACTCACATAATGTAAAACGTACGAACAATTATCATGCATCAGTGCCACACCTTTTTTCTTGTATATTACCTTGAGCTGGGTAAGGTCGACTAAAATTTGGTAACGAAATTTCCTTGTTTCATAAATTAAAAAAATAATAAATTTTGACACCAAATTTGAATTGATCTTTTCATGCACTCAGATAGAACTACACGAAAAACTTTCTTGCATCAGAGCTAGACAGTTATTCGTGTATTTTACTATGAGAGTGCTTGGGAAAGTGGGTTAAAAATTTGTATTAACATTTGTATTTGTTTTATAGATATCCATTTACTATAATTTAAAAAGAGTATTGTTTGCTTGATGTTTATTATTTTTTGGATCAAAAAATACAACAAAATTGGTTAATAATTTCATTTAACATTTTGCTTGTTTGAAAAATGTAAATTAAAAAATATTAAATTGTAGAGTTAAAAGGTATTTTGTATTCTTCGTTGAGGGATTGAAAAATTTTCAATACGGCTAAAGAAAATTACGGCAGATTATACAATGTAAAATAAAAATCTGGAGAGGGCTATTATTGATTGTTTTTTAAATTGATATTTTCCGATATCAAAATCTTTGATTCACACGTTTGATGAAAACGTAAATTTAAGTTGAAGGAACATTTAACTGTGTTTGATTTTACTAAGAATAAATGAATATTATAGGGCGTCGTTTATGGTACGTATGTATCGTACGTAATTGATTTTTATTATGAAATAAAAACATATGCAAAGGGAGTTAATAAATTTTGTTTTGCAACGACCAACAGAATACCACAACCAATTAAACAAAACCCAATAAATAAATGTTTAATTAGTTCCATTTAGCGAGGCCCCCTAAAATCGTGAGGCCACAAGCAGCTACCTTGATTTGTCACCCTCTACAGTGATGTCGAATATATGAATAAAAAAATAACTATATATACAGAAACGTATAACAGAAACACCGGTAGCACCCCGGCCCGGGTTTATTTCAATTAAATAAAAATAATTATTTTTAGTAAATAATGAAATAATCCAACTTGATTATTTTCTGCAAGAAATTCAGGTTCTTCCTCTATATTTGGCACAACAATCTTAGGTTGTTCGTCTTCGCGTGAATTTATATCAGGAGTGGAATAGGATAATGACACGATGCAACACTAGGTGTTCCAGTACTACCAGTATACATAATTTGAATGCTGATAATCTGAATGAGAAAAATGTATCGTTGGATAGTAAGGAATTTGCGCGGAACTGTGAATTGTATGTTTAACCATAATCGGTTGGCCGGATGTATTATTTAAATTAGTACTATTGCTACATTTGGGCATTTGAGATTGTGAGGCGTATACATTTTCGAATTTGGCGGCGGTAAATTTCATCGCTCCAAATCATAATAACGCCATCATTTTGAGGATTATGTTGACTATGAGAGGGCGGCGGTAATTTACTACTCATATAACTTCCGACTTCATTAGAATTGGTATGTGTAGCTTGAGGCTCTTCTTTAATTTTATTTTCTTGTGATTTACGTTTAGCTTAAGGTTTTTGTTCTATACGACATTTAATTGTTGCTCTTGACTACATTACTATTTTGATTATGATTTAGATTAATTAATGATTTATTATCAATTTGTAATTCTTCATGGCAATTGGATATATTTTGAACCGGCTATGCTAAACTTATAGTAGCGGGTTGCTGAATTGGTTGCAAATGACTGTTCGTTATGTATTTTTTTGTTCGATCAGCTTCCCACCCTCTGAGCTTGGGCCCTATGAACTAAAACATCTAGTGGGGAATTCGGGGCATTTTTATAAATAATACTAGAACGTGTGTTGCTGTTGCGATGGAGATGTAACTGAATTCATGTGACTATTGTACATAGGATAGGCGGGACTAGGGGCATGCCCTAACGGGGAGACTAGGGGCATGCCCTAACACTGCCACAGTTATCTCAATGGCCACATGGATTATTAGCATTATTTTAAAAACAAGGTTCTAACAACTTTGCTGTTTTAATTCTAGAAGTTGCATCATATCCTTTTCGATAATTTGTCCCCGGCTGTTGATATTGCTATTAACCCGTTGCTGAATTCGTATTATTTGTTGTAGAAGTGAGTTTGGCTGAACTATTCCTTCCAGGAAATATTACACGACCTATGGGACCATCAATTATTGAATAACTGATTGGTGATGATTGCGGCTGAATTTCTCGGCTTTCGTTTCTAGCCTGGTCTGAAGTATTTGATACTGTATCAGAATATATTTTTGCTTGTGCCTTTGTTTGTATTATTTGTGTATCATGGGACACAATAACCAACTTTGTTGGTTGCGGATGCATACAATTAGAACAATTAGAATTACTTGAAGTGTTTAAATTGTTAAATGTTATTCGAGATTTTGTTTCAACATTATTTCGTGAATTATTAGCACCTATTGAATTTGGCTTATGTGAGTGACATATTAAGGCGTGTTCTTTCAAATAAAATTAACTTAAAATAGTAGCCTGACTGAGGTTACGATTAACCGCGATTCTAATTAGATTATTATTTGAAATTATGTTCTATAGTAAAATAAAATTGCTGGATTAACAAACATCTTGTTTGTTGTTAACACGGGAAACTTTTTCAAATCATCGAAAATTTCCCAATTATTATTGTTTTTTTTTATAATTGCAGTATAATGTCTTAATGTGTTATCATAATTTATCATAGCTTTTAAGGAAATATCTTCATCGTCCAATTGGCTGTGTTACCATTTTATCAATCAAATATGTCATTTGACCTTCCGCATTCAGCTGAGTTGGGTTCTCATATTGATCTATACACAATTTATTCCATTAAATAGCTCAAACAACAAATTTGTGCGCAAATCATAAAGTTCCGGTGTTATTTTATTAAGGCGGATTAATGACGAGACAATCTTAAAGAAATCGTTATCTATTTCTGAAAACTTAATTTGTAAACTCTCACTTGCGACGCCTAAACAAACGAAAATCTCTGTAAAAAAACCGAAACCACAGGCATTTATCACACTTATAGTTTCTACTCCATAAAGATTGGAATAACCGTTTTTACCTATATATGTTTTGGTCATGTTAGTCTCATTTTTTTACTCCACTGCTTTACTCCAGCTTTTCACCGAATGAAACCAGTTTTCAACAAGTGCGTTAGATTTATTCCCCTTTACACCTAATTTGCATGAAAAAAAATTCTCCCACAAAATGATGTAGGAAAATTATTTTTGAACAATGAATTTTATAAATTACCTTTGACCCACGATCTTGATCTCTTTTATTTATGCCTTGTTCATAAACACGCTTATGTTTTAGGTAAAATGGATTTGCGGTATCTTCGGGCCATGCAATAATATTTGTATATTTATATTCTCTATAGGCTTACTATTTTCAGAGTCGGCATTCGGTTTTTACGAAAGTTTGATAGGCATGTTTACTGCTTCTTGTGACTTTCGGTGAACACATTATAAGGCAAATCTGTCGAAATAGTTCGTCAACACATTCAACCGATTTGGCACAATCCTCTATACAGTGAACCACTTAAATTCATATAAAAAAACAAAAATTACCATTTACCGACCTCAATAACAAGGTCTATAATCCATCATATCGGAATGGGGCTAATTTTACTCACATAAGCCAAATCCTGGTAAAAACTCTGTAGTGAGCTGGCCAATCCTCTATACAGTGAACCGTACTGAGTTCTTAAACTCGAAAATGCGGCGGTCCACCAATGTTTGTAATAAATAAATAATATTTTTTGTGTTAGAGGCCAAATATAATTGTTGTTATTATTTTTCAAATTTTATTTTCGTAAACAAAAGTTATTAGCAGTTTTAATTTTATTATATTTTTCGATAGCACGTTGCTTAATAACAGGCCCAGGTCATGATCCGAGTAATTAGCGAGCCTATTAAATCAGTCAAATTTGAATCAAATGTACGAAATATACCAAATAAAACCATTGTTTAGTTTATTTTGTACACGTAACTCAAAAAATTAATAATGTAATAATTTTTTTTTAATTTTAATTTACTTTTCCTTAATTTACAACATTGCTTTTACCAACGGTTTTTTGATAATTTAACAAATTTCATATTCGTATACGTTTTGATATTTTTTGTTATTTGTTGAAAATTTCACACCCGTTTATTTGTGGTGTGTGATTTCCGATTTAATTTGAATCATTCTTTAATTTTTTCCTACAGCTTAACTCAATCGCCCTTTTACTAAATACAGCTTCGACCTGGCGCATTTTATTTCAAATTGCTAAAATATCGGATGTTGTTGACATTCTCATAATTATCGATGTTAACAAATAATTTTGCCAAGTAATCTACGTAATATTTTACGTGTCGACAACCGCGTAGATTACACGGCGTAATTCTACTTCGCCCATCCCTGCCGATTAAATGCTTAACCAGCCAAGATCATTGCACCAAACATTATTCAGTTGAAATTTAACTCACTTGATTTAAATTTGCTCATTTCAGCTTAAATCACCAACAAAAAACATATCACTAAAATCGTTAAAATCTATAAAATTGTATCTATTGATTTTGGAATTTTAAATAGATCGGAGTTTCTCAAAAATATTTGTATATTTCAAATAAAATTGTACGATTTTATATTTGAATATATGTACATCGGCTTCATATATGCGTATAAGATATGAATCAGTTGTTTTGTTATAACAACATATACATAAAAATGAAATGGGATGCCTAAATTTGTTATACAAATAAATAGATTTATTAAAAATTATGTGTTTGCGGTTAAAACAATTTTTTTTGTTTATATTTTTTATTTCATTAATTTCGTCATTGCATCCGAAAGATTTTTTATTTTTATTGTGATACTTACTAAATATATAAAATATATATTTATCATTGCAAACAAAGCCTACATACATACGAGTATATGTTTAAAATAAATTTATTTAATTTAATATTTTATTTTAATATTAATGCTTTCGAATGGTATTGTTGAAATTCCATTAATAACCGCAACCATAACTATTTTCACTGTGTATGTACGTTTATAGACGAACAATAATATTCATTTTCATTTTGTGGCATTTTCTTTTTTATGAAAAGTATGTAGGTCATAGTAATATATTAATGGATATTACTCATAAATCTATAAATACAACAACAACAAAAAATTTATAACAATAAAATAATGACATTAAAATAAATAAAATTCTACCGGACATTCAGTTTGTGTATATATGCGTATATGGGGTATGGAACACAATTAAAATCCATAAATTTATATATGTTTCAATTTTGTGTTGTTGTTGTTGTTGTTATTGTTGCTATAAAATGTTGCCATTTTATATCCAAATACATAAAAAAAAATTTATTGGCTTCTGTCGAGCGCAAAATAATGTGTACAATACATAAGTTAATATTTTGTCAAGTAATGAACGTACATATAAATTTCAGGTGCTTCATACACGACACTGTGAGTATATTAAATGAATTACTTGCGTCTAGAATTTACTATATTTCAAATGTAATTTGGTCATAACACCATTGAAAGCTTATCTATGTCAAAAATAATATTTTTAATGGCTTTGGCTTTTGATTAATTTTCGTTTTTTTTGCCAGCTTATACACAACGAATGTATAAAGGAGGTTTCAAGTTTTGAGGTTGCTGTTTTTCCTCCTTAAAATATATTTTCTTCTTATATATACTCCCATTTATATATTATGAGTGATAAAAAATAATTTTTATGTTTTATAAGATAACAACAAAAAATTATTAGGAAGAGTCATAACATATGTCTTATAATAATTCCATTTTTATTATAGCTAACTAACAAATATCAAATATCGAGATGTGCGGGGGGAATATGTATGTGGTTGCGATATATACATAATACGAAGAAGACATATTACAAATACACGATAAAAATCATTTTATTTAAGACGAACGAAAATAAATTTTCGATTTTTTTTTTTGATGATTTTGTAGGTTTTTATCCTACATTGTGTGTGATGGAAGGATGAGCGCAAAAAAAAAATGTCGTTGAGGAAGTATATAGAGTGGCACAAAGCAAGCAAAAAATATCTAGGTCAATGATATATTTTCACTATATATATAACTTATAAGATTTTATAATACCTCCACTTGATAGCACTCCAAAATTTTTTTTTATAAAAATTTCTATATAATAAGATCAAAAGAATTATACATGGCTTGGTAATGTTATATCTGCGATATTGATATATCGCGGTTAGTATACTGTATTTATTTCTCGTAATCTTTATACATACGTATATATAGGCTGTTTTTGCGTTATTGTTTGATCTTTTTTTGATTGCTGACTTCACATAAACGATTCTCATTAGAAACAAGTACAATATATTCTGAACACTTAACGTTTAAAAATATGTTCTCAGGTTCAAACAATAAAAGATTACGAATTATATAAAACGCTTTGTTATGCTAACCATGCTAACCAACAACCCAAATAAAAGACATTTGACTTATTGTTATTGTAAATATCATTTACATATTATATCATTTGTGAATTTCCATGTAAGAATTTTGGTCTATAGTCCGACCCACCACAGATAGGATTTTGTCTTGATAATAATTATAGTTGTAATTCTATGGCGACTGAAGGTTGAAATCTTAATTCACTAAAGTGGGTTTCGAATTTTAAAACATCACCTTATATGCCTATATAGTGGATTTCGCGTGCAAGTGAGCATTAGACGTCACGACCGGCACCAGGCTTGAATACTAACGTACTGGAGCACGTACTAAAAAATATTTTACGTCATTCATGTTTTTTATAAAGCTATACGCTCCATATGCTACAATAAATGAAATGATTACATGAACAAAAAAATCGTTAACGATAAAATAAAAATATAACGTTTTTTATTTTCTTATTAGTGGGGGCTCACTTTATAGTTTCCAGAAAGTAAAAATTGTTAAAACGTTTAAACGAAATCGTTCTTATATTATCTTTCCTGAAACCTTCCCTTAAATGTTAATATACTACAGTTCTGAAATTCTAATTACGAACAATACAATGTTATACAAAATAAACTTTACAGGTTTTTATTCCTAATCGGTTTCCAGAAAAGTGAATCCAAATCTCAAATTACCACCAGATTAGTCAATGAAAATACAGAAGAAGAAGTATGCAAAAACTACCAATGGACAGAAAGAGGAGAATCCGGAGGTAAATTTTAAGATGGAAGCCTCTCTATCGTACCTTACCTAGAGTATAGGCTTAATATCGGGAGTATACTCAAGTTCCTAATCGACACAAATATAATTACATACAAAAATAATTACTCATTTTATTTGTTCATATATAGATGCTGAGGAATACTTTTTAAGGTTTCAGTAGAATTTGACATTTTTGTTGAGGTTATAACCTCTTCAATGGGATTACTATTGCTTTCTTCTATTTCAGCAGCAATGGCAGGGATAGGCATTTACCCGTCATCTATTGTTTTCTACGTCGACGTGTTGACAACCCGTCGATAATGTAGACAATTCCTAGACTTTGTTCTATATAAATTAATTTAAAACTTCGGTGATCAAATATCATTAGGATCAATGTGATATGGGGAAGATGGGGAGTTTCACCAGTTTATAGAATTGCTCCTTCAATGCATTTTAGTCCACACTTTGATAAGCGTCGTTAAGATCGGTTTCAATAAGCAATTTGCAGTTATGGACTCACGAGTCAGTTTTGTCACATTCTCCTCAATAACGGCGATTCTATGCAAGTTTAGCAGAAATCGACTAAACGACATCATAGTCAGCTGTTTTATTCTTTCAACGAATAATTTAAAAAATAGTGTTGACTGCCCAAATGAAATCAAACAATCGTCACAATAATTTTGATTTTAGTAAAAAAAATTTATATTAAACCTGCACAGAAATCCTTTACTGAGTTAGCTAGTTCATATAGTAATCTTAAGGGCCAATGAATTGGTACGAAACTAATTTATTTAAAAGTAACAACTTGCTTGGAGACCTTGTAGTCTCCATGGCTGAACAACTTGATTGGACACGTTCTCTATGAACTTAACCGGTTGTACTATATTCTCTAAAATTGACCTAGTCAGGGCATCTCATTTAAAACCTGTTGATACAGAAGATATTGCTAAGACAGCAATTACCATTCCTTTAGGCTTATTCGAATTCACACGAAAGCATTTTGTAACTACATGCAAAGGCTTGCCGATTCAAAATAAGTTTTTGGTGTTAATGGTCTTAACTTTCTAAGTCACAAAATTACCTCTAATGGAATATTCCCATCCGAGGAAAGAATTGAAGCTATATCGGAATTTCTAGTGCCTACATCCATTCGACAAATTCAACAATTTAGTGGCATCGTTAATTATTGCATTTGTTACTCAGAGAGCCAAAAACGGCAAAAAGCTTTGCTTGATCAGAAGAGTGTAATAATGCATTCGCTTAAAATAAAAGTGCGCTTGCTCATGCAACACTTTTGGTTCATCCTTTAGATGACACAGTTTTCAGTATTACTACTGTTGCATCAAACACCGCATTCTAAGCTGTCTTGCTGCGTTGAACTCAAAAATGGCTGCGCAGGGGACCTCTAGCATATTTCTCCAAAAAATTACAACCAGCCGAAACGAAATATTCAGCATTTGATAAAAATTACACGCCATATACACTTAGCGGTTAAAGATTTTCGATATTTTGTAGACGGTTGAGAATTTACGATTTACAGCTAACCATCATAAGCTCCAAAACAAAAAGAAGTTCACGACAAGCTCGTGATTTGTATTTTATTTCGCAGTTTTTAACGGGCATATTATATAGGCCATGATAATGTTGTCGCTGACAACCTAACACGCACAAGTGATATCGAACCTGCCTCTATCGAAAAAACACTAGATCTCAAATCTATATTTCGGAATTACAAAAACCTGATGATAAACTTCAGAAATTACTTTATGATTTCACTCGTCTCAACAAAGACATGTCCTAAATAGACTTTTGGTCGTTTTGCACTCATCACACACACAACCACTACATACATACATTCCAACTACAGAAGATCGTTTCACTGGATGGCTATAGACGATTACCTAATGAAGGATATTACCGGCGCATTTTCCAATCAAAGTTGTTCTCAGAATTAACGAAGCACAGAGCGAATTAGGACAACTCCTTTTGGACCCGCAATCCAACAGAGTGAAACTGATAATATTAAATATTCCGCGGTAGAACTAGTTTATGAACAACCACTAAAATTACGTGGCACATTTTTTATGGAAGCACCAGATCAACAACCACCAGACTCTGATCAGGTTATTAAACATCTACGAAATACTTTGCGCAATCTTATAGTTTCAGCTGCGTCATAACATGCTCTGAAAAACGATATATTTATTCCAATAACGCTGCATCAACGCGTGAATTCGTTTTTATCAGTGTAAATAAAATTCGTACTAGGCTGGCATCGCCTTACGAAGGCTCATGTTAGGTAATTTGACGACCCATGAAATATTTTATGGTGGACTTTATTGGAAAAACTACATCCATATCTATCTAATATCGCAAAACCATACAGTTTAGAAAAACAATTTTTTTTCTCGTAACATTTACCCAAAGGGCTTTGATGTGAGGTCCATCCTAACAATGTTGCAACTCCTGACCGAGATGAATTATTCACGAGAAGCAATGAAAACAATTACATTGATACATAATAATCCAGTTTGTAAAAATTCATCTGTCTACAAACAAAATCGATGTTTTTGAAGAAAGTGATTATAAATCAATTCAGTTAACAATTGCATAGCAATACCCGCTAACACTTACAAGCCCACCAGATAACACTTTAGGTTATCCAAAAATATTCGGCAGTTGTGAAAAGAATGGCGGATGCGATAAAGTTGCTGAAAATATGCTTTCCAAATGGGATATTATTACTACTCCAGAATCACCTGAAGTTGTGTGGAATATTAAATCTATTGTTGGTTTGTTTCCCCACCACATATTTACAAAGTTATAGTATGTTATTGGATTTCGAATTTAACAATTCTTTAATTTCTTAGTGTATACGACTTAACTGAATTGCCCTTTTACAAAATGCAGGTTCAAACTAGCGCCTTTTTTCAAATCGTTAAAATATCGTATAGGTTGTTGACATTGTCTTAATTGTTGACGTTGACCTTGCCAAGTAATCTACGTCACGTTTTACGTGTCGACAACCGCGTAGATTACACGGCGTAATCTACCACGCCCATTCGTGATCAAGGGATAGTACAGCCAATCCTAACTATGACCTCACCTATTGCAATGTTGATCAAGTTATGAGTGTTGCACGAACTTTTACAAAAAAAGTGAAATGACATGAATTAAATATATATCATTTTTATTACTAAACTCATAAAAGCTCATAAAAATCTAATATACGATATTACAAGCAGAAATTCTATATTTATAGTTAATATATTCCATTTCTATATAGACAATTTTATGGTTTAAAATAAAATTGATTCAATGCAATTTTTAAAAAGCTCCTCATATTATCTATGTTGTGCTTTATGTGATACCTGTGAATGTATACTATATATATTTTAAACATTTCTTTAATCAAATAATAAAACATATATTGAAAGCTCATTAAACGGTACTAATTTAAAAGTTAAAACAATTATGGAGACTTTTGAGCTTTTGTTTAAAGTTTCAATTCGTATATTATTATACATATATACGGGGCTTAAAAATGAATTAATCATATTGTGATACTTTTGGAACAAATTAAAAGCTTTTCTATGAAATCTATTTTTTGTTTTGTTCGTACAATTTTACATGCAGGAAGTATAAACCGTTTAGAATTTTTTATCGCAGTATTAAAAAAAAAAACACTTGATAAGGCATTCTTGAGTAAAACAAAATTTATTTCAATCGTCAATCGAATTTGTCGTAAAAGTTATTACAAGCAGAAAGTATAAACTAATATTCAAATTAATCTTAAGACTGGCAGTCTGTGTTAAAATGTTTACAGTTCTTTAGTTAGATCGTATTAAATGTCGAATTTTAAAGTTTTTAGGTTTTTTTTTGTACATATTGAATCAAGTTAAAATTTTCATAACCTTGGCTGGAACCTTTCCATACTCGGGAACATTTTTGAATTCACTGTGGATTTTATTTCTGTTTTTCAGTTTTTTAACAATTTCGGAGATTTCTAATATATTATTGATTTATGCATCTAGCAGAGTGGCGCAGTGGAAGCGTGCTGGGCCCATAACCCAGAGGTCCGTAGATCGAAACTACGCTCTGCTATACAAATTTTTTTTTATAAAATACTAAAATACTTAAATAATTAAATAAATTTTTAAATAAATCTTTAAATAATTTTATAAATTTGCTAAAATTATAGAAATTAAATTGGAACAGAAATCATAATATTTAAATAAATATCTAACAGAAATGATTAGATCATTTCTCTATATTTAGTGAGGAATAGCTAAAAGCTCGTGTATTGCAGCAGATTTTTAATTTTTTTTTTAATCATTTTTAATTTGATCGTACAATTTTTTACATACAGGAAGAATAAACGATATTTGTAATATTTAATGAATAATTTCTCTACTACCTAATAATGACCAAAAGCACGAAATATTTATAATTGTTCGAAAAATGTTTACTTTAAAGCTTCAAAAAGTCGAAAGCTTCGTTTAAAGTTTCAACATTTTTTAAATATTACGTAATTAAACAAAAATTAAACTTAATTGGTGAACGTATCAGAATTTGGAAATGTTACCTATGGATGATTCCCGGATATGCTATGTTTTTCTCTGCACCCGACTTCATGTGCATCCGTTTGTCTTTCATATTTCAACAATATTGTGTATAAGAAAACGATGTATCATATTTGATATAGGCACCGAGACAGAATTTAAATATGCAACATACTTGAGAAATAAAATATAAATTAATAGCTGTTTCCTTCTTTCCCCGAAAAGCTTAAGACAATATTATTTATGTAAATATTGAGTGGGTTGCGTGCCATTATCCCAATTATCTTCGTTACAGAATTTATTAAGTGTTTCAAAGAAAACATTGAAAAAATATTATTTATATTCTGTATACCACCATCATGTGACATAATTCATATTTTAATGGTTAAGGTTATTGTGACTGCAACCTTAATATTTTTGCGAATTCTCAGAATGCAGCTCGTCAAAATATGTATTAATAAAAAAAATGGAATTGGTATAAATCTTCCAAGGACAATATGCGGCCTAAAAAACCCATTTTCAATAATTACGAAAAGTTGAAGACGTATGGCGTTTGCTAAATTAATAGCAATATAGTTAATTGAGTTTGAAGATTTTCAAATCGACGTATTTCGATGAACATTTTGATTTATTTAAATTGTTCCACCTCAGGTTTAAAAGACTCCCAGTGATAATCACTTTCAGTGGACATTACAAGCGCCAGCAATTATTATACGATTTTTGATAACATCTGACCTATCAGTGGCTTTAAGTCATTCATTTTTAAAGTTCAACTTTTAAGAAAGACAATTTGAAAAAATTCTAAAAATTACGTGTAATGTTTATTTTATTTTACTTTTGAAATTAAAACAAAAATTTACCAATATAAATAAATAATTAATAAATAATTTTTTAAAAATCAGCAAAAGCTTTAAAAACTAACAGAAAATGTCGTTTACCACAAATGTCAAGTAAGCTGACGTTAAATGAGTGCGTTTAACTCATTTAGATAGAATAAATAATTTTAACACTGTTGTGAGGTAGGTTCAAGAGACCCCCAATATATAATTTCAAATTAGGGAACATGAATTCATTCAACCGATTTAATTCGAAGATTTGAACCCAAACATCTTCTACACTTCTTGACGATGCTGTTACATATGATACGGATCTTTGATGAATCCCTGATCAATCTTCCTCGATTTGAACTATTTTACCATCACACAGTTGAGGTAATAAATTTAGTAGAGACACCGGGGTTTCACTTTAGTTCTGGGAATCTATTGAAAATTGAATCTTTCTGGCACATGATAAAATAATAATTTTTGTAATTTTTGAAATTTTGCTTTAGTTTGATAATTATTTGTGTATTAAAATTAGATTTTGTTATTGGTAACTCAGTCTTTGGCCCCACATAAATTGTATTTTATTAAAAATTACACGTTTCTACCTAATTTTTTACAATCATCAGTAAGTTGCTTGGCGGCATCAATGAAGTGATAATGATTTGCACATCCAAGAGAATATAAATAAGGATTTTTTATTTTTAAGTATAGTGCTTATGCACACCACCAGTCTTACTCATCATGACGCTGGGGTTGTGTGCTCCAAATCCGATTAAGTTATCGAATGAAAATTGATGTAATTTAAAATTGGTGATACAAGTAAAACTATCCGAACAATATCGCTAAGCAATTTGTCAGAATGAACTTCTGTTGTTCGGTCGGTTATACTCGAAAAACCCTGGTTCCATAATATTTAAAGCACAGCGTTAGGACACTCTTCGGACAAAAGTGAAAGTTTCCGTTTCCTTAGATAGAGTTTTGCTTAGAGATTTAAATAAACTATTTGTAGTGCCTTTGGGTGCCTCAGTGCCCACTTTCTTGCAAAGTGCTATATATGCACTATTTTGGGCAAAATACCATCTATACTGGTCACTGGTCATGTTCCGCGTTGTGCGTATGTAGGGTCAAGATACAAAATCAGTAATTTTGAAGATATGTATAAATTTGGTTATTACGAAGATTCACGAAAGTCTACCATTACGATAACTGCGGATAGAGATGTCTTCTTATTGGATTTTAAAAGAACATGTCCAATAAAATCAATACTCATGTCCACTGAATTCCTAGATGGCCTGAAAAAAATTAAGGAAAGCAATTACGAAGCAATTTTTTTTACAAAATACGAAAATTCAAGACCTTATAGGTACAGTGAAAATCAAACCCAAGAATGTTTGGTTTAATTAGGGTTATTGTCTTGCAGTTGGGAAACAAAATATAACCCAAAGTGAAGTGAAAAAACGTCTCACAATTCCGAGGACAAACACGGCTGCTCTTACTATGAGGGTATAGTTAAGCCGATTTATAAGCAGAAGAAGGAGAATAGTAGAAGGCTGATGTTCTAAAAGTATACAACGACTCTAACTATTTGAAAATAAATTAAAAATACTATCTAAAGTCTTTACATTAGTCTCGATGTTACCAAGGTTTCCCATCCCATATGACTATTCGAAGCTATGATCAGGCAGCTTAATAATATTTAACTACGTCAATAAAGTTAAAAATTTGTATTTCACTGGACACATTGATTTATTTAAAATGTAAAGTGCGATCTCAGAGTCAAGGGACTGCCATATACAAACTTTTTGTATACGCTACTAATCAAAACAATTTAATGAAAACAATTCCCATACAATCTTTTATAAATAATTGTTTGTCTCAAACGGTAAATTAGTTTCGGTGTTAACAAGATTTTACTATTATTTTGATGTAATTGGATTTGCTGACCCTTCCAGCTGCCTGATTATAATTTTAAATCGTCAATAAAATTAGATTAACTTAATTAATTTAATTTACTTATTCTATAGCCACATTATTTTTAACTATGTCAATAAAGTAAAATTCACAAACTATATAGGTTAGAATTTAACCCGGAAATTAAAAGCGTTTACACTCGCACAAAAGAATATAGCACGTCACCAGGGATGGGCGTCTAATATTTTCTACGTCGACGTGTCGACAACCCGTAGACAACGTCGACAACGTAGTCAACGTCAATAATGTAGACAGTTCCTAGAATGATTTTGTAAATTAATTCTAAATTAAGGTGACCAAATATCGATAGGGTCAATGCGATAAGGGTGGTGGGTTGGGTTTTATAAAATTTCGTTT
The DNA here is from genome assembly GCA_951394425.1 of Tipula unca. NCBI lineage: Eukaryota > Metazoa > Arthropoda > Insecta > Diptera > Tipulidae > Tipula > Tipula unca. The sequence continues at coordinate 218,248,474 of OX596380.1, forward strand.
AATGCTTTTTAAGTCAAAAAGAATGGGTATATTAGGTAGCTATTTTTACTTATAGAAAACTGAACGTGTACATTTTATTCTCTTTGATCTAGATCAGAAAATTATTAAATTATTATATTTTTATAATTTATCTCTAGAAATGTGGAATTTCAATGTTCACAATATTAGTTTTATATATTACTCAGGGTTTCGAACTAACGAACTTTCGGGTTCAAGTTTGGGTACAGATTTTAGTTTAGTAAAGAAAATGCCCGTTCAACACTTACTTTTGTAACTGGGGCCACTAACGCAATTAGGACAGCTTCATCTAAAAATGGGAATTCTATTTTATTTTCCCACCACTCCAAAATATTGTTTACCTTAGGGACTCGTGGAAGTGTTTTATAAACCGCAAACTCCTGTTTCACACTTAATTCAAAGCTACTCCGGCTGTCCAAATTGTTTAATTTTGATGGGGTATTAAGTGTATTTCGCGTATTTCATTTTACCAGTTCGACCATGTCTGATTCACTTTCTGATGAACTTGCGATTGGAATAACTTCTCATTTGCAGTTTTTTTTAAATTTTAATCGTATGATGAATTTTTTTCGAGCGTTGATTATGTTGCCATTGCTTAATATTTTAGGCATTTAACAATTCATTATAATAATAATAGAATTATTCTCTCGTTTAAGAACATTTGTATAAAAGTCCCCAGCTAATTTTTTACTCTTACTTAATAGGTTTCCATTCTTAATTTAAATTTCAACCAAAGCCGATAAAAATCACCGAGATTTGTGATCTTTTCATTTATTAATTTTTGTAATTTTGGGGTCAACGTTTTGATTGGCTCAAAAATCTAAATAAAACTCCCAAACGTTTCCAATTCTACCGAGTTGGACAGTCAAGTTTTATGTTAATATAGCTCTGATACGGGTTCGTTATTATTATTGATACCATTCTGCATTTATCTATTGACTTTTATAAAATGCTTTCCTGCTTTGAATGTGTAAATTAGTCGGCATTTTTAGCCCTTCCTGTCTTGTCTTACATAGGTCGGAATTACAGTCTTCGTCGTCATCTTGATCCACCTCAGGAATATTCAATTCATTTTTTAGCAGTTTCACCATTTTTTTTTATAACATATTTCGCCCGTTGTCGGATGTCCCTATATAAATTTGGCTCAACTTTATGTTAAACGAAAAATAAAATTTTAATACATTCTGCTCCATGGTAAGACGAATTCGAGTTCAGGAAGACTAAATAGTGTACGTTAGGGCGAACTGGCGCATTTTATTTAAAATCGCTAAAATATCGTATAGGTTGTCGACATTGCCATAATTATCGACGTTGACCAATAACCTTACCAAGTAATCTACGTAATGTTTTACGTGTCGACGCGTAATCTACCTCGCCCATCCCTGCTCGTCACTATTACATTCGAGTAATAATACAAAAAAGTAATAAAAATTTAAATATTTTGTAATGTATATACTTGCTCATATAACGATTTTTGCATTACATTTAAAATTGATAGATTCATTACCTGCAAGAAGAAGAAATTTTTTTTTTAATAATCAGATGATTTTAGTAATTTTATAAAATTTAAATTAAAAAATATCCACATTAATTACGGCAAATCGGACACGAATTATACTCATCGTATATATAGTAATTAATAACCATTGATTAGGTACTATTTTTCTAAATCAAAAATACTCCCAGTCTGTTTAATTACTATAATCTGATCCAATTTTCATTTATATCCAAACTATATCCATATATACGATTTTAACTTCAATTCAATTTACTAAAATTGATTAAATAAACATACAACCAATTTTCTACTCTATAATTTTCTATAAATAATTTTATTTTGTTTTTGTTTGTTTATAAAAATCCAATAATCTGAAGTAATATTGAATTAATCTACAAAGAAATGAAGTAAGTTGGAAATAAGGTTTGTTCGTTCCTAAAATCCATCTAAATAACAACAAAACAAATTTTTTTTTTTTTTGGGAAGCGAAAGGAAGGATTATTTACTGATAAAAATGGGTTAAGATTTGCTTCATCTTGAGCAGTTGAAACGAAAAAAGCAACTTTGGTGCTGTATCAAAAATAATCTATCAGGTTTTTTTTGTTCAGAGTATACTTGTGTCAATTTAACCGTATGTATAATATGTGGATAAAGGAAAAATAGGATATAAGAGATAGGAAAAATTGTCAATTTTTCAATACATTTTTTTATTTTTATTTCTTATCTCGTATATAGATATAATAAAAATCGATATACTCGTAACATGTAATCTGCTCAGTATACAGAGTATGTGTGTGTGGCATGTACCATATATATAATATTCAACGTATCAATATTATATATTTCTTGACTTTAAAATCGACAAACACACACACACACACCGAGAAAATTGCTCGTACATGAAAAATATTTATAAAGACAATTTTTAACTTTCTATATTGATTTTGTGTGCCATCCATGTACTATACATTTTACAACAGTTGACAGGTGTAATACATTTTCTGTGTTGATGAATAATTGATCGGGATAACCGATTTTTTTTTTCTGTTTTGCCGCATATATATATACAAAAATCAATAAATTTTTGCTCTTCCCAATCGAGGACATAAACACCCACCTTAAATTTGTGTACTTGAAAATATTGTAATTTTGTTTCGTGTTTGCGCGCTTTAAAATCGTTATTACTATACTCAATAATTAATTTATTATGCCGAAATGAATTTATTTATATTTTCTCGGAAAATAAAACGTCCAAGGATATTATTGGGATACCAGTGAGGCAAACAACAAAATTTATATGTACATTTATACAATTATATACGGAATACAGATCTCATTTCAATTTCACAAGAATTATACCATTCCGTTTCGTATTTTAATTTCAATAAATTAAATTTTTTTTTTATATTTGGGCTTCGAGAAGAGAGATCTTGTATGCATATATACATAATGTATATACATACATGAAAATCGAACGAGCAGTACCAAAAATATTATTTGTTGAGCTAAGAATTTTTCGTATGTTTCTTTGTTAGTCTTTCAATAGAACACTAATAACTTTGCAAAAAATATAACAAAAAAAAAGACCACGTTTGAGAATTTATTTATTGTAAGTTGCTATACGAAGGACACTTACAATAAATCAAAGTCCTTAATTGTTTTTATATAGGATTGTATCTTTAATACTGTTTAAATAAATATTTTGTTTACGAATAAAATCTATTTGTTGGCCTCGTCGATATGTCGCTTTGAGCGATTCAACGAAATGTTAACACATTTTGTGATGTCTACATCAAATATAGATACATATTTACATTGAATGATTTCGTAGAAACTCTTTTTTAAGGTTGATTCGCTAGATTATCTATTATACGCATCTATGAATTTTATTGGGCTGAAAATAGATTAATTTAAATTTTAAATTTTACTTAGCTTTCGTAAATTTATATTTTAATTATATACAATATATACGATGGGAGAAATCTTAAAATCTCAATTTGTACCATCCCTCTATACCTATAAATAGATACATACAGATAGACAAACGAATCTAATTAAAAACATGATGAGTAAAGTAATTTACAATTTTGTGTGCGTAGATACCCTACGACAAAATATTATCGGAACATTTTTTACCTGAATACGCGCGGGGAAATGGTTTATCGATTTTTTCGTTTTTATACCGAATTTATAAATTTGGCCTCCAGCCCGCACCATTTCAAAATATTTTAATTGTGGTAGGTAAATTCGAGTTCGGGATGGGAAATCCTTTATATATTTATATAGATTGACACAATCGTCGTATAGGAAACAAAACATGCATTATTATTGTATATGATCGTGGTGGCTTAGATAACATCTAATCAATTAAATTTATAAAATTTTGTGATTTAAGATAAATTTAAATTTTATCTTTCTACGCACACTATTCTATGTAAAAATAGTTTAGTACATAATAAATATTTATGTCAATCACGTATTTCGTGTATAAGAGGATTGGTGATGTAAATAAATGTCGATAAAAATAGATAGAAATTTACATTTGACATCACTGATAATTGTCTAATTAACTCAAAGTGGCGTGGCGGTATATTCCTAATTTTATTCTTTATTACTTTTAGAAGTTGCAGCATTGTTGTTGATAAAGGCACATCATGAAGGTCAAATTCTATAAAATCAACTGAGAAAATTTATTTTAAATATATTATGTTTGCGCTCTCTATCCTCCTCAGTCGTGACTGCTTGCGATATTTTACAAAATTTTTCGATTACACATACGCCGATTGCCTATAATATTTTACATCCATTTATTGTATGCTTTACCCACTGACCCACAAGTAAACAAACGTATAATGTCGAATCTGAGCCAACATCAGGAAAACAGCACTGCGTATATTTAGATCAGTGTTGCGCTTGTATTTTAAACTGGGTATTTTATTCTACTTTTTACAAGTAAAATATGGATTTTTTAAATGTGTGTGAATATTGTGTGTTGGCTTCATAGAGACAATAATTATATGTATCGAACGTTTTCAACAAAATCAAACCAAATTTTTTAATTATAAGTAATAACGCAGCCAGACGTGTGGTTTTGGGAAGAACGTTCAACTTGTTGTTTTCGAAAACAATGAATTTCCCCGACTCGTTTTAAAGAATTTCACAACTAAGCTGCTCCAATATAAAACATAAAATCTATGCCGAAATTTCATTATTCTAAATATTCCAAAACCTATAACGTCAATGATATAGAATCAAATGTTGTTTATTCCTATTTTAAATATCATACAAATAATATTCTAGATTCAATATTCAGCTAACGTCTAGAAAATCAGATTCATGTACTTCATAATTTTATTAATAACAATCCTTTATCTATAATCAAATTCTTTATTTAAAACTCGATGATTTCAAATAAAAAATTTATAATTTTAAAAATTACAGTAATACTCCGTTCCATATCCCCAATTAAATATTGTTTCAACTGTAAGACCTATCTTCTCAGTTTCAATTTCTAAAAATTTGAATTCGAAAAATTTAAGTTTGCGCAGTCTTCTGGAAATTACAGTTTCCAAGTTTAAAAGTTGAATACGATAATTAATCAAATAGATTTATTATTTAATAAACAAAAGAAATTTAAAGATACAAGAATTAATATTTTTAAGGTTAATTCCAGAAATACAAAATTAAATCACATTTCCTAATTTAAGTGATATCTCTAAATCATATAATCCAATTAAATCCTAGAACCTGCAAGATGTAAAAATGTTATTTGATTTCTAAAATATTTAATTCAATCAGAAATTTTTCAGGAATTAAAATTTCACCAAATTAAAGACGAACTCCTTAAGGAATTGGCTTAGTAATCAATTTAAAAGAGCTGAGTAAAGGTCACTGCATGGTCCGTATTCAATTAAACCAAAGTCATTAATCACAATTATGATATATAGTTTTAGGCCATATAAAATAGATCAGTTAACTATTTGGGATATGCCATTAAAAATGTTTGGTTATATTAGCTTATCTACATTCCCTTTCAACTGGTAGGGCCTCGAAATATTTAAATATTTGATGCAATTTTTATTACCTTATCCAGAAATGATTTGGCGAGATTTAACTAAATTTTTAAGTAAATTTTGGGTTCTTGGAACTCAGAGAAATTGTATTTTTAAAATATCTAATCGTAAACGGTAATTTTTTGAATGAAATTAAACTTTTTAAGTTAATCCTTTGCCAATGAGAAGAGATTTTGAATTTGAGGAGCCCGCAAAATTGTTAGTAATCAGACCTCTTTAATATTCAGTGCTCCGAGTTGTTTCATACTAGTTTGTTTGAAAAATTAACAAAATCGAATTTATTAATTATAGGCTTTGTTAATTTGTGAATTTTCATTATATTTTAAAATTTAGTCCTTGTAAATAATCTTTCCCTGTTCTTCTCTATGTAGTATAAACAAATACATATACTAATTTATGCGCGTGAATTTTTCGCCACATTATCGGTAAAGAAGTTTTATTTTTGAATTTCAAAGTTATTTCTTGCTATGTCAAGTCTTTTATACGTGTAGAAAAAGTTAAAGTTAAAGTCTCATACCAAACTTATCATATAGGAAAATAGCCTAAAAATTCCCATTTAAATTTTAAGATCGCAACTAAATATTTCGCAGAATACTAATTCAGATTCTTCAGTTATTTATTTACTAGTCACTGTGATTGTTAAGGAAAATCAATTTCTTAATTGGTTGTAACCATTCTAACTAGTTAAATCCAAACTCGTATCAAATCTCCAGTTCGCCTTGGAAATTGAAAAATACGAATATTGTATAGTTACAACGAACTTTTAGCCGCCCTTGTTGGCACAGCAAGTAGCGTCCGTGCTTTGTTATTCTCGTGTCGGGTTCGATTCCCGATGGGGACCTAAACTCACGGTTGGATGTTTTTAATGTGTGTAAATATATGTGTTTGTCCGGGTATTGCACCGTGGGTCCATTAGTGGCATTGATTGTGGAGTAATCTGCTCAACTGTAATTTTTATTTTTTACATCAAACTGAGAGATATAAGAAGATTTCTCCTGCATGTTAGTCAATAATCGAAATTGCTAGGTGCTATGTATACGCGCGATTTATCTATAGGTATACCTTATTTAACAAATGTCACAAACACCAGTTCCGAAAAGACGTGATCCGTAGAGGGAAAAGTTAAAATATGATGTTTTTTAGAGGCAAATTTATCTGCTTTAAACAAAATGTTTGGAAAAGTTTGATTAGTTGTGGAATGTATTCACTTCATAAAATGTAATTTGAAGTTGATAAAATTTTAGCCCTCATATGAATTTTATATCTAACATAATAGAAAAGAAATGCAGATTTTTATCAATCCGCACTTATAAAACTTCAGAGTTTATTAAATTTCAGAATTTGTTAAAATTTCAAAATTATTTCATATTTTAGTGCCCCAGTGACGGAATTTCATATTTTTATATTATTTTTGTGTTTTTTCCAGAGAATTGAAATTTTTGAATTATTTTATATTTGAAGCCTCCAAAATTTTTACAGAACCTCCAACTGCACAAGGTATAGTTCTCGCGAATGGAGAATTTATAAAGCAAGAAAAAATATTTGATATAAATGCGCATGTGTGAAAACTTTCTATTCTTCATTTGGACATATACTATGCACATATATGCAAATTACTGACTTTGAAAACAAAGTTATAATTTTGATAATTCTTCTGATACATAATTAGAAATCTTTAAGAATAATGAAAAATATTCTAACTCTGGTTATTTATTCCGCGCGTATTTTTCGTACAAGATTTGTATTGAAATTTTAAATTTAATAATTCCTAGAAAATTCTTAAAATTTTATAAATTTGAATTGCTTAATATTTCCTAAACTTATTAGTTCTTAATTTCTGAATTCCCGAGAATTCTCAATACTTTAGATTTTTAAATAAAATTTCAAATCATATAGGATTCGTCGAAATGTTGGGTTCTGGTTCTTTGCATTAAAGTTTAAATAAAAACATTACTCAGGCTTTCGAAAAAATATATGGCATAAAACACTTAAAAGGAATAATTAATAAACAGCGCAGCGACCTTTTATTCGGACCTGGTCGTCTCAATTTTTCACTCGACTCTCCTCTTGTTGATATTGCGGATTTATATAGCTCCACCACTGGGTGGCAGAGAATATTTTAATGTAATGATTCTCTAGTTACTGAGTAATCGGTAACTAACCGATTTTGATGAAAAGATGGAAACTTTTGGTCTAGGGTATACTTGCCATTTCAACCAATGCCAAATTACACATTTTTGTCAATTAAATTCAGATATTGAATTAGATTATTGAAAGTCAATCACGCTTACAGTTGGGATAAAAAACAGTGTTGGAAAAATTATGTTTTAACTTTATAAAAGAAATGCTCAAGATGTACCAGTATTTAAATTCTTAAAATATGATTAGCGTAAGATAAATTTCTTAATTTTCGCTTACTTCCACACAGTGAATTTCAAAAAGAACTTTATTGATTAATCATAAAGCCATTCACCCATAAATATTTATAAGCTTCTGATGGACGAATTATTTACTAAAATCAGATTGATTCAACTTCCAGTTGCTAGGAATCCATCGATAAATGACACCTTATTGATTTGTGACCTTATTTTTTTTTAATTTTAAATAAATCGGTCATGGCATTTCTTCAACTCAATATTTGAATAGCCTAACGTGCTGCAAAATATTTAGAAGCACACAATAGCTTTAGCCATTTCGTACGCCAATTTTCCATTCAAATAAAAAAAATTTAAGTCGATGCAAAATTTGCCTGGCCGCCCGGTGAGAAAAAAATATTTTTAGTTAAAATCCCAACAGAAAATGACTATTTAAAGAATAATTCATCAGTATATGTAAATATGAAATTAGTTAGTTTAGATTGGTTGCCCCAGCACACTTAGACTACTGACTGATAGTAATACCTTAGGATCTTGCTACATATGCAACTTTTAATTGACTTTTAGTTGCCAACCTGCATGGTCGCAGAAACGGTGGTTCAGCCCTAAGGTTCTTATTATCATCCTCCATCCTGATCGAAATCCTGGATGAACAATCAGTTATGCATTTCATGTCTCTATTGGGGTTCTAACTCGGAAAAAAATAAATGCTGAAAAACTCATACCAGTTCAAGTGTCCCTGGTGATGAAGCAATTAACTCTTTGGATTTTATACACAGAGTGTCTAAATTTGGGATTGTACAATTATTTTTGATTTCCGCATAAGTCATTGGGTTTCACATTATACTCGTACGCTGATAATTGCGAAAATGCTATCAAATAGTGGTTTAGCGTTATACAATCTACGGTGGGAATTAAGTAGCAAGCCGTGAATTTGATTAATTTCATCTATCCATCTGGCGATACACCCGTTCAGGCAACTAAAACTTTTTGTGATAAACTAAAATAAGTGAGATCCCTTTTGGGCAACATAATTTTTCCTTTTTGGGCCACAGCCACAATGAAAATTAAGTAATAATTGAATAATCTTGCCCAAGAATATAGTGCTGTCAAGTGAAATGTCAAAGCCAAAATAGAGATGAATTTGTAATGACTATACGATCATATTAGAAATCAAATAAGTCAAAAGTCAGCCAATCGTTCCGTCATTTGTGCCGGAAAACAGACGAAATTTAAAGATAATTTTTTTACATTTGACTATCGGAATCGAAAGATAAAATATGGCTATAATTGTGGAATTCGTCGTGTAGTTTAAAATTTTAAAATCCAAAACGAGTTGAAAAAGGTTGGCCTTCTTTCAACATTTCTGTATTCGAATAAACAGTCGGTATTTGTCTTATATTTGAAACTTAAAACTGACAACCAATATGAGTTGAAAAATGTTGGTCTTTCGTCAGTCAGTTGTGTATTCTACAGTAAATAGGCATTTTCGTTTTTCTATTGACTATACGATCATATTAGACATCAAATAAAATTCGGCTTATTGTTCAGTCTTTTGCGCGTTTAATCCTTGCAGGAATCTATCGAGATAATCCGATCTATATTTGTAAGGTACAATTGACAGCCAATAGCAGTGTAAACTGATGGTCTTTTGTCAATGTTCTTTCTTCCAATTATAATTGCGAGATCCGACTTATACTTGTAAGTAAAAATTGACAGCTTATAGGAATTGAAAAATGTTGGTCTTTTGTCAGTGATTTCTGTTTGTAACAATTTACCAGATTTTCGTGAAACAATTTAGGTTTTTTCGACGTTCAATAAGTGGACTAATGTCTATACTTTCAAACTGGAGACGAAATAAGTTAAACGTAGGGCAGTTGTAGAAAATAGACGGTACAATTAAATTGCAATAATTTAGAGGTATAGTTCAATGTTTTTTTTGCTGGTCTTTTCAGTATTCCAATTAATGGATGCAATCTTAATTTCATTTGTAAGTTACAACCATTGCTGAATACAAAAATTTGAACTAAATGTAGTTTTTCAAAGCTACAATTACAATCGACGGTAAAGACTTATCTTGTCTAATGTAGAACCCTTTCCAAATAAGAGGTGATTTTGCTTGTATTTCGGAATATAACATACCGCAGTTACAACGTAATTGTTTTTAAATTGGAATATAACAATATATAGGCGAAGGCGTCTATCAAATGAAATTTCAAATACAAACTATAGACCAATTCTCTCAAATGTAAGGAGCCATCTCTCGTACTTATCCGTCAGCGCCCAACTTTCATATCCATTTGAAAGTCATGCGTGTGATTTAAGGCCCAAAACCAAGAAATAGATGGTACATACCGAGCTCTGTATAGTATCGAGATCAGAGATCTGATGAAGATCCCCGATATTGTACATGAAGTATGATCTCATCGAGTTCGCTGGCTCGATCACGTTCTGCGTACTGATCCGGAACGAATTGTGCAGCGATCTCTGAAAGGAGAGCCACCATATGATAGGCGCAGAGGTCGTTGCAGGCAACGATGGCCCCACGATGTAGAGAACGACTTGGCCTCTTCAGATTGTCTTAGACAGTATAAAGACCATGCTCAGGATCCATTGGAGCCAAATTGTTGACTCAGTAAGGGGCCAGTAATGGTCTTTAAAAACTGTTTATTATTATTATAGACCAATTTGTCTATATTCTGGAACACTATTTAATGACATTTCCAACTTAAAATTGTTGGATATACTTGATCACGCGAGAAATTAACATTAAATTTGTCCATTTTTCGGCAAGGATTAGACGTACAAATGACTGAACAATTGGCCGGCATGTGACTTATTTCGTCTCCAATGATCGTATAGTCCAGTAATGGGGAACCCACACGTGCCAACTGTGACACGTCTAGCAAACAATTTTTGACACGAGAAAATTGCGGTATAATTTTATTTAAAATAAACTATACGTTTTTCAGTTTTTAATAAACTAATGAATTATCCAACAAGATCTGATATTTTGAGCCCAACCCTGCTTTTCCAAATGTCTAAAATACAAATGTCAAATTCGAACAGTAAAATTAATTACTATATACGATCCATCAAAGCATACCAAAATGTATTAAAGAGATCCTCGAATCTACACATTGGACTTGGATAATGTTTATTTCGTACATGATGGTGGTGTGTGATAAAGAAGAATTTTTCTATAATACTAAAGCTCCGCCATGATTTAGGCACGTAAAAATAGTATCCGGACTGGTTTTAAAGAAATTGAATCTATTAATGTAATAGCTTGAGAGATAAATTTTCTCATAAAAGTAGTTGTCTACGAGAGCGCTCGAGGAGGGCACATTTAAATGACCTAGATTTTCAGTTAATTTAAATAATCAGTTCTTATTGCTGAGTAACTCAGTTTAAAAGATAAGTGCGTTTTTATAAAAGGTTTGTTTGGTGACCTTGGATGACTTTCAGAGATATTTGTTTGTTTAGTTACTGGCAAATACTATACTTTTATAAATGGAAAGAGGAGTTTAAGTTAGTGGGAAGTAGCGCATTATTCAAAAAAGTAGTTTTTGAGTTGGATCTTTATTTTCTGGCCTTAAATAGTACATTTATGCACAAAAAAAAAACAATTGATGGATCTTTTCTACATATACGAGTAGAGTTAATGGTGCACATATGCCTAACCATCGTTAATAAACGAGAGTAGCTTTTTGAATTTAGCCAATCAACTATGAACCAATGACGCAGTATAGGTTATTAACAATTTTGTCACACATGTTTAAAAAGGTTCGCCAACGCTGGTATAGTCAGTATTTTATTGGTCAGAAATTAAAAACTTATTTAACAGTGTAGTTTCTTCCTCATATTTTAGTGCTTTACTCTAATTGCTACAAATTTTGAGCACATTTATATAAGATTTTATCTGACTGTAATGACAGCGCTTTAAAAAAAAACTCGAATTGAATTTCCATCACCGACAGACTTTAATAAAAATTTTATGAAACAACAACAACAGCAGCATTTATATTTATGATAAAACATAAAAGTCATAAAAAATAAAAAAAAAGTTTAAGTTTTGATTTGTTTAGAATTTTTTTATTTCCGTTTTACTTTTATGTACTTTTTGTTGTTTTTGCGCAGTATAAACTTTCAATTTGATTGTGTTATTACTTAAGCCATCATGTATATAAGTATGTACATACAGTAAAACTTTTTCTTCGTACACAGCTATTATTAAAATTTATTAATTTTAATTTTCTTAATTGATAAGAAAGAATTTTATATATAAAAGCATAGTATTCTATATGGCATGAATAAAACACCCTAAATACATTTCTTTTTTTTTCTTTTCTGATTTTCATGTAATCAGTCATAATTTTCTTGTCATGAAAATGAAATAATTATTAAATAATTTTCAGTTTTGTTTTAAAACAAAAACAAAACACAATAAAAAAATTTGTTTTATGAAAATCATAAATTACAAATTTTGTAATTCGTGTGAATATAATAATATGTATTTGTGTATGTGTGTGTGTATATATGTATACGCGACGATGGTTTTAGATAATTATATATCACCCGCAGTAATCCTCACCCAAGAAAAGTTTTGGTAAAAATAATATTTTGATTATAAATAAGTGACGCAATAAAATGTGTGTGCGGGGTTTTATCGAGCATAGATAAAAAGCCTTGAGGATAGAACACAAAACTATTTTTTTTTGGTGGTATATAACATTGATATACACAAGCTAGTCAGTAGTAAAAAACGGTAATATTTATTACCATAATACGATTCAGAAAAAAACAACAACAAAAATGTCAGACAAAAGAAAATAAAATCGTAATATTTTACGAGCCGCCAATAATTTTATTTGGTGTGCTTTTGTGCTTTGAAAATGACTCAAAACTAAATGATTTATTTATGCCAAGAATTGGAGAAAACTAATAAAAACCAAACTTTTTTTTTTCTGTTTGTTTGTTTGTTTGGTGGAAAAACTTTTCTTTTTTTTTTGTGCTTTTCTGTTACGTATATATCGCAGACATTTTCCATGGTATAATTCCAAGTTATCTGAACAAGAACCAAGAAAACTGAAAAGAATTTTTGTGTTTTTTATTATATACCATTCACATATACATACATACATACATACATTTTACCATCGCAATAATAAAATTTTATCATCTTCAAGGTTTTTATGACACAAAAAATTTAAGCTTTTTTTGAAGGGTATTTGTTTTATAAATCGATTTCGTTTACTATTTTTTTTTTTTTTATTCAATTTGTCATTTGACCTGTTATGTGGATTTTGATGTATGTATATGTATGGTCGAGCTTTTAAATAAACTATTTTATATAATATTTTGTGTTATCATCGTTTAAATTTATTTTCCTTACGTAATCCGATTATTTTATTAGCTATGTGCATATCGTGGTATATAAGTCGTAAAATAATCTTGAATTCATTCGGTCATGGAATTGAAAACAATTTCTTCGTATATAATCATGCATCCGAATCTTAAAAGCTATATATATATTAACTCATTTGGCGATCTTAGTTTTTACTGGTATGGAATATATTTGAAAATTATTTTTATTGGTGCCGCGACCCTATGCTATTCTTGTGAACTTTTGGTTTTATTTTTAAACCCATTCTTTATTATTCCATACATATAATATGTGATTTTATTCTTAAGAAATTTATATTCTGTTCATTCTTCTGATTTAAAAATTGATACATAAATCAGTATTTTTTCGGACTACCTTGCGTCAAAACTGCCACAGCTGAAAACAAATAAATATATTTAAAAGTTTAAAATTAAAAATTAGAATAAAGTTAAAAATAAAACTTTTCCATAGCAGCGTACAGCATCTGCTGATACAGCAACTACTTTATTCTGCATCAAACAATTGAAACTTTATTAATTTTAGCAGAATTTATGGCTACAGTTAACAGTGTATATATTAAATATATTTTCAGATTTTATTTACATTTATTCAACGCCCTAATTTTTACATGATGTAATTGGGTATTTAGATACTTACAATACTTAATTACAATAACTAGTGCACCACCAATAAAAAAATTAAAAAAAGATGGACATACAAATTAGGACGTTAAATAAATGTAAAAATGGAACTGCAAAACATTTTGTTTCATACAGAGAACTGTTATTATGAAATACAAAGAACGCCCTAATTTTTTTTTTCGGGAATTTTTTTGTGAATTCAGGTTTTGTCCTATGCAATCATCGTAAATTGAACTGTATAGTTTAGAATTTATATAGTTAAATCGAATAAATTATTCCCAAAAATTGGTTAGTGAAAACGTGTCCAAAAAGAGTAGGTAACGTGTTTTATTTTAGAATACGGCCACTATACAAGAACCAAATCTACAAAAACTCTAGATTATATATCATTACTTGCCAACGTTACCTCTGGCATTGTGCTACCATTATGACTTTACAAGACGAACAGTGCTTTACCCTTTTCTGTTAAGTGTATACTTAGGGTTTGTGTCTTACCTCTAAATTAAAATTAAAATTCTTTTAATCTTTTGATTAATTTTCTAAAGTCAAAGAGATAGCGAATTCTAATGACGTGTTATATTATGCAAATCTACCTATCTTTTCAAAGCTATATATAGTCGAGCATAATTAATGTCTGGGTGGTAAATAAGGATGAAAAGAGGAAAGACATATGTAATTGGCAGACCAGAGTATAATGTTCCAAACCGAAACTTACTGAAAGTTTGTATATGGTTTTTTAAATCAGAGCAAAATTCATACTTTAAATCGAGTTTATACCCATAGTGTTTGGGCAATAAATAATTTCTAGTCGTTGTTGAAGTAATCGAGGTATTGCTGTTAAATTAAGTCATTTTTATTTTATTAAAACGTTAGGAACCTACTGAATGTCGCACTCAATGCCACAAAAAGCCCATGGTGCTAAATTAGAAGATCTATTATATCGCAGGGGCGCACTGCAACTTTAGCAAGCTGTAAAAGTTTTAACCAAGAAACGGATAGTAACTCATCTACGTTGAAAGATCCGAAAGAGAACAGTTGGGATTTAGCTCCGACAAAGGCAGGGCAGCTGCAAAGGTAGTGTAAGCAGTCGTCTATTCTCTCCAGATAGTGATCACAAAGAGCATTCTGAGGTAGTCCTATGTGTTGGAGATGAACCTTGAAATGTCCATGGCCAGTCGCAGTTCAAGGAGAGCGAACTTCTTAGTGGCGTCCTTACCACCATTGAAAGATACAAACCTACCTCGCGATCAAGCTTTCGCTTAAAAGACAGCAATCTCATACCCTCAACGCCACTACGAGCAGGCTCACCTATGATCCTCTAGTATTGGATCAAAGGAGATTATTGTGCTTTGCTATTTGTGCAAAGAATACTACCCATCCATAACTCACTAAACTTAAATGCCCCAATCGCACTATGGGTAAGTACAATTAATTCAGCTTGCAAAATCGTGCAATTGTTATACCCAGTCTATACCCGGGAATCTGAGCTCATACTTAGGAGAGTAGAATCCAGACTTTGCCCTGACTTCTGAACGAGAGCCATCCGCAAAAGACTATCGACTCAGACAACTAAGTGAGCTACAACGACGAAGAAGGAAGTGGTGAAGTTGTGACTTATAAGTATGGAATATGTGACTTATATACTTATTAAAAATCTGTCAATGCCCCGTACTAGTCCCACAGGTATTCCACACTTCAATGTACCTCAGGTGAAACGAAGCAGAACACGCAGTTCCAAGAATGAATGACTGTAATTTGGGCTAGTTTAAAATAGACTAGACTCCAAAGCAAGAAGAAATTATCCAACCGTATAATATCTCAATTTGTTTTATTAGTTTTATGTGTTTAATATTAATTAGATTAACTACTTTTATTAAAAATAATACTCGACCGTAGTTTTAAAAATTAGCTCGAGAAAGCAGTTTTATATTATTGCAATATTATTGAAATTAACTTAGAGAGGTGGACGCTTATAAATGATTCAAGACACAGGCATTTTTTTGTAATATGATTGAAATCATGAACAAAATTTTGGATATGATCTTGCAAACATAACTATAGATATAAACTGCAAAAAATATAGGCTGATATCTTACGAATTGATCAGAGTTCGCTCAATTAGATCGTGAGTTTTTGGTATTTGTTTTTTGACAGCTGCAATTCTATTGTTGAGCGTTTTTTTGCTTAGTAAATGGAGGAATTATCAAAATCTCTACCAAAGTTGCTTCAATTTAGCTTAACTTTATCATTCATAAGTGATGGAACGCAGTCATTATTTTTGTATTGTATTTATTTCTCACTTAAATAAAACACAACTTGGTTACTCCGATTCTTAACTAATTCTGTTTTTCATATTTTATTAAATCTTCAAATACATTTTCTTATACATTATAATAGTATGGTCATATTACATTCTGTTCCATAGGAATGTGCTGTCGTACATATAAACATATATAAGAATACAATGTACTATGCTGATATGCTGATTAAGTATTTTATATATTAAGTATTTTGTATTTTATGATTTTAGTAAATCAGCACGACATACATTGTTTATTACAACTGTCATATAACACAGGATGTATTATAGACATTGTAATATTGTATGCATATTATATGTACGGTACATTTTAAAAGAAAACAAACTAATTAATTTTTTAAACAGTCAACAGTCTCCTTAGAAAATTTTCTGGATCCTATTTTTCTGGACCAAACTTTTAGTTTCAACCTTAAATTTAAACATTGTAACATCAGAAATCTGACTGGTGATCTCGATCCTTTTGAAATTATTTATTTTAAATAAAATTTTAAATTCCATATTTAATCGGTCGGTTTTTAAATACAATCTATAGGATTGGAATTTTGAATATAGAATTGTACCTACTAAAAAATAAAATATCTAATTTTGACTTTAAATTTAAAATTATAAATCGTCGCACGAAAATTGGTTTGGACCAAATGCCATTTACTCCAAACCAGAGAAATCCGACATATATGTTTTTTTTACAATTTTAATGCATATTAGAGGTTATGTATCGAATTTAGTAGAAAAGATCTTTAAATATTTTTTTATAAGGAACTATCTAGTTTGAATAAAGCTATTAAACCTCACTATATATGAAATTTATTTGATTTTACGTTTATTTTGTGAAATAAAAATAATTTTTTTTATAAATTCAATTTATTTATATGAATTTAAATCATCCAATACACAATATCTTAAAATTAAAATAATTACAATTTTAAATAAACAGAGTTTTGATAACAGCTTTACCAAAATCCATCTTGCCAGCCGGATTTGAATAAACTTTGAAGTCTCTCGGCTTCATTTGTACTTTGACCAGTGACACCTTTTAAAAATTTTTTTTTTTCAGCAACCGCACAAAATGAAGAGTACTGTACACTTCCACGTTCTTCAAATATCGATCAATAGTTGAGTGAACGCAATCAATTTTCTGTATGTTTGAGTGGCTTGGCTCTGAAATTTTTTGAATTATTCGATCTAAATTTTTATTACGCAGGTTATAAAAGTGTTAACCTGCACTAAAGCACTGCAAATATTATTACCGCCCACTATGTTCCTCGGTCCATTTGGCATAGTAAGGTATATTTTCGTATTCGGAATTATGACTTTTGCTGTTAGGTTATACAGATTAAGTTTTCGTTTGTAATATAATGATGAGGCGTTTTCGTTGGGCAAGCCTATCACTTTCTGTAAATCGTAGAATAAACTACAAGCATTACGATCAATATTACACCAATCAATGTCCCAATCAACTCTGCATATGCTAACTTCTCTTTTAAATGTTGATCATAAAACAAACTTTCTTCTTCGGATGGTTTTCTTTTTTTATTTGTTAACACATACTTATCGAATAAACTAATTTTTTTATTTTGTTGTGTGTGGGCATGTGGCCCAAACTAATCGTAACATTTTCTTTGTATCCAAATATATTAGATATAGGCCAAATGCTAACTATACAAATTGATAAAACAGAGTATTCATTATCTCGGCAACGATTACTAATTTAAAAAAATGGATTACTGATTCTGAAAGAGCAAAACATTTTACCCTATGCTACATTATCAGTTTAAAAAACACAGATTTGGCGTATGGACAAAAAAAATCAGGTGACGAAATATTTTCAAAATTACAAGTGAAATCTCAAATTCTGATTACGTTTCAAAAAAATTCAAAAACATATTGCTCAGACTACAATTTCAAAAAATTTAAATATTCAAACACAGACAAAATGCTGTTTTAAAAACAAAAATTTTGTGTAAGTCTAAGTGCTTTCTATATTCTGCCAAAATTCAGTTTCATATATTTTAAAAAACATTTTAAAAAATTATTAAATTAAAATTGTTTCTCCAAACTATAAGTTCGATGAAATCACTCAAAGTTTAAAACTTCATAAAATTTGAGTATTTATAGAAATTAAAATTGAAACTTGAAGACATAAATACTCAATCCTAATTACTTATACAATTTTCAAGTACTTGAGATAAAAATATCCTAATTGTATCCGCACTTGTGCCCAGAACTAAAATTATTCTTCCATGCAGTTTTAGCTCGCGTATTCTCTATAGAAAATTATCAAACTGTGTTTGTATGATAAAAACAAAAAGTTTATATCCAAAATGAAAATCGACTGTGTAACAACATTTTTTTTTTATGTTTATACCGAACGCCAAAAGGCTTTCTCAAACCTATTTTTGTGACAATATAAACAAAATAAATTTATTTTAAACTTTATAATCCCCATCATCTATATCTTAATCTATTGTAGGTCTGTATTATACCTTAACAAAACAAAAACTATTGGTTTTGACATGTTATCAATTTATTCACCTTAGAGGCACATTTCCTATCCGTTTTCTATGTAATACAAGAAAGGAAGTGCTATACCTAAAACATTATGCTCACGTTTCTACTCAACCATGTTTTGTGAAAGCTTTACTAAACTTTAAATGTACCGACCGGTGTATAATTATATATTTTAAGATCTGATGTCTCGTTCACATGTATATATACGCGCGAAACGAGTATAATGTATCGATTGCGTGACATAATTTCTACGGTATTTTTTATGTTTCATGCTTTATACGAATTTTTTGTTTGTTTGTTTGTTAATGTCATCTATTAAAATGTAATTAAAATTCTATATACTTAAGAATGTGTAAATGTTTTATGCTTTTTGGTGAATGAATATGTACATAATGTGGATTTGTATATGAATTTATAAAAAGGATATATATTTATTTTTATGTGTGTGAAGGATTGTTGATATTATAGAAAAGTTTATGGTTCATAATTTTCTTTATTACAATATTTTATTAACTCTTAGTGGTACACACACACACACTGGAAGGAAACTGTGGTAAATTGATTTTGTTTCAATCAAATTGTTCCAATTATTTTCAGACTCGAGTCAATTTTTGACTCAACATAAATAATTTGTTCATTGTTTGTTAAATTCTATGTTGCATTTTCGGATTTGTTTTTCTTATTTAGAATCAATAAAATTAGAGGAATAAAATCTGTAGGTATATTATGTATTAATGTTCATTAGCCCGAACTCAAAAAATATGTGGCAGACAAAAACTATTATCATCATTTCATTGTAATAACAGTATTGCTTGTGACGAGTTGGAAGAATAAAAGTTGTCCGACGATGCAAGAAATATCAATAATTGTCATAAGATCTAACATTCGAATTTAACTCCTATTAAATTTGCCTAGCTGTGGCCAGATGATTCTTGTAATTTTCATAATCACCCAAAATATTTTCATCATGAAACTTCTGAACATTTATCCTTGTTTAGAACATATACAAAGAGATTAATAAAAGTAATTACATCATTATAAGATAAGATATAATTATGTGTAAGTAATTGAGTGTTCCATTTGTCCCGTCTAATTCATGTTATTTTAAGATTTTGATTTTAGCGGAAAGTTATATTTTCAAGTTATAAATTGAATTCATTATTCTTTAAACTTAATTTGTGTTTCTTTTAGAATTGTAACACGTGCCTTGAGCAAGAGTAGTTTTGATACCTAAAGTTGGCAAATCGGATAATACTGACCCAAAGGCTTATAAGCCCATTAATCTGACCTCTACTATTCTTTAAGCTGTAGAGAGGATCATCGATAGATTTATGCCGGGCAGTTAAATCATCCCATTATCGACTTCGTTATTAATAGATACATCTATTAATAGAAAACGTCGATAATGTTTACAACCTCTAGAATGGTGATTTATTGAACTATAGTTGAAAACTATATACTGTAATTCAATTTTTGTATAGTGAATTTGATACTTTGATGGGACTAGAAAAATTATATGTAGAAAGCTTTCATAATTGTTTCGGATTTATGAGTAATATCTGATAATATCGAAAAACTGTTAGATATTTTATGTAACACCAACAATTATTTGAAAATTCATTGTTATTTGGGAATTTATTGGGAATGCTTTAATGCATGTATGATCAAAAAAAACTTGTGGATGCCAATAATTCATTCAAAACAGTTATGCCGAGTATAGTAAAGTTAATTTTTGCGAAAAATTTATAAATGAGAACTCTATGGATTAGCCAAGATCTATCAATCAAGTAACACGTTTATTCCAGGCGCCATTGATGTGCAGTTGTTGATAAATTTGCCTGAAAACTATAAAAATACGAACACATGTTAAAAATCACGTGATTTTATCACACAACTTTTTGTTGCTCATTAAACATTTCAGAATTTTCAAGAGACAATAACTCTCTGTTAATTGCGAATTTTTTCGAGCTTTATTATTAGAACTTCAGCAATTGAGAATAATTTAAATTTCAAAAAAAACATCTTAATGTAATTTGAACAAATCCTTGTATAGCATATACTATATATAGTTATAAAAACATTATGCAAATTAATATCTAGTATACCACTAGATTGCTTTCAACAATACGTATCATTTGATATATCACATGATATAACCAAAATTAAAAATGTTGATCCATCACCAGGATCTCTGGTTACAAAACGTTCTATTCTCTAATCCATGTCTACAAAAGTTCACGAATACTTCGTCAAATTATATTTCAATTTACAATTTTTATTGTATGCTAAATCTGCATAAAAAATTGTTTATATTCAAATTTTATTTCACAAGCGTTCGTGGAGTTTTGTAAAATAGATTAGAGGATAGAAAGTTTTGTAGAATGTCATCTGGACGATGGATTAAACATTTTAATTTTGATTATGTCATGATATATCAAATGAAACGTATTTTTGTAAGCAATCTAGAAATGTACATTTTTGTATCAATTATGAAAATTATTGTTTAAATATTAACTTGCATAGAGATTTAATATTTAAAAATTAAATCAAGATTTTCACGAGATAATATAAAACGACTCTTTTTAAAATCGTTCAAATAGTTGTTTAGAAATTTAAATTATTCTCCATTGTTAGTTTTAACGGTTCTAATAAATTCACAATTGACAGACAGAAGTATTTGTCTCCTGATAATTCTGAGATATTTGGGGAGCAAGAAAAATTATTAACCTCCTTGTAGACACGTCGACAACCCCGTAGATGTTTTGGTATGATTATACATCACCAACTTTTCGACTTAGCTCTATTCTAGTTTTCCATATTCAAGAAATATTTAATCAAAAATCACTTAAAATTCCTATCTCCATCCAACATGTCGAGTTTCAATATCCTTGGTCAATGATTAGCCTAGTTCCGTTAGAGTTGGTCATTCTCCATAACTTTCAAACCTCATTTACTAGTATATCCAACATGTCGAGTTAGATCATAGTCAAGAAGTAACCTTGTTCTGTGGTCCAGTTTCCGTCCAACATGTCAAATTTAATAATGAAGGGCCGCGAAGAATTCTCATCATCATGAATTGTTATCGCGTTGAATTTAATGCGGTGAATTGCTTTTAAATTGTATACGACAAAATTGCTTGCAATGAATTAACCGATTACCGAAACTTTACTGCTGAATCGTTTTCATGAATTATAGGCAAAATACGTTTCTGTAGCCATTACTTTAGATACACATTTGTCGCTACTGTGCGGGAAACGACACAAAGACCTGGCAAAGACCATGAGATGACACCTATTAATCGCTTGCTACCTAATTTAAGTTGAAGTGCTTATTTTTAGCGGGAGCGCATTGTCTTTATTTTTGGCAAGATATATATTTTGACCTGCTAACCATTCATTAAATTTTGTTAAGACTTGGTCATATCAGTCTGGCACGTTTAGCGGGCAAAGTTCTGTTTATCTGAACGATTTGATTTTTTAATAACTTGGTAGATCATATAGCCTTCCTGAACTCAAATTCGTGTTACCGTGAGAGATCTCCGAATTAATTTTAATGTAATTTAAAATCTTTAGTCACACTTGATAGAACTAATTCAGGAAGTCTGACTTGGAATTGCCTACATTATTAACATTGTTTACGTTGTCGACGTTGTCTACGGGTAGTAGAAAAAAATAGATGACGCACAAACGCCATCCTTGTACCTGTCACATCATCTATGGATGATCTAGAAATGCAATAAATAGTCCTACAATGAAACAAATACATTAATAAAGCCGCGGCCAACAAAATAACATATAAATTAATCAATTATTTAATTAAATTTTTACAGCAACCGAACCAAAAATTAAAAAAAATATTTAACAATGAAATTCCCAAAATACATGACGTATAAAAACACAATAATGACCAAACCAAAAATTATGCTCCAAAGTGTTTTAATTGAAAAATAAAAGCAAAACCATTCAATAATTCCTCTAATTACAATTAAAACAAATTATATGAATTTTTTTTTTGTATTTTGTATATATGTATGTACATAGATTTAATTTGGGGATTTGATAAAATAAAACAAACCCAAAAATAAAATAAAATTTATTTATATATAATTGAATTAAAATAATTGTATTTTATCAATCGAATTAAATCAAATTAATTTAATTTTATTTATCTATGTATTTTGTTTTTGTATATCCAAATATAAATAATTAAATGTGAAATGTGAAAACTTTTGTTCTGAATATAATTTGTATACTCGTATATACGCAAAGCTAAAAATCAACAAAATCAAAATTTATTTCAAATAATCGAGAACATTGAAGTTAAACGAAAAAATAATATTTCCTGGTGGAAAACGCCTCTAAAGCTCTGTATACAATATATTCGGTTTTAAATCGAAATATTTTTACTATACACAAAAGGAAATAATGAAATCATAAAAAAGCTAAAGCGACTAAATATGTATGTTTACGTGTGTATATAGATAGATATGGTAAAAAAAAGCTTTTCTTTTTATTAAAGTTTCTTTATTAAAAGACAAATTTTAATCGTCATAATGAAATTATGTCACGCAATCTTATATTGTCGTTTGTTTTGTAAATTATATATAATATAAGTCTAGGTTATATACCTCGTCAAACAATATATACCAATAATAACCAAAGCTTATAATTTTGTTGTTGTTGTTTTATTTTACGTTATTTATTTATTATTTAGATGCATATATAGTTAGCACAACAGAAAATATGTTCATACTAAACGTTAAAAAAATAAAATAATAAATAAATAAAGCTTTTTGTGCTTTGTTTTATTTTGTTTGTTAAAAATAAATTGTCAAGTATACGGATTGCAATTTATATTTTTGTGAACAAACATAAACTTTTCGTATCATATATACGTACATATGTATATATGTAGGTACATGTATACATTGTGTTAGCGGCAATACAAAAATTATAAAAATACAAATTTAAATCTGATTAAACCGTACAATGTACATATGAATGTAGGTATATGTAATTCTGTTATATACATTTTTTTTGGGCTTTTACGTGGTTTATTTGTCGTGGCATATATAGATTTTATTTTTTAACTTTGTTATACTTTAATTTGATTTTAGCTGATAATCGAGTCAGTTTTTGTCATCGTGTATAGTTTTTTTTATATTTTTATTTTAACATGATGAAGGTTGCTTTACTATATGCATAGGTATATAGTTAAATTTAATTTGCTTTGAATACGGGCAATATAAAAGCAATCAGCGGCTGTAGCGGAGCTTTTACTTCACATACTTTTAAATATTCTCAATACCACGAAATATTTTACTTACACGTTTGAAATTATAAACCGGTTGATGTGGAATTACTCGAATCGGTTTTTGTAAATTAATTCTGAAATAAATTTTGCATCAATTTTTTTTTTGGTGAAAGTTCCCCAATTTTTTATTCACTGCAGTTAACATGTTGATACGAAATTCTTTATTCGAAAAGCTTTATTTGATATTTTATATATATAGATATTTTATATATTTCAGAGATATTTTAAAGTCTATACAGTCTGTCGGTTGATACAAATTGCTTTATTTTAGAAGCTATATTTGAACTCATTTTGGATATGATCCGAATCTCTCGTTTTTTATAAGATGTAGAATTTTCGAAACTTCAGAAATTTTTTAATTTAATACAATTTCAATGCATTTTATATTTTTTGAATGATCTTTCAATTTTTAGTAATAAGAATTGTGGAATTGTCCGCCCGCCGTGCGGGTGAAATCTTGTTATATATTAACAAAAAAATAAAATTTATAAATTAATTAAAAAAAATCTAGGTAAGTCGGATTATGATATAATTTTTGTGGTAATAGGCATTGAAAATTGTGGTAAACTTTTATTAGGTGCCATGTATATTCCATCGGATGTAAAATTTCCAAAATGTATTAAAAATTATCTTCGAAAATGTGCCACCCAGTATAATGATAAACTTATTCTTGGTGATTTTAACTGTAACTTAATATCTACTGGTCGGCAAGCCCAGGACTTTAAACACTTCTTATGAACCAACCAATTTTGTGAAGGATAGCGCAACTTGTTGTTATTACAAACTCCTGAATAGTTAGGCTTCTTCACACAAATTTCAGTCCGGGGTTTATATACGACGCATGATATGATTTTGATTGATATGATATCTTACAATTTTCAAATAAATTATCTCGATAGTCATTATTTTGTTTTTGCGAGAAATTTCGGTCGAGTTGATTTAAACTGCATCATTAGATTGGGATCAAAAATATATTTTTTAGTTGATTCTAATGATAAACTGGAACTTTTAATCATCTTGTAGCAAAAAAATTTAAACCACAGAAGTTAGATGAGTCCTCATGGTTTAGTTCTGATATTTTGTTACATAAAAACATACGAGATTTTATACATTCATGTTGGAAATCTGATAAATCTGAAGAAAACTGGCGCCATTTTAAACAATATAGGAATAAAGTCAACAATATGGTGAAATCAGCCAAATACATATATTAAATTAAAAAAAATGTTCAATGTTGATCTTAAATGTAGTATTCTTTGGAACAATTTCAGAAAATTTAGGTTATCTAAAGGAAAACGTACAATAGCAACTGATTTCTCACCTTCCGACTTTAGTTGTTATTTTGAACGGTCAACGCTCAGAATTCTGCTCAAACTTTACGAATACTTCTGAATTTGAAGTTTCTAGAATTGTTCATAAAATAAATTCCGAAGCCGGTGTGCTCGATGAAATTCCTATCCGTTTCATTAAATTATTGTTACCAATTATTCTTAATCATATAACCCACATAATTAACAATTGTTTAACGAAATGAGTTTTTCCCGACCTGTGGAAAATTGCATATGTCATTCCAGTCTCGAAACCTAGCCAATTAGCCGATTTCCGTCCTATTAGCATTCTGCCATGTCTGTTAAAAATTTTGAAGAAACAAAATTAGATTTGGTAAATACATAAACGATTGATGAACATTTATCAATCCGGTTTTCGTGAGAAGCACAATACTATACTTCTGCACTTATACAAATTGTTGATGATCTAAGTCATTTATTATCGCAAGGAAAGGTGTCCATTTTAGTATTATTGGATTTTTCTAAGGCATTTGACTCGGATAATCATTGTATATTATTGAGTAAATTAAAAGAACAATTCAATTTCTCTACTTCTGCACTAATACTTTTAAAATCGTATCTCTGGAATAGAAAACAAATTATAAGACTAAACAATATGTATTCTGGGGAAAAAATACATAACTCTGGTATACCCCAAGAATCTATATATTAGGCCCTATTTTGTTTTCGATTTTTAATCATGATATATGCGTGCCTAATAATGTCAACTATCAAATATTTGCGGATGATCTATGATGCTGAATATTTTCTAAATTTTGATAGCTGTATAACAAAATTAAATCTTAGCTCTCGATCAAATATCTGATTGGGCAGGGCAGTTCATAATCAAATTAAAATCAATTCATATAAATTACACGCTATTGTCATTACAAATAATAAAAGATATTTATTGAGCATTAAGCGTTCAAATCTAATGATTAATAACGAATTATACATTTTGTTGGTAGCGTTAAGAACTTAGGCCTAATTATAAATACTTCGTTATTCAAGCTTCCCCTCTTTCGTTAACTTCAAGCTTCACCCCCATTGCTGCGAAGCTTATGGTAATTAGGTATTTAATCGTGCCTCATTTACTCTACTGTGTCGCTATATACTGAGGTTGTTCGGAAACTGCCTTCAATAAATTGAATATTGCTTATAATTCGTGTACTCGATATATTTGTAATGTATCTAGATATAAGCAGTTAAGCACGTATCCCAATTTAGTAATCAAATTTTAAACTGTAGTGTGAGAAATTACTTGAAGTATGTTGTAGTGTGCTATTTATGTTCAAAATAATACAATTCAAGGAGCCTTTATACCTCAACGAAAATTTAGGTTTTTCCAAATCTCAACGAACCTTAAATATTAATCTACCAAAGGATTGCTCAACGAAATCCTTCACGGAATTAAACTTTGGAATTCATTAAATA
This sequence comes from Tipula unca, assembly GCA_951394425.1. NCBI lineage: Eukaryota > Metazoa > Arthropoda > Insecta > Diptera > Tipulidae > Tipula > Tipula unca. The sequence continues at coordinate 218,275,368 of OX596380.1, forward strand.
GCCAGGCGAAATGTGAAAACTCAGTACAGAAATTTAAAAGGATGATATTTTAACATTTTTCATCACTTTAGTTTCTGATTATTACTATACAAATGCTGCAACAGTGATACATTATTAATTTCGTAATCTGTACATATACTGACTAATACATATGCTAAGCGGTATACATGTTATAACAATATAAGCGGTATAATGTTATATCAATTTTAGCGTATCTCTAACTATCCCTTTTTGTAAACTGTTCCACTTTAGATTTATTATTAAAATTTGACAACATTAGTTATGATATTATATTTTGGAAATTTACAATAATTTTACTGAAAGCTCTTAATTTTTTATTGATATGCTGATGCGAAACTTTATATTCTGGTTTAGGATTAAACATTTTTTATAAATTAATTACCACATGAGTGGAAATTTATTGAATCTTTGGCATTCCTCCAAACTATACTTTTGAAAAATGACTTGATAAAAAAATGTGCACTGATATGTATTCAATTTTGAAAACATGAAATATTTTTCTGAAGGCTCCGTCTTTTTTTACTGCTGATTCGTAATTTTATACTCGAGAAGCTATTTGAAATTTTTTATAATTTTTAAAAATTCGAAATTTTGGACACATTATAAATTTTAAAACTATTTAATATTTGGATGTTTGTTTATTGTAGTTAAACAAATGTTGCTTTAAATATGGGTAGTCTAAAAGCACAAATATAGGCCAGCGGCTTAAAGACTTTTTTATTTCAAAAATTAAATTATTCGCAATGCAATTTACATCTGGTTTTGGCACATGTATCGATAAAATTGCTTAATAAAAAATTGTGGAAATTACTACTGCTAATACGAAATTTTATATTCGTGAAGCGTTCTAGATTGGATCCTGATTTTTCATTTTTTAAGTATAATAATTTATGTATTTCAGAGATATTTTAAAGTCTCCAAAATTTTTAAAAATTTCCTAATTTTTTTTAATATCATCTGGGTGTCAGAAGTTCCTTTATGACATTTCTTACAATTGTTTTGGCTAATTGACTAATACGGATTCCTTTATTCTAGAAGATATTTTTCAAATTTCATGCTATTTTTAATTTAATACAAGGGGCGCTATTTTCAATACAACACTGGCATTCCACACTTTGCACAAACTGTTTTTGTTCTTGACTGTGGTTTAATAATCGAACTTTTATAAGTTTTTGCTGAACATTTTTTTTTCACTGTTTACTCGCAGTTTTATATTCGTCGAATTTTGAAATTTGGAGAATATAAAAAAATATCTAACTGTAATAATATTATGATGATCAATTTCCAAGCATCTTTGGTACTCCCTATTATGCTTTTCACAAATTGTTTCACTTTCAATTTATTATTAAAATTTCATTAGATAATAATATATTTTGGAAAGCTTCGAGAGTTTTACTGACATTTTTTTATCGACGCTGATACGCAATTCTATATTCTTTTTAAAGGATTGAAAATTTTTAAATTTTAGGCTTTTGAGAAATTTTCAATATTTTGAATTTATTACCACATGAGCGCAAATTTCATTTAACCTCTGGCATTCCATACTATGCTTTTGAAAAACGGTGTTTTTAAAAATGACTGTAATTATGATAAACAGTTTTCAGAGTATGAAATTTTGAAATTTATCAAATATTTTTCTAAAAGGTCGGTTTTATTTTTACTACTACGAAGTTTTATATTCGAGAAGCTATTTGAACCAATTTTTTATTATTTTTACTAACAATCATTACTTTAAATATGTTGTAGTCTAAAAGCATAAATGTGGTCTAGCGGCTTACACAGATTTTAAGTTCAAAAATTTATTCGCAATACAATTTACATTTGATTTATCCTGTTTTTTCGCTTTTTAAATATCATAATTTATGTACTTCAGAGATATTTTAAAGTTCACAAAATTTTTAAAAATTTACTAATTTAAATTTTTTTAAAATTCAAGATTTTTCTGATTTAATACCATGGGTGCCAATTTCAATACATCTCTCTCGGCATTCCATACTAAACTTGCTTTGCACAAACTGCTTTTTGACCTTTACTGTGGTTTAGCAATCAAACTTTTATAAGTTTTTGGTGAAAGAATTTTTTCACTGTTGACTCGAAATTTTACACTCGAGCGAGAATCATTGTAAGAATTTTGAAATTTCGAGATATTAGTTTCACTTTCGATTTATTATTAAAATTTCATAATGAACCATAATGAACCATATTTTGGAAAGTAAATTAAAAATTTTTAAATTTCAGACTTTTGAGAAATTTCCAATGTTTTTAAATTTTTTTTTTATAAATTTATTACCACCTGAGCGCAAATTTCCTCAATCTCTGGCATTCTATGGCATTCTATCATACTATGCTTTTGAAAATAAAGGCTCTGTTTATTTTTTCTGCTGATTCGAAATTCTATATTCGGGATTTTCGAACACATTGTGGGTTAGAAATTTGTTTTGAATTCATTATAAAAGCAAAAATGTGATCTAGCGGCTTAAACACATTCTTATTTCAGAAATTTAATTATGCGCAATACAATTTACTTCTGGTTTGGGCACATGTTCTAAAAAATTTCTGAATTGAGAATTATGGAAATGATTACCATTATCGAATTTTGTAAATAAATTCTGATATAAATTTATCATTATTTTTTTTTTGGTGAAAGCTCCTCAATTTTTTGTGTACTGCTGATACGAAATTTTATATTGCGTTCTGGATTCGATCCTGATTTTTCGTTTTTTAAATATTATAATTATTTATGTATTTTAGAGATATTTTAAAGTTTACAAAATCTTTAAAAATTTACAAATATTTTATAATACTAACTGGGTGTCAGAAGTTCATCTATGACATTCCTTACTATTGTTTTGGCTGTAAGTGACTAATACGTATTCTTTTATTCGAAAAGCTATTTGAACTCATTTTGGATATGATCCTGATCTCTCGTTTTTAATAAGATGTAGAATATTTTAAATTTCTGACAACTATTTAAATTGAAAATTTTCAAAATTCAAGCTAATTTTAATTTAATACCAAGGGCACCAATTTCAATACATCTCTGGTATTTCATATACTAATCTTCGCTTTGCACACTATTTTTTGTCCTTGACTGTGGTTTAATAATGGAACTTTCTGGTGAAAGATTTTTTTCTCTGTTGTCTCGAAATTTTTCATATGTTTACTCGAAAAGCATTTTTAGAATTTTGGAATTTTGAGAAATTAAAAGATAAATTCTATATATAAGAATACCATTCATCAATTTAAATGCATCTCTGGCATTCCCTATTATGGTTTTGACTTTTTCACTTTCGATTTATTGTTTATCATATTTGGAAAGTTTCAAAACATTTACGGAAAGCTCTTCATTATTTAGCGACTGCTGATACGAAACTATATATTCTATTATTTAATTTCAGACTTTTGAAACATTTTCAATCTCTTGAATTTTTCTGAAATTTATTACATCCTGAGCGCAAATTTCATTGAATCTTTGGCATTCCATACAGTGCTTTTGAAAAACTCTGAATTTAAAAATGGCTGAAATTGTGATAAACTATTTTCAGTGCATGAAATTTTGAAAATTACAAATATTTTTCTGAAAGCTCAGTGTTTCTTTTACCGCTGAAATTAGGAAATTAATTGAATCGAATTTTCTGTATGTACAAATTCCAAAATAGCGCACGTTTATGCTAAATAATCAATCGATCAAATTCACTAATTATGTTATCAAATTATGGAAATTTTCTAGAATTAACATAAATAATGCGATGTTTTATATTCGAGAAGCTATTTGAATTCATTCTAGGTAAGTTCCAGCTCTTGAATGAATAGCAGTTAAACTTGGCATATTTCAAAAAAGTTCGAAAACCATATGTTTTGATATTTTTTTAAATTGCACATCACGAGGGTCAATTTCAATACATCTCTCGGAAATTCATTACTTTATTTTTCACAAAATTTTTGTAAACTTAAAAGTCGAATTATGCTTAAAAGCTTACTCACAATTGTGGCAATGTAGACCAATAAATTGTCATAGTTTTGCTTTTAAACATAGCTTTACTCTAATACAAGTCATTCAAGGGTAGAGATAAATGTATACGTTATTTTTTAACAATATGGTTAAACACTTCCTACATAATAAACAGAGCTTTTATAGAATTTAATTGTTATTAATTTAAAATTTGATTAAATGATTTATGATTTTTAATTACCATTAGAAATCTTGAAAGTTATAGCTCATCACTGAAATCAACGAATTCGACCTGAATTCATTTCATTAGTACACAAAATAGTACACAAAACGTGGTCTCGATTGAAGAGTCTCGGTTGCCTCCATTTATATTGATTTGAAAGAATTATTTGAAATGGTTTACTACGTATTACCTGCCTTCAATGTGTTACTACGTATTACCTGGAAATAGTGCGCTGTTCATTCCATATGTTGTTGGGCATCCACAAAAATTACTCAATATAATGTTTCATAGAATTGGAGACGAACCGTCTCTAATCCTGATTCTAATGCCACATAACGATTTGCAATATAATTATGTTACGTGATAATCCCTATGTCTGTAAATTAGGAACAGTAAGTCAAAATCAAGGTTTATCTTAAGAAATCTGTTCATGTTTAAAGTAATGGAAAATTTTTATAATTGGTTTATGGCAATACCAAGAACCAATATATTTCTAAATGTTTCAAAAATAGTAGAGGAAAATGGTGATGAAAGCGGTTCTTCGTGTTGTGCGAGAAAATAGGCAGTTGATGTTGGTCGCAATACATTCCACAGTTAGTTATCGTTAAATTGTTCAGAAATTGTAAACTATGAAAACTGTTTATACCTTTTGTACTCCTCCACACCATTTGCAATATTACAAAATATTTATTTAATTAATTTTATTAGTACCAAAATATGTCCACAAATTGCATACAATATAAAACATCATACATGTCTAGTATACAACAGAAAACGAATTTTTTTATATAATATAATTTATATAATCCCATGTGTGTTTTAAACAATCTATTGATCAAATAATATAAGTTATATCGAAAGCTTTCAATTTATTAATTAAATTAAATGCGGGCTACTGAGCTTTCTTAAAGTTTTTTTTACGGTAAATGACTTCTCTACCGAAACCATTACAAGGTTATGATTGTTTTCGATTTATACTTTGATGTTACAAATTATTACATGCAGGAAGAATAAACCATTTTTAAATATTTAAATTTCTCTATCATCATCGATTTTTTTTAAAGATTGTTAAAAGCTTCGGAAAGCTTATGTAATACAGATATGTATAATTAACTCTGAAATATTTTTATCCCATTCGAGTTTTGGGTACAAAAAAATTTATTCACAAGCAGAAAGTGTAAAGTAACAATACATTATATAATCGAATTTATAATGTTAGAAGATTCACACCAATATTCACATTGCCTTATGATCAACCTGTTGATCAGATCTTAATATTACTAGAAGGACAGTTTTCCACTAAAACACTGTTTTGATTCTTATCTTTGTGGCTACGAATTATATCCAACCAGATGTCACTTCTAAACACATTAAATATGGTTATTCAAAAAATTAAAGTTATTCAAAATTCAGTAACGCAAACTATAATAACTAACTATATATAGTAAATACTATAAATGAATAACTCGATTAACTAATAAGTATAATTAATAAGTAAATCGGTGCGCAACAGGTTACAACAAAAACCAGGTTATTCATACTAAAAAAAAAAAAAAAAAAAAATTCAACTACAACAAGTGTATTTATAAAGAAGCTATATATTCCTGTATAACACGCTAACATGATAATCAATTCCCGATATAAAATTACAAACATACATATACATAATGTAACCTTACATTTATATCAAATTTTCAAATTTAATTAAATTTACTTTCCCAAAAAATTCAATTCATTCCATCTTATTTCGTTGTCATTACATTTAAGCTCACCGATCCATTAACATCTGTGTCACTCTTTAACAATGTAACAGCAACAGTAACACCTCCAACAACAACAACAACAACACTTCCCTCAATATAATAATATAATACGTAAGTATTTCAAAAATATTTATTTTTATTTTTTTGTAAGAAAATTCGATTCAATTTTCTCATACTTCATCAACCCTATATATGTATAAAACACTTTGCTCGCTGCTTTGCCATCTCGTCTTCATCGCGCGCACTGTGTGTGTATGTGTGTATGTGTAATGTTATTATTATTGTATAACAGAGTACAACATTTTAATTATATAAGAAATATATTTCTTAAAAATATAAAAGGTGTCGAATTTTTTTTTACTGTTAGATAAAATCATTTAGTATTTGTGTGAGCTTTTTATTTGTGCCGAATGAAAGCTTATACATATAGTACAAATTGAAAAGAAAAATTTATTCGAATTGTATTACACAATTTATGTTTTTCCGAGTGATTTTATTAATGTGAATATTAAGGATTAAGTATTTTGTAATTGAAATGATTTTTATTTCAAGACGGTACCTTTTTTGTTATTATGGCCTCCGTATTGTTTTTTTTTTTTTTTGTGTATATATAGACTCGGTCTCTTTCCTTATGAAATATCCATTGTGTATATGGCTTACGATCGGTTAATTGAGTGATTTTTGGTATGCGTGTCTAAGTAGTGGTATTAACGCGGGATCAATTTCATCCATATAATAAATTAACAATCACTGAGTAAATTTCCACTTTTATCACCATCACAATATATATATATAAATTTTCTTCCTATATACACTCTGGCTCGCACTTTAATATTTTTTCCACTCTATACACATGTCATACAATTATGTATTATAAATAAACACATTGGGTTATACGACGCACTCAAATGATTTTTCACGAAACAAAAATAAAATTTTGAAATTACTGGAAAATCGCACGCACCAGTTAAACACAAACCAAAAAAATTATTTATGCCTTTCAAATTACTTGCTTCCTCTTAAACCAACAAAATAATAAAACAAATTTTTTTTTTTTTTTCACTTATCACCCAAACGAAATGAAAAATTGAATATGAAACTTGAAAATAGAAAAAATAAATTTTCTTTTTTTTCTATTTTTTCGAGAACAATGAGAAAAATTTTCCATCCGTATTATACGAGCTGATAACCGGGACTACTTTTGAGGAATTGTAATATTTTAGAAAATATAAAAATCATTTAAGTTCGTATTCCAACCGTTTTTTTTTGTTGTTTTCCAAATTTTCATTAATTTTGTGTTTCGAAAACTAACAACGCTATGTATATGGTTAGGGGAAGGAGTACCATGCGCGATAAACTATGTGTACATTTCTCCTAAAATCTCGTTTAACGATATTTGTGTTATGTTTGACAAATTTCCCAAGAAAGTTTACTGTGCATTCCGAATATTTTCATTCGTAACATGCGCACTACATATAGGTATATGTATATACACCTAACGAAATTCCGTTTATATACCCCTTAACGACTGACTATATTATTGTACTGTAGCATAAGGGGTAGCAAATGTAATAATTATTTTTCCACCCAAATACGTATATAGGTTATAATTTTAGGGGTGTAGGAAACATCATTTAGTTTTTTGTTCCATGTTGGTTATGGATGATTGTTACAATCAAATTTATTTATTTTGTATTAAAATTAATTAAAATAAAATTTATTTTTTGCTATTTATTTAGTAAAATTAATTGAAATTTTTATTAAATTATTTGTGTGTCAATTTATTTATTTATTTCCTGCTGTGAATATTGAATTTTTATATATTTTTATTTTTATTTATATCTAGCTTTTATGATTTGAGGATTAGATGTGTTTGTATGTACGAGTATATATATGTACATGGTGGTTTGTGTACATAATTTTGATGATTTAGATTTTGTTATTTTTGGTTTTGAATGATGATTTTTATGGATGAATTGTATATAATAAAAATGAAAACGAAATATTAAAAATTTATGTGCGCGAAATCATAAGAAGGATATGCATAAAATAGATGAATGGAATATATACTTGTAGCACAGGACCTGCTGTTTTATTTTAATATTGCTGGTTTATTGCCGAATATTTTTATGCAATAATACTGAAATATGATTTATGCGGAGAACACGATCCTTGAAAATGTGATATATGATTAGAATTTTTTTTAACTTAATCGCATATACCAAATAATAAGAGTCAATTTGTGAAGTGGGTTTAAGAGTCTATACCTAATGTTTAACATTTCGCGTTAGTTTGTATAATCAATCATATTACTATAAAAAGTTAATTCGTTAAAATATAGATTTCTTGCGAGGTTTGCCCATTTCACTATATTATCTCTTTATGTTATGTAATGTAATTTTTTCTCTAGATATTGACTAATGTAGACCACACAAAATGTCTTTGTTTTAATTCGTATGCCATAAGACATACTACATTCGTAAGACATACTAACACAGATAGAGATTAATTTGAAATTAAAATCGGATTAAACGATAGTTAAAGATTATAAAAACTCAATATTAGTTGACAAATCGGCATGTGAGAATTAAAGTGGCCCATATGCCATTTGGAAAATTGTTGAGAAATCGAAATTTTAGCTTTCAATAAAAACTAGTTTACTTTCCCGTTGTAAGATGATATCAAATTTTATCGATACTTTAATCATTGGTTGATTTGAAACGAATTAAAAAATGTGGAGTTATCCCAAAAAACAAAAAACCAAACAGAAAGAAAAACGGAAAAGTAAAAGCATTTTTGTTTGTTTTCTGTAATTCGACATTTCTTCGGATATAGGACAGAAATTAATAAAAAGAAAATTAAATTTATAATTCAAAATAGTTTTAACATTTTTAGTAACATAAAATTATCTTGAATACACTTTAGGGAATTTTAATTTTATTCAATTTCAGTCTTTCCAATTTTGGTAAAATTATCAATTAATTGTTATTGCATACAGCTAAACATCGATTAAGCCTTTCCTTTTTTTTTATATTTTTTTTTTAAATCACTCCACAGGAGTGTTTAGTTTTGCAACGGTTGAAAGTACTTTAAGTTTCCCTCTACTTCTTACAACTATCAATGGTATATTGTTTCATATACGGTTGATCATTTGATAATTCTTTTTAAATTTAACGGCAAATAAGATTTTTTTTGAAAAAGTAATTGTCTCTGTAAACTTAACCTTTGTTACTGTCAAAATTATAGTAGCACGGATCTGAATTAATTTTAATTGGACTTTTTCATAGTATATAGCCGTTAATGCCTCAAAAGGGAAACCGGGCTGTGATATTCTTTACGTTTCAGATGTCTTTCGATTACACTGTGCGTTGCGTCTACCTCTTAAACCCGTTGAACTATTGTATGAACCGGGTTCTTTTCGCAACATTTTAACAATGCCAATGAGGTTATGCGGTTTCGATTTTGTGGAACGCAGGAACCAGACCATAAAAAAATTTGTCTCACTTGTAGAATGACATTTATCATCAATTTTAGAATTTTTATCATCTGCTGTAAGTCCGCTTTGCCTCAAGTTCTAAAAGTCCAGTTTTTTTTATAAAAATACATGGATGCATTTCCTGTTTGTTTTTCATTTGGATCTGAAATACATCTCGCAAATGTCTTTTTTGGGCACGATAAATCTGATTTATTTTCAGATTTGAACAACTGGATTAATATATTAATATATAGGTGTTAGATTTTCAGTCCTGTCCTCAAATTTAACACAACATTTAGACTGCATTGCTGTCATTCTACACAATCGTACCAATTTTCTTGGCATTCCTAGGAAATCCTAGGGCAGACCACAAACTATCCCGATTGATCGAGTCATTGGCCTGCCGGAAATCTATGAACACCTGATCAGTGACTGATAGATTCGGAAATCCCCCTTGATAGTCACCAATAAGAGTGACTCTCTCTAATATAATGTAGGATAGTAATTTGTGTGCTGTTCAAACGATAGCTATACCGTGATAATTCTCACACTTCAAGCGGTCTCCCTCTTGTTGGAGATGGTGCATATCGCGGCCACTTTCGATTCATCAGGCATAACTTCAGTTCGCCATACTAATCAAATTAAGTCGAGAAAACAGTTCCACAAAGTATCCTCTCCGAATATCAAGAGCTCCGAATTAATGCAGTCCACCCCAGGGATGGATCCTCGGTGCAAATCCCCGCAGTCTGTATAATATTGGTGGCTCAAGAACAACAGTTTGTGATGCATTCGTGCACCTGGCTAAATTTATATAATTATAATTATAATTCCTTAAGTTTTCTTTCAGGAAAAAAAAATTAATTTCAAATTATGATTGCTTGCTAAATGCTTTAATTAATTGTCCTCGAAAATACAACTTTTTAACAAGCGTAATGCGTTAAGTGATAAAAAAGCCCACTTCTTAGTAAGAAATTTGCCCGCAATTTTGAAACAATACTGAATATTGGTGGATGTTAGCTTTACTGATTTTAAATTTAGCAACCAATTAATTATTGAGGCATTATTTTACCGGTGCATTCGTAAATGTTGAATGAATAAATAAATTTCTGTGATCAACGGTAATTGCCTAGTGGAGCTTGTCCCTGCGGTAATCTAGAAGGATCTCATCAAGCTCCATGATTGTATGTTCATATACAGCTGGTTTTGTATGATTGTATATGATAATTAGCATCAAAGGCTGAACAGGTGTTACCCCATTTCCAAATATTTTACCACATTTAAATTTCCGTTCTCTTCAATAAATAATGGACCAATATACCAACTGGAAAAACAGTTGCATTGTAGTTAGAGTGAGCATTTACATAAAGAAATTGGGATTGTACACTCCCATGCGAAACCGCATAATATCTCTGGTTGAAAGCAACTGCAGTTCCTTGAGCACATTGATTTTTGGCGCCATAAATAAAATCAATTCGGATCTTTCTTCTATAGATTATCGACCATTTTTAAACCGTTCTTCAGCTATTTGCTGTAGAATAGGATTACTTGGTTTGCAATAAATAGTTTGGGCGACTTCAGCGTACTCAATCAAGCCAAAATGCGACGTTCTAAATACATTTGATGAATTGAAAATTCCATTACTAGTTAGTAGAACTACCAATACGCAGTTTTTAATTCCAGGATTTCACCCTAATATGACGTTATCTTGAAGCTGACCTTGAAATAATCTTCAAGGAACAATTAATTGAGTAATGCTTTCTTTTGGATATATTTCGAGGGCAAATTTACAAATGGATACACATGACAAGTTACAATTAAATGTAAACTCCAAATCATCGAATTTTGAAAATTTAGGATTTTAAATGGAAGAACTTTTTGAAAAATGTAATATCATATTATATCCATTCGTTACTATTCGTTTGAAATTCTGAATTATTCTCATGAAATTTCGAATGTATACAAAACAATTCAAAATTAATGATTTAAAGTCGAATTTTAAAATAGGAATGCGGTGCAACCGTGTAGCTTAGGCAGACACTGAATTTCCTTTACAGTTGGGCACTAGTCTGCCAGCACGCCTGTAGCCTGCTTAACTCTTTACAAGCCGAATTAGTTAGGCAAAATATCTTGTTGTTTTGTTATTTATTTTTTTCTGGTATTGAGCATGGCCATAAACCAATTCGATATGAGTTACAAAATGGTGGTTAGATGTTGCCACAAATAACACCCGGTCCGGAGCTATACCATACTATCTTACAGAGGTATGCCAGCAATCAAGAGTATTGAAGAAAAGAGTATGCCTGTGGTTTCAACATCAATCGACTCCAGGCCATACATGCTAGTGTATTGATTATTGGGGTGCACTACTGTGAGTTACTCAATAGTGGGGCAAACGTCTCTGTTTTAAGATGCGACGTAGAGGAGTTTATAAAAGCAAACAACTTAAATATTAACTGTCTCCCATCACAAACAACAAATGATAGGGCACACCGTAGCGAAAATTTCCTATGGAGACAAAACATAGCCACTTCGAATCCACTTCGCACTCAGTTAACCACTTTATTTAGGGATGGATTTTGGTTTGGTATCCATTAAGGTTAATGAACTGGAGAATTTTAATCCACTGGCAACCAAGGATACCCACGAGCACAGTCTAACATATCGACACATGAGCGTGTTAACTAGTATTGTAGGTCAATTTCTGTCAGGCAAGAAATTGGTATTGGGATTCAAAGTTCCTGGTCATTTGGTCGATCCGAAAGTTTATGGTCATCACTCTTGAGTCTCGAACACATAGCTAATGCAAAGGTTCAGCTCTGCCTGGATACAGGCACTATAGTGTATAGTAGAGCATCCAATACCGAACCATTTTTTTGAAACCGGGATTTCGGTACTAGATTTTTTCAATACCGGGTTCCAGGTACTGGCACCGGGACTGAAAGGAAATCTGAAACGGAAAGATATTAAACGAAAAACAAATAGTTCAGAAAATTTATTATTGCAAATAAAAAAATAAAAAAAGAAATATAAAAATTAATTCAATTTAGTAAAAAATTAATAAATTAAAAAATTCAGTTGCTGGTAAGTTTAAAATGTGACCGAAGAAAGCACAATATATCCAAGCTTTCATCATTTAATGATGATCTAATTTTAGTAGCAACTATTGCACATCCTGAAAAAACGCGCTCCGATTCCGCGCTGGTAGGCGGTACAGCATTCAAATACTTGTAAGTTTTTTTGAGTGTAGATTAGCGACAACATTCTGCCTCGAAAACTGCTAACTCTTTTTTGACAATACTTATAAGATCGTTTGCTGTTTTTGCCCTTTTTGGTGCAATTTTTGAATTTAGTTTTTGATTGATTGCTCTGTCAAGTTTTTCTTGTAGAGACACCAAAATTTCATCATCTTCATTAATTTTATGAAGAACGTTTTTTTTCGTTTAACATAAAATTTAACATAAAAGTTGTCAGTACCGTAATCCCGGTATTCAAAACATCTTATTTCGGTATCCAAAAATGTCCCGAGATCCCGGTTTTCGGGATTGGATGCTCTAGTGTATAGCATCACTGATTGATTCACCAAATAGACTCTTTTCAAAAGTATTATAGTATACTTTTCCTTGCGTTTTTATTTATTCTTTTTTCATAAAATATAATTAATGGAACAATAACAAATAATTAAAAAATAATAACAAATAATTAAAAAAAAAAATAAAAAATTATTTAAAATGTTCGATAACAAATTTTAGTCAACCTTTCCAAGCACTAACTCAGTGAAACACACGAATTATGGTTTTGAATCAGATCAAGACAATTTTTCTTGTATTTTACGAAGGCAGTGCTTGGCAAGGTGGATTAAAATTTAGTAGAATTTTTTTGTTTGGTTTTGTAAAATTCCATTTTCAATAAATTTTCAAAAATAAACAATTCTCGGCACCTAATTTTTTCGACCTTTCCCAGCCCTCACTTAGTAAAACACATTGATCTGTTTTTATAACTCGTTTTTTCTTGGATGATGAAATTTTTTAGCAGGGATTTTATAGGAGGGAAACCGAGCATCTTCGTTCATTTTATAATTGAAAGTTTGGAAAACTTGTAGCCAACCATTAAAAGTGGCTAAAAATTGATAAACTATAGATACAGTTTAAGATCTGAGATTTCTCTATTTTTGGAAACTATATTTTGATATTTTTTCCAAAGAATTAAGAATCAAGAAATTGTTAATTTAAAATATGGAATATATTATATAGAACAATGAAGGTTAAATTGTTTATTTAAAATTGAAAGTGCCCGAAATTTTAGAATTTGATTGGCTTAAAATTTAATTTTTGATTGAAAATTTTAAACAAAAAACGTTTTAATTTCTTACTTTTAAATTGAGAAATTTTCATTTAAATCTCTGAAATTATAATATTTCCAATTTAGAAATTTTAGAAGTTTCTTTTTAATTGATATACAAATAAAAATAGTTATTTGTGCTAAAAAGGTTTACAGAATTGTAGAAAAATAGCCACTTCGAAATGAAATGAGAAGTTTTGACACAAACAATTCAGTCTTGGATCTGAGGGTCTTCTATTCATCTAGAATTCAAAAGCAAGGATTTATTAAATTTCGAATTTGGCCACTTTTAAATAAATAATGCACTTTATGGACGATTTAGGTATACAGAATTTTGATGTTAAAATGAACAATTTTTCTCTGAAAATTTAAATCTATTTATTAATTAATTAAATTTAAAAAAATTAATTCTAAACTTAAACAATTTGAAATTCTATATTTTATATTCCAACAATTTTAAGATGACAAATTATTTTAAAATCACAATTTTTAAAATTAAATTATCTTAAAATTAATTAATTATTAAAATCTAAACTATTATTGTCCAATAATAAAATTATAAATTTCAAAATTTAATTTCACTAATAGTATTGAGATCTTAAAAAAATTTTTAATTTTGAAAATTAAAATAATTCTTATTAATGTCCGGAACTAAATAGATGTCAAATTTAAGATTTATAACTTTAAACAATTCAGATTAAATTATAATCTACAGATCAAAATGTTAATTTTAAAAATAAATTTTAAACTTAAATTTAAGTTATCTACACCAACTAGAGATTGGTTATAAGCCTAGTCGAATATAAATCTAAAGATTACAATTTAAATTACTTAAATCTGAGATTCAAAACGACGTTCAAAACGAAATTCGATATTTTTGACTAAAATTCTTAATTTTTAATTTGATTTTTTTTTCAAGATCTTATTATAATTAAATATTTTATTTCAAATTATAATTTCAAAAATCTAGGACCGACTTTCTTCCGAATTTCCAATTAAATTTAAATATTCTTAAAATTTAAATTTTTTTAATTTATTCAAAAACTGTAAATTCTAAATTCTATAACATAATTTCTTACGGCTTCAGAAATTGTATGTATAAATTTTTGTACGATATGTTCCGCCCAGAATATCATGGTTTAATGTATTATTTATTAATTTAAATTTTTCAGGTTCAAAACTGTAAAAATAATTTAAATTATAATTTCCAAATTTAAACTTAGTTTTCTAAATCTACAAACTAACGAATCTTAACTCATAAATTCTTACACTTTAAGTTATCAGAAAAATATTATTTTTTTTTTAAATCATAATTCTCAAATATACTAGTTAAAGTAGCTATAGTCATAATTTTAACAAACTAAAATGTCAAATTTGGAAGTGGAATATTCGGAACTATTATAACCTTTGAATTTGAACCTAATTTCAAAATTCGATGTAGTTGATCAAATACTGAATTTTTATAAAACAATTATTTTGCATTCGCCTCGGTCCTAAAATTTAGAATTGCCAAATTTTTAAACTCGAATTTCAATGTGTAATTCGTTATATTTTGAAACGAAATTTTAATTATATACAAAATGCAAAACTTAAAAATAAAATTTAAATTATAAAAATAGGTTTAATTTAAATTGTTTTTAAATGATATAATTTAACAATTCTGAAATTTTTGAAACTTTTAAAATATTTTGGATTTTTCAAATTTTTATGTAAACAGACAAAAGAAATAAATAAAATTTCAATGTTTAGGAAATTTGCATATTACTAATGCATACATATACTTATATATAAATAAACAGTGTTAATATTTATGCATACTCTAACTCCTAACACGGTGATCATTCTATCAGTTCGATGTCTTCCATAACACATCGTGTCAAAGTATTTTATTAAAAGCGATTTAGTGATCAGCCTATACAACCCGAGATCAGTTCAAGGATTGATTTGGATCAAAATCTGGGACTGCATAAAATTGTTTGTTGTTTGGTTGGAATGTCTCCAAATATTTAAATTTTTAAAACATATTTTTTTGCATATTTTTAAAACATATTATCACAATTCTGACCGAATTTCTAATTTACAGTTGAGAATTTTAAACTGAAACTTATTTGGACACGTGCCATTTTTTTCTTGGGCAAATTCTTAACTCTAAGTATTATACGATTTAACAGTTCACGATCAACATTATTTTATTGTGATCAGGCAAATATCTGTAATTACAACTAATTGTTAAATTTAAGTTTTATAATTTAATTGAAGGTCTGTTTTGTTATATAGATCAATACGACTAATTGTATATATGGCTTTAAAATGATATGCTAAAGTATTTGTCAACTTAGCGCTCATTTTACTAATTTCACTCTATTGTTTTTCTATATATATGAAATGTGAATATGGCTCAACCAGCAAAAAATCAAATTAAATACTTGAAACTTGCATTGAAATAATATTATTATTTCCACTTATGTATTCAAATCCATAGTTTTATTTAATTTTTTGTTTTCCCTCTTGTTTGTAAAATAACATAATATTATTGGAACTTATCCAAGATTCTGTTAATTTTTTATAATATATACGAGTAGTGACTATATATACTATGTACTTAATTCCAAAATTTTTATAATACTCGAAGCTGCAAATAAATTGAAAATCGTAAAAATATTCAATGCTAATAAATTATGAAACACCACCAAAATCGTTGAAAATGTTAAGCTATAGATATATATATATATATATATATATATATATATATATATATATATATATATATATATATATATACATATATATATATATATATATATATATATATATATATATATATATATATATATATATATATATATATATATATATATATATATATATCTCATTTAAAGTGTTGACATGTTTTAAAGCTTCTTAAGCTTTTCTAAATATTGCGAGAAAAAAAATATACATTTTAGAAATTAATTTAATTTTAATGAAAAGGATTTTAGAAAATTCTTTTATGTTTTCATATCAACAAGTGTAAATATGTTGTTAAAATGTGTACAGCATATTTTTGGTGCGAGATTAAGGTGGGAATATAGCCAAGTGGTCCTATACATAATTCAATTAAACACGATAAACAAATAAAAATTTAATTAGCAGATTTATTTTTGAGCTGTCCCCTCTATTTACATTCGCACATATACATATATCCAAATTTTGTAATTTTGTATCCAGGGGATCCATATAGCTATCTATTATTTATTTTAATTGAATTAATAAAACAGGATTATGTAGTTGTTGTACATATAGCTTAAAACAGACAGACAATGTATTTTTATTTTGAATGTACATACTCGTAGGTACATATACGCAAACTAAAATTGGGGGAATTAGTTTGTATATTGTTTATTTTACCTTTTAAGTGCATGTCAAGTATATGTATGTTTTATATCAATCAACAATTAAGGATTAATCAATATATAATTATATATGTGCCTGCAATTTTCAATGGATATTTTTATTTTTACCAAAAAAAAAAATCCACCACACCCGCATTTTTATAACGAAATTCGTACAAAATAAACATTGCTAGTATATTTTTAATAAATAAATCAATCAACTTGCATACAAAATAAAAATTCGAATTTAACAATATTCTGACAACAAAAACATTATTATAATGTTGAATAAAAATGGTAAAAAAGTGCGGGAGAAACTAAGTGACATGCTTCAGGGGATATAAATATGGATTAACGAATGCTTTATGTTTAAGGCTTCTACATAAAATGGTGCTACAAAATCTAACGTTTCGTCACATCGTTGGCCGAAATATTCTTCGATCATCAATAATAACCGCATGTCAGCAATTTACTAATTCTATTCTATTTTAAAATAGTTTTTATAACTGAACTACTAACAACCCTTGAATGGCTGACTCTAAATTATTAATAACTATGGAAAATTGGAGTGATGTTAAATTAAGCAAAGATAGAAAATGGGGCACTTTATTCGGGCTTTTTTACAGTAAGATAAATTTTAATTTTCCTAGAAATAGATTTATTATATCTATAGGAAGTACGATCGAATGCAAGAAATTCCTTTTCTGATCGTCTTGGAAACCTAGTAAATGAAAATTTTGTGAGTTAAGCTCAAATTTGCTGTAAATCGGCAAGCAACTGTGGAAGCCTCGCAATCCAGAGAATTTTCGTAGTGACCGTATTGGAAATTGCAGAAAATGAAAATTAACTGGTTTAAGTTGAACTTTTAATTAAATTATTCATAAATACTTCTCATATCTGAAGAGGCTAGGAATTTTGCGAGAGGTATTTTGTTATGTAATTGAAACCATTTTAATGGAGCAGAAAAAAGTATGCAACCTAATAAGGGATAAATTAAAATATGTTGGATTCGGTTAAACAATTAAATAAATCCTTAAAAAGCCTAGAAATATGAAAGCCTATAGAAAGAATAAAGGCACGGTTTAGAGAAACCAAGATAATTAAATTTTTGGATTTAATTGAAGTTTAGTATTCGGTCCTCATCGTAGTTTTGCGAGGCTTTGTATATCTGTCAACATTTTATAATTTATTCAAATTTATTTTTTGTATTTATTGTCATTTCCCATTGTTCTCCTAGAGATAACAGTCGAGTTTGAGCAAGCAGACCTGAACTATTCAACACCACACATCGAGAAATTCTTTTAAAAGATATAAGAATACCGCAACTGTTTACAAAAGTATCGTGTATCCGATGCGCACTTCAAATGATGCGAATATCGGCGCTTACCAAATAGATTCGCCAGCATGCATGCCCTTAAGTTTATGGAAGATATCCCGTATGATCAATAATGTCAAACTGGTTGAGGGATTTTATAAAGATATTTTATTCAAAAATTTTCAACATGTAAATGCAAAGGTACAAAAGAAATGCATTTATCGAATGCGTCGGTCATTGTACACGGATTAATCAAATTTCACATACATATATACATTGATCACAAGTTACTTACAACGCATGTACCACTCAGGAAAAATGTGATTAGTCACAACAATCCAGCGGTTTCAACGATGTTGAAACCTACCGCTCACTAACAAAACGCGAAAATATTGCCTCTTTTACCATCCTGTCTCTTTTACCATAAACACCTAGAAAAATTCCTATTTATTCGAGGCAAGTGTGCTCTTTCTTCATAAATTCATCAAACATTTTCTCAATCGTTTCAGTCTTAAACTATTATCAGTCAAACCTATTAAACAAAAGTGGTAATACTACAATCGTTGCGGGCCTTGATTCTACATGATAGCCGTTAGGAATGATAGGAATAACACAAATGATGACCACGTTACATGTGGTGGCACAAATCGACATTGATGTTTTTATTTAGCTCAATGCAATGTATGTGAAGCAGGACATGGCGCGCGCAACAAAGCATTTACAACAAATTAAGTTGGCGACCGCATACCTATAAGAACTCATAGGAATGACCGCACCTACAAGTGAGAAGTAACTTTTATTTCAATCTAGCGTCTAACGAGTTCGCTCAACGCTGTGTGCGAATTTTTAACACAAAGTTCGCCAAAATAATGTTAAGCAAAGAAAAATATCTTCTCGTATCATACTCTTAATCAGTCCACCCCGGTTCGAACAACGTGCCGGGCTGTTTAATGAACAACACCCCTGAATTTCACTTTGCTGTTTTAATTCCCCAAAGACATCATAAACGCTATAACCAAATTCCATGTAAACCCAGCGGTTATGCGTATACGTTAAGAGGGGTGAAATAGATCGAGGATACATTGGTTTAAAATGTAGTCTGGTACAAACACCAAAACCAGATTCGGTACAAAATTTCAGTAGATTTTACCTAGCACTCATATCGTAAGTCACACGAAAAATTTTCTAACACGGATGCAAGACCATCTTTCTTGTGCTTTACTATGTGATAGCTTGAAATTGTGATTTTATAAAATTTAAATTCGACCGCACAATCGTTCACATAGTAAAAGGATTTTACTGCTTGAGCGGGTGAAATTCAGAGACTTTTTGTTATTTCAAGGAATTTCCAATTGGTTTTTGTAATTTCTCCTTTCCTGCTCTTCTCTAAATAAATTAAAATCGCGTATCTTAGGTACCCTCATCATATGAAGTGTATAAAGAGACGTCCAATAAACATTTACCAGAATCCCCTGCATCTATCAAAGTCAATCAAGAAAAGTTATTTTTAAAGTTATAAAGATGCTGCAGCTGTTACCGCGAAAGTAGTGCATCAGATGCGCACTTCCAGATCGAATTTTCCTGGGAAACCAAATTAATTAATGATGGTAATAACTACACCTCAGTTCCAAATATATAATTGACACTAACAGGTACAATTAACCGTCATGTATATGATATTGTATAAAATGCGTACATTGATCACAAGTCACTTACAACGATTTATCACCTAGGAAAAATATAATAAGTCGCCACTTTCCAGCGATTTTCTCTTTTACCATTGAAAGACGATGTGAAATTATAGGAAGGAGAGGAGAAAACCCAAATATAGGTATGAAACACGTTCAGAAGATCTAGAAGGACTTTCTATCAAGACCTATATAGACTAGAACCTGACCTACTCGAACATTTTACGGTTAATATGGCCGCATATTAGAAACACACAAAATAATTCGGACACGTCGATCAATAGATGTATTTCAATATTGTTTCTTAAAATATGTCCAGTCCTACGTACCTGAAAGCCTATAATATTTCGGAAAATCTGAGTGGTTATCCGTCAATCTAGACCTTCACTTATTCAAATAATTTACGGCTATGATGGCCCCTTATTAGAAACACACGAAAAAAATGCAGACCCTTCGATATATTTATTTGAGTTTTGACATTTATAGAATCAATAATGTCCAGTCTCACTTATAATCAAAAAATCTGCTGGGTTATCTGTTAGACTATAGGACGCACTTTTGATTTAAGTCACAAAATTCAAATACATATATCGATCGAACGTTACGAATTTTCCGTGTTTTTCTAATAAGGGCCATCATTTCCGTAGGTGTGGGCTTTGTTTAATGGAAAACCACTCAGATTTTCCAAAATATATAGGCATTCAGGTACTTCGAACTGAACATTTTTGATTCGAAGTCACAAAACCGGAATACATATATCAAAGCGTCCAAATGGTTTAGTTTGTTTCTAATAAGTTGTCATTTTGATTCTTGGAGCATTTTAGATTTTCGGTTTGTGTCTTTACCAAGCTTTATGTCGTAAAAGAAAATTAAAATTTGTTTATAGCCACTATTTGATATTTAGGTTAAATTGATAAACTATTCGGATTCATTCTGAACGTATTGCGTTAGCTTCATATAGGGGATATATAGATAATTATTTTTTGAATCAAGTTGAACGTTTTTACCAACATCATTCAAAACCGCTTATATAGGTAGGGTATGTCAAGTTGATTATATACGCGTCGAAAATGTTAAACTTTAAGTCGCAAACCAAACTAAGCGTACATGAAAATAAACACAAAATTCTCAGTAAAATGTTGACAGTCAACATTTTCCAATGAAACTAAATTGAATAAAGCATACTAACGCCCTGTTTCATAAAAATACTTTTAATCGATAGTTAGGTGACAAGCGTTTAAATGGTTTTTTCATATATATAGGTGAATGCAAAATATTAGCAGGGCAGTCACAAAATTCAGTTGTTTATAGTTGACCAAACTATATACTGTTATTTTACCATTAATAAGTCTAAACATAACAAATCTACTATATGAAATATTCGTGAGAGATATAATTGATTTTTCATTTTCTTATACATTAAAATTATAACACAAGAATGATACCAAGAAATACCATATGGAAAGCGTGCGACTCAGGTCACGGTTAAATTTGCACGCAACACGTATCATAAAATGATTAATGATTATATAATTATCCATATACGAGGCCATTATATAATTGAATGCATGTCTAAGACATAATGATTATGATGATGATTAAATTTATTTCATCTGATTGTTTAATAATAATAATTAAATTTGTACGTACGTATATGTGTATGCGTATATGTGTATATGTATAATACAGCACATTAATTATATTTGATGTAATAAATAGCTCGTTCTGTAAATGAAAAGCGATCAAGAAAGATGTATGTTTATGGCGGGGTGGGTGGTAAAAGGCGTGAATTTATTATTTTAACACAATTGAAATTAATTGTTTTCTGTGGGTATATAATTTATATAGAAACGCAAAAAATAAATAATCGTATATGTGTTAAAATCAACATAAATATATATATGTGTATGTAACACATTAAATTATTACTTAAGATTATAAATAAGATATAGCCTAGCAAAATAATGTATAATAGCATATGTACATACGAGAAATCAATATTTAATGCTGTATATGCGTATGTGTGTTGTGCCACATAAATCAATAATGCAGGGTGATATGTATCAGAAGTTAACCCGAAAAACGTTTCCATCCCGAAAAACCCCCTACATTTATCCTACAAATCATGACATATAGCCTATCTTCGTGCCATGGAGCTACAGGTTTCGTCTATGGTCATTTGTACTAATAACAGTTTTAATAGTAGCTTTAACGAATTATATGAAATTTCTATAATTTATCTCTAAGATTTTCTCAAGGATTTATTAGTACGAAAGGACCCTAGACGAAACCTTTAGCTCGATGATGAGAAAATAGGTTATATGTGTCATTATTTAAATAATTAATTTACCTATCTTTATAGATCATAAGCTATATGGCATTATTTGTAAGATGAAATTTTTTAGACCATATATGCGAGGGGGTTATCTTTATAGGATTGCCCTAAGAAATTAGACATTTTGGAGTTGACTCTTGTATATTGTATATGGACACTGAAATGCTAGAAATGATTTTTTGTCGGTAATATTTCCGATTTTACTTTATCTGTTCCACTTTTAATTTCGGGATGCCATTAAGTCATTAGATACACATGTACTTCATCAAATTTGAAAAAACTACTATCAAAATTTCCAAATGATGTAAAGAAGGGAATGAAAATTGTTAAGGATATTGTGGCAAGGTTACGTTGGTTCTGTCCTAAATGCTTATATCGCATGTATGACTACTAAAGAAAGATAAACTCTACTTTACAAAGGTTATAGCGGGCTGTAGGAACCATCAAAAATACAATTATTACGGCGAAAACAGATCATGTGATGCAAAATGATCGCCCCGTAACTATATAACGAATAAAAGCAGCAGCAATTTATAATTCATTTAACAATAAGCCGAAAATATCATCTACGCCGAGCATTCACCATACTGCAACTTCTACCAGCCTAACTAATATTAACTCCCAGCGATCGACAGAATCGTTATCAACTACCAATTCACAACATCAACTTTTAACGGTGTCTCATTTTGATGTAAATAGCACAATCCCCGCACAGGAATAATTGAGGAAACGATTCCATGATGACCAACATAAAATTAAAAATTAGTAGGATTAGGAATTAATAAAACTATCCAATCAGAAGTACCGAAATCGGTTATTGAACCCGTATTAGAGATATCAGAGGATTTGAATATACGAGTAGTTCAATCTAGACGATGGCTCTTTGTCAGCCACATCCATAGCTCAGTAACAGATGTGTCATTTTAAAATCTGTGTGATAAAATAATTAACACCAAAGAAGTTTATACACAAAGAATTACCCCCAAATCATCTTATGGAATGCAATACGATTTTGCATCGTAAAAACTAAATATTCCGGACGATTCTTTTAATAACGCCTTACACTCTTAACTTTGGTCTGCTGGTCTGTTGGTAAAAGAATTTGAGTGGGGCAAAAGGAAGTCTTTTTTTTTTTAAACTCCGGATGAACCACAAACCTTGATGAGAACTTGTAACCTACATGAAACAAATGCATCCAATAGTATACTTGGGCAATGTGGAGTACTGACTGATATCCAAAATCAACAGGAGCATTCCTCTGCTTTCAAATTTATTTCAAAATCGATTTCAGTACTTTGTAAATCAGGTACCAGAGAAACAATTCTAGAAAACTGCTTCCAATTCTCAGATGTCATTATACTAACGCATCGTTTAAACAAGCCGTACCTCAACTAATTACACAGATAAAACCTAAATCTGGTCTTCAGATATGTCACTGTTGATTTCCGTAGCGGCATATGACAAATTTGACTAATGCATGCTTAAAGCGTTTCTAAAGAAAAACAAATTTGACCTCAATAAACAGCATAAGACGACGATTAATTCTGTAACCAACCATTCTACAGTGATCTCATCCATTTAGTTCGTGCAATCACATCTTTACTTTATCACAGACATCCTCAACAATTCGAGATTATCGTTCAAATGAAAAAAGGGATATTAAACATTCCGTTTAATGATTTGGTCAAATTTAAACGAGCTTTATTCTCACGGTTAATTGTGGATATACCTTCACCGTGGGCATTGAGTAATGATAAACCTTCATACGCAGTAGTATTTCCAGCATTTCCTTTTTACTATACTGAAGGGGAACCCGATAGCTACTATCAAAACCTTATGAGAGAAATCCTGCATTACATGAAGTATTCAAACGCTTTTATTGTTGATGATTTGTCAAAGCGTTATTTCAAATCAATTAATAATACAGAAAAAGCATTAAAAAAAAAAGATGTATCTTTACACCTCTACAGTTTGCTGGACCAAACAATTTTTGTAGTACAGTTTGCCGGACCAAACAAATTTTGAAAGAATTGATAAACTTACTTTATCTCAGCGGATAAAAGTAAACCGGATATCATACCAATTCAAGGAGTTCCAGAATGTGGTAAATTAACGTGGATTCTAAATTCACAACGAATTGGGAAACTTCTGGTCCTCTGTGCTACGAAACATGGCATTAAAGATATTAAAAGTAAAGTGGAGTCTCCGTGTAAGGGTACACGGATAAATTTTAATGATATGAAAACCAATTATTGGGCGATTTCATCATACCTTTTAAATGGCTCTAAAAATATGACACCGTTTTCATTGATGAGTATGAAATGGTACATGCAGGCCTACTAGGACTAGTAGCACTGCTTATTGACGGGTGTAAGTTTTTTATCCTGGGAGACCAAAATCAAATACTACTAGATAGACTGAACTATGTCAACATGCGCTATAGTTTGATGCCAACAAATCCACAACAACATCTAAAAATCTTAATACAACCTATAGATGTCCGCCATTCACGAAAGCCGATAAAAACAGTTGAAACACAATTTGAAGTTACCAGATTTAAGTGAATTATTGACTATCCATGAGGCATAAGTTCTAACTGCAACAAATGTAATCTGTGTGCGGTTACTTGATACAAAATTGCAACTTTTTGATAGCATCCTCATGCATTAGTGGCTTTGTGTTACTTTGCACCAGCGTAGAGCCATTCATGCTAACATACAGATTCTTCAGCGAACTTTTGCAACCAAGTTCCAATAACGCCAGCAACAAAAAACTTGATAACAATAAGAATCTAACTATACCAAATTCCAAAATGTAAATAGAATGTCATCAAAGTACAATTCCATAACTTTTTGTTAAAATAGTGGTTTCCTGTTTATATAATAAGTGAGAGGTCCCTTAACAAAGAAATTCACAGTTCTGAATTCTTTCCATCGCAATACGTGGCGATGGAGTAATCATCGCCATTGGTAAATCAAAATCAAGTGAATGGATTAATCTATACCCAACTTATCTATCGAACAAGGATGTGTTAAAGCAACGATCAACAAAATGACAATGTACTTGTACGTTGCATATATTCCACTAGGCTCACCTTGGTCAACCCAACTGACTCCATTTTAATAACGGGTGATTATGATTTATCATTAATTAGTAATTGGACTTGTAGGTGTAGAAGTGTAGGTGAAATTCTTCCCCTTAATGTGACATCGGATATGAGCCAAATGTGCGATATTGTAAATGGTTGAGATAGAATTTTAGATCTAATTTTTACCAACTCGCCTAGAATGTTCGAAACCATCAAATCATTATCACCATTCTGTATTCACCAGAACGTAATTTACTACCTGACAAAGTACAAAGATTACATCTCTTGTATTCAAGAAAAAATAAAGCATGATCCAAAATACTTTTGAAGGTACTTTAAATCGAAACGTGTAATTTACGGTTACCCATAAAATATGACAATTGAAGAACAAAAGTCTTGTGATCCGCAAGTGATATCTAGTATGTTTGCTCAATTATTTCAATCATTATATAAGCCGGAAGACATCGATAATCACATTCAAAAAGCGAGAACAACAACAATGTGTCCATATATACATATACCACAAATATCACTGAATGATAAATATCAGGCTTCAGATACTTTTGGAGATGGATGCGGCCCGGAAGGTATACCAGCATCATTATTAAAAGACTACAAAAATTTGGCAATTCCTCTGTGCCTACTTTTCAATCAATCATTGAAATTAAGAGAATTTCCCAAGAAGTGGAAAATAATGAGAGTGACGACGATATTCAAACCTGGCGATATTTCATGGTTTAGAGGTATAACATCAAAATCATGAATCCCAAAGTTATTTTAACTGGTAGTTTGCAACTCATTCCGGACCGTGGTACCTGGGAGTGATAACGTAATGTAACGTTAACGAAATAACGTAACAATAACGCTAAATTTGCAATGTTTTCCTCAATAACATAACAAGATTAATTACGTTTCGATATAACTTAACCGATAACCTTAAAAAAAATCAAATATTCAAATAAAATCGTTAAATAAAGAAATGGTGACCATGTTTAGAAATGGTGACCGAAAATATAAGACCGTTTTCTATTCTTAGTGGTTCAGGATTCATAAAAATCCTAAATCGTATTCACGACAGTTTGAACACCAATTCTAAGCAAAAATAATATCAAGATCCATATGGTAGATGGTTTAAACGAATTAAAAAACGTATAAGCTAACATTCTTAACGTAAATGCGATGCTAATCTAGTACAGTGATTAATCAGAAGACGAACTCTTGTTCTCTAATTCCAAAGAACCCGTTAAAGAAGAAGTCATATAGAAGATGAACTTTTAAACGATACCATAGCTAGCTTAACAGATTCACGATTGTTAGTGGACTCAGGTAATGGCGTTATTAGTGTTCAACGTGCTTTTAATTAATTAATTGATTGAATTGATTAATTCCACCAATAAATTGCATTATTTGATGGTCGGCCACATCTCGAATGCTTGATGTTATTATACAATATCAAATTGAATACAATAATATTGCAATTAACATTGGTATTATAATTCAACCCCATAATTGGATAAAGGCAAAAGAAATTTGAGATGTTTTAACTCCTTCAGCAAGTTCAACATTAAAATTTCAGAGGTGTAGCTTGTTTTAGTTGATATGTACAAAGAATGGCCAAAATGTTAAATAGCAATAGCGACGTTTAGCAGTGAATTTGCTAAAGTTCTTCTAAAAAATTTAATTTGTAGATTATTTAAATACATTAACAATGAAATCAGCTATTTTCATGGATCCAAGATTTCAGTATTATCTTATACGGATAGATTGGAAGCTAAACTCCATTTGAACGAAATTTGGAATCGCATTGGGTTAGTATAAGTACCAGAACGACAAGCAGAAATCGGTAATACTAATACCAAACCTCCAGACCAACATCACCTAACTTTATACGTTTCAACATATTCCGATCAAGAATTTGAAATTTCTGGGCATACAACAACTTTCACTACTGACAAAAACCAGTTAATGATACTATCTTTACTCGAGATATGTGGCTTAAGATATGCGTGTTATTGTGTACAGTGTGCCTGTTATTTCTACCAAAACATAAATTTTAGAAAATGGGAATTCTAAAAAAAAATATCATCCTGAGTTGTACGTTCTGTCAAAAGTCGTATTTGGAGTTCCAGCCACACAAGTATCAGTCGAAAGATGTTTCAGTGCTGTTAAATTTATCTTAAGTTCTGTTAGATAACGCCCCGTGCTTGGAACTGTGGATTGAACCACAAATTTTAAACTACAAAATATAATCGAAAAGTAAATATAAAATATAAATCATGTCCTTTTCTACCCGATATTTCGACAAAATTTAATCAACGTTTTGCCATTTCCGCATGATAAAATTATTTTATAACAGTACATAATGCTAATATAACGTTAATATTAACGTTAATATTCCGTTATATTACTTAACGCTAAACAAATAGTTGAAGGTTATAACGTTATACGTTTCACATCAATTTTGGAATAAGTTTTCGAATAACGTAACGAACCTGTAAGGTTAATCACTCGCTGCGTAGTACCTCGATACATATCACTATATCAACACCGTTTTATGCCAAAGAGGTCTACTACAACTAAGCTTATGGAATTCACCAGCAGCATTAAAGTAATTAAAAATCACAAGCAAGTACATGTTTATACACAGACTTTGCCAAAGTCTTGGACTCCATCAGCCATTGCAAAAAGATCTTTACCAGTTTATACCATCTCAAATATACCTCAAGGCTCCCATATTGGCCTATGGATTTTCATTATTTTTATCAACGGAACCACTACAGTAATTCATTATTTCAAGGTCCTAATGTTTGCCGATGACCTCAAAATATACAAAACTGTGGAGCATTTCGACGATCTAGCGATGTCACTTCAACTTGCTCAACCTCAACATCAATAAGTGCAAGACCATGAATTTCCATCGGAAAAAGAATCCTGTTATTCAACTCAATGTTTGGTTTGATCATACGATGGATAGGTCATATTAATGATATAGAGGCAATCAAGATCTTATATTATGCCTATGTCAGATCTCAAGTGGAGATTTATGCATTTAATGTATGGTGACCCGTTTACGACGTGTATATTCCAAATCATGAGAATATTTAAGAGAAGTTTATCCGTTATGTAACATGGAAAGACGAATGGCCTTATACCCATAAATTACCTTAATACTTTAATGTGAAATAACTACCACCATACGTAAATGGCTGCAAAACCTATAAAATGACTACACTTGAAATCATTTATTGAGAACATTTCATCACATTGGAATCAACCAAATTAAAGGGGCCTAGCAGAAATCTATGGGATCATTATTACATTTAGATGCACATAGGACAAACTATGGTGACAATGAAGCCTATCAACAGGATGGCCAAAAGTTTTAAGAAAATCGATTTAATGAAATCTATTTGTTCACCTTAAGTAGAGGTTGAGCAATATTTAGTTGCTTCTTCATTTTATTTTATTTTTATTTTCCAAATGTCTTAATAATATATTTTATTTTCTATTCAGTTCATATTTGTAGACCTTACTCCAATAAATAAATATAAGTGAGGTTCCTAATTGAGCATACCACCAGAGAGGACTGGGTGAGTGAAGAAATAGACAATCAGGTGCTGACCTTCTTCACGGATGGTTGATACGTAGCGTTGGGAGGATCGAGTGTGGGGTATTCTGTGAGGGACTGAAAGTTAACCTCTCTTTTCGTCTTCCCGAAGGCTGAATTTATCGCCATAATGGAATTCATATAGACTGATTGAAGTATAATATAACATCTATATAAGAATTATTCGCATTTCTATGGAATTCAAGCTGCTTAATTCGTTACAATCACATTTCCTTACGACGAGGGTAGTCCAGAATTGTCTGGTATCTATAAATGAGATGGTTAATCAGTTCCACACCTACTTGACATGGGTGCCAGGGCATTTCCATATTGTACGGAATATAAAAGCAGGTGACCTTAAACTGCAGCTTCAGGAGGAAACCATGACATAAACAAACGACAGATGGTCTAACACCAATTCGTGATCTTGGATCTGGCTAATTTGACTCAGTTGACATCGCTTTGGCGGAACTTATTAGTAGAGTCTTGGGAGCTATAACGGGACATTCCAAGAAACAGTATAATCCACCTACGTTGCACACAGCAGAATGAAATTTATGGGAACTTTCCATCTAGATGAACTGACGGATCTTAGTAAGCTCAAAGCCTGGGATATTAAACGCTTCTTAGAAAACATTGAGGATGGTTCGATGAGTAAGGAGGAGGAAACTTAAAATGTGGTATAGCTATACGGAGTACGGACCAACTTGTGTCTATACTAGTCCGTTAGCACAGCGACCCTAACCTAAAGGTAATTTTCACTAAACCTTTAACAAATTTCGGCACGGAGGAAATCCAAGACAAAAATCATTTAAACTCGAAAATAGGAATATCAACTCAAATCTAGACCAAATTGATTTCTTTGCTGTTCAATCAACATCTCGATCAACATATATATGTACCTCTTGGTATAAAATAAAGGGCCATAGCTTTTTTTACTATGAATTGAAATTCCTTTCGTCAGACCAATAAAATGTTTATAAAATTTTAGGAAGTTAGCTCCTCCCCATTGGTCATTGGCTCATCTTTTTTCATAACATTTTGTCTTTAATATAATTTGTAATAGATTGTGTACTTTCTTAAGCATCGTGCTACAAATCAAGTCACCGTCTGATTACCATCGTCCTTTATGTAATAATTCATTACTATAGAGCAGCCATAATTTAGTTTATGATTTATTTAAATTATTGACTGCTTATACGAATACGAATTAGCGTTTGGAACTATATGGTGATTAAACGAGTTTGATAATTAGATTCTGACACAAATCCCAATTGGAGTTCGCGCTGCGGTAAATCTATATACGAGAAATATAAAGCATTTCTCATAAGCATAGGCAAATCATCTTCATTTAACTTTCCGCGGATATTCTACCAATGGGTGTGTCTTCATAGATCTATGCTTTCTAAGTTCCATTATAACTGGGCCGTATAATATAAAATCATGAATAGTCAATAAAACTATATCATAATTTCCTTTTGTGATGTTGCTTCAAACTCTGAATAACCAACATTAGCGTAATCATTCAAGCGTTTTCTTTAGAATTTATATTGTGCGCTAAAGTCATTTAGATAATGAGCAAATGTGGTTAAAAAATTTCAAGTAACTGATCGAAATTAATTCATTAGTGTGGCAAATTATTTATATAAAGGTTTAAATTCCTCATATGCACATATAAGCTGTGTTTCTTATTTCCAATCTAATCGATCTGAGTACTAAAAATCTGTTTCTTATCTCCGCCCAGATCAATCAGATATCAGTATATAAGCTGGAATACATCGATAATTACATTCAAATAAGTGAGAACAACAGCAATGTGTCCATACAAATACGCTAAATATCACTATCAATAAAATTACTTTACTTTATCACATGAAAGCACCGCAGCTATCTTGGAATCAATCAAATTAAAGGGGCCTAGCAGAAATCTACGGGATCATCGATCATCAATTATTACATTTAGATGCACATACGACAAACTATGGTGACAATGGTGGTTTTCTGCTTCTTGATTTTATTTTATTTTTATTTTCCATGTTGTTTTGTTTTATATTCTGGTCATATCTGAAGGCCTTATTCGAATAAATAAAATAAATAAATAATTCCTCCGCCAGATATACACAATAAACAATATTTTATCATAGTCTATAAAATTAACTGCGGAAAGCTTTAAAAACGTAATTTACATTTTCCAGCCATTTACGCAATAATAACAAAATCGGTAATTCTGATTTAGATAAAACGAGTAGAGCCGCCACACAAACACGAATAATAAAATTATTATAAGTGAAACGAATTTATTAAAAATTACCTAAACTGTACCCACGAGATATATAAACGAATAGAGATACGCTACGCTTTAAATAGAAATTAAATGAAAAACGATTCGTGTTGTTGTGTTTAGAACCAAATAAATTTAACTCCGCACCCTCGTCGGGTATATATGTATACATTATGTATATATACCACCGCAACAATAATCAATTGAGTTTTCTACTTTGTAATTTAACATCGACTGTATATAGAAAGCTACAAATGCTTGCAATTTAAATTTATTTTATAAATTTAGCAAAATAGTTTTTCCACTAGACTGCGGCATTTATTCTATACAGTTTCTTGTCTCCCATTTTATATATTCCAAATCAATCAAATAGAAAATTGTTTTCGTGACTAAAATGTCAATTATGTGTTGATTATATACACACACGTGTAAGGGGAGAGAGGATCTTTAAAACGTAAAATTTATAAACCTTAGCTAATCTTGTTACCATTTTTATTTTTATTTTATATACACTAACGTATTTTAATTTCTTTGGACTATATATAACATACCCCTGTATATATTTAATGCAAATTGGGTAAAACCCAAAAGATATATAAGTTTTATCTTTTTATATTCGACCATTGAAGTAACCAAACCCCAAAATATATAAAAAAAATAAAAAAAAACTTAAAACAATTTACTTATTCATAAGACTATCACCATATACTAACTGGACTGGAATATGTATATAGTTTCGGAAAACCATAAAATTATTTTATTGTCTGTTTGGTATTGTGTATATATGTATGTATGTACATATGCATAAACATATATGAAAACCCGGAATATTATATCAACAATTTTATGAGAATATTAGTATGTTCTTGTAAATTATGATTGCTAATAGGTTTTTTTTGATTCTTTGTATTTCGTATGGGAAATATTGGCAGTTAACATAATATAAGTTGGTGAGGTTTTAGACAATAGATTTTTAATTGAGTTTCTCGGGATATTTTTAGTGTTAAATAAATAAACGCTGTGACTGTGTGGAGTGGGAAATTAACTTATGGTGCGTAAAGACTTAATTAAATCGAACTGTCTCTCGTTAACATTGGTCTTAACTTATTGGGACCATTTTTTATGATTTTATTGAACGGTGAAATATCCTAACAAATTATGAACAGAAAAATATAATTCTGCCAATAGGGTGGCCAAAAAGTATCTTTAAATGAGAACATGTTCTCTTTTATCATTTTCTTCGATTACTATAATTGAATATTACTGAATATCTGAGATTATTATCGAGTGATAAATGAGTGTAATATTTGTGGCAAACGAAAGATGATGAAGTATGAGCTCCGTGAAACTTAAATTTTTTTTAATGTCTGGCCAAAATTTAGGCTACCAGACATCTTATTTTGAGAAGGACTGATCTTCTTTGGAAAATAGTGTTTTTTCCGTAAATAAACTACTCTAATTTAAAAACTATGTGGTATTTTTAAAAATATGTTCCTAAAACCATAAAACCAAATCAAATTTCTACAATAAACATCTCATGAGAATTATTTAGGATTATTATACCCGGAAGAACTCATAAACAAACACAAGAAATTTAAAATTTCCGCCGATGACAGTGTTGAAAACCAAATAAATTTTCTCGTAACTATAATTCGGTGATATTCAGAGAATTTTTGTTATCTAAAGCAATTTCCATTTCCTAGTCCTGAAAAGAGTTGGCAACCCACGAATTGGGAACAAAAAAAATATTATTGTGTAATTAGAACTTTTGATTAAATCCTTGGTACATTTTCCATTTTCCAGTGCAAAACAGAGTCGGCAGCCCAAAGGAATACGAGTTGAGAACCAAGAAAATGAAAATTTTCGGGATTCACTCGAATTTGTATGTAAGTGCTTTGTAGTTTTGAGGATCTGGAAATTCTATTTTATTACATAATATGATTTTTGGAATCTCAGTAAAACCTTTCCAAAATCTTCAGTACTTTCAAAAATTTTCAATACCCAGGTCTCTCGTGGCTTTGTAAGTTTGTAAAGGTTTACGTATTTTTTATAATTTAGTTCTAGTAAACTGTCCTTCCCTGTCGTTTTCTGGATAAAAATATACTAGACATATTCCATATAATCGCGTGAATACCTGGCAGCTTTACCCAGATGGGAATATGAAAAGGGTGTTTTCATTGATGAGAGCATAATGGACCGACTATAAGCATTACACACAATTTTATTCGTAGATTTCTAACAGAAAATAAATTCTAACAAAGAAGTTTTATTGGCCATTAAAGCTCAAATAAATCTAATTCTTCAGAATTTTTTGATGAATAATTTTGGAAAAGCAGTTTTAATAATTTTAGAAAAGTGTGCTAGAAAGACAAAAGTTTACCTTCCTATAAATGCTTTATTCCACCGCTTATTGAAAGCACGATCTTTAATATGTCAGTTTCAACTGTTATGTTCATCAAAATGAGTTTTAAAACAAATAATTTACTTTTATATTGTGAAATATAAGCAAATGAGGACTTAATTGTTCGTCGTCTATATACCTATTCAAGTCGCTACTGTGCAATTAATATATACATAAAACTCGATGTAGCTTCTTGTTACAATTTTGAGCAATTTTTCAACCCCCTTGAAGTTATCCCAGGATTTCATCCCATGATTTTTAAAAAAATACCTCTGGCAACACTACCGTAAATAATCCATCCCAGACATTTTAAAAATACATATAAAATTTGTATAGTTGTTTCATCCCAGGATTTTTTACATTTTATACTATCCCACACTTTTTCGTATACAAAAAAATATGTATGTATACAGTTAGTACCAAAATACTCATCCCAGACTTTTTTAATATGTAAAATTGATTTGGTGGAAAATAAATTATTATGTGCAAGTCTTTTTAAGGACGGCTAATTTATCTTTGTGATAAGGTTCAAGACCCTGTTAGTAACCATTACGCCAGCTTTAATAATTTTGTGACCGTTGGAATTTCCACCATATAAATAAATGTAGTGCAATTGCCCACATTTCAAAGTAAAGCTAAATCGAAAAAATCGTATGGCCAAACTTTTATAGGGTCGGCTTTTTTCGCATATTGATTGAGTTTGGGACCCTGTTGACTACCACTGTGCCAGCGTTGATGATGTTTTGCCCGTCAGAATTTACGCAATATAAATAAATGTGGTGCCTTTGCCAACTTTACAAAGTAAAGCCAAATCGAAAAAAATCGTATGGCCAAACTTTTATAGGGTCGGCTTTTTTCGAATATTGATTGAGTTTGGGACCTTGTTGACTACCACTATGCCAGCGTTGATGATGTTTTGCCCGTCAGAATTTCCGCAATATAAATAAATGTGGTGCCTTTGCCAACTTTACAAAGTAAAGTAAAATCGAAAAAATCGTATGGCCAAACTTTTATAGGGTCACCTTTTTTCGCATATTGATTGAGTTTGGGACCTTGTTGACTACCACTGTGCCAGCGTTGATGATGTTTTGCCCGTCAGAATTTACGCAATATAAATAAATGTGGTGCCTTTGCCAACTTTACAAAGTAAAGCCAAATCGAAAAAATCGTATCGCCAAACTTTTATAGGGTCGGCTTTTTTCGCATATTGATTGACTTTGGGACCTTATTGACTACCACTGTGCCAGCGTTGATGATGTTTTGCCCGTCAGAATTTCCGCAATATAAATAAATGTGGTGCCTTTGCCAACTTTACAAAGTAAAGCCAAATCGAAAAAAATCGTATGGCCAAACTTTTATAGGGTCGGCTTTTTTCGCATATTGATTGAGTTTGGGACCTTGTTGGCTACCACTGTGCCAGCGTTGATGATGTTTTGCCCGTCAGAATTTCCGCAATATAAATAAATGTGGTGCCTTTGCCAACTTTACAATGTAAAGCCAAATCGAAAAAAATCGTATGGCCAAACTTTTATAGGATCGGCTTTTTTCGCATATTGATTGAGTTTGGGACCTTGTTGGCTACCACTAACAAGGTCTCAAACTCAATCAATATTCGAAAAAAGCCGACCCTATAAAAGTTTGGCCATACGACTTTTTTCGATTTGGCTTTACTTTGTAAAGTTGGCAAAGGCACCACATTTATTTATATTGCGTAAATTCTGACGGGCAAAACATCATCAACGCTGGCACAGTGGTAGTCAACAAGGTCCCAAACTCAATCAATATGCGAAAAAAGCCGACCCTATTAAAGTTTGGCCATACGATTTTTTCGATTTTACTTTACTTTGTAAAGTTGGCAAAGGCACCACATTTATTTATATTGCGGAAATTCTGACGGGCAAAACATCATCAACGCTGGCACAGTGGTAGTCAACAAGGTCCCAAACTCAATCAATATGCGAAAAAAACCGACCCTATAAAAGTTTGGCCATACGATTTTTTCGATTTGGCTTTACTTTGTAAAGTTGGCAACGGCACCACATTTATTTATATTGCGTAAATTCTGACGGGCAAAACATCATCAACGCTGGCACAGTGGTAGCCAACAAGGTCCCAAACACAATCAATATGAGAAAAAAGCCGACCCTATAAAAGTTTGGCCAAACGAATTTTTTTTCGATTTAGCTTTACTTTGAAATGTGGGCAAATGCACTACATTTATTTATATGGTGGAAATTCCAACGGTCACAAAATTATTAAAGCTGGCGTAATGGTTACTAACAGGGTCTTGAACCTTATCACAAAGATAAATTAGCCGTCCTTAAAAAGACTTGCACATAATAATTTATTTTCCACCAAATCAATTTTACATATTAAAAAAGTCTGGGATGAGTATTTTGGTACTAACTGTATACATACATATTTTTTTGTATACGAAAAAGTGTGGGATAGTATAAAATGTAAAAAATCCTGGGATGAAACAACTATACAAATTTTATATGTATTTTTAAAAAGTCTGGGATGGATTATTTACGGTAGTGTTGCCAGAGGTATTTTTTTAAAAAATCATGGGATGAAATCCTGGGATAGCTTCAAGGGGGTATTTTTCATCATTCTCCGACATTAATTTTCTAGCCTGTGAATACTTAACCACAAAATCTAACTACTCCGGTATACCGATGCAGGCGTTAATTGTAAAATTTAATAAGCCAAAGCTTGGACATTCTTATTACTTTATAAATCTTGAATTTCATGTTAAAATGGCACCCAGTCGAAATGTCGTACAACTGTCAATTAATCCAATTTTTTGAAAGGAAGCAATAATTAGGACGCTAATTTGCCGTGACCCCTTAACATCTGTGTTAACGGTGCACTTAAAGCCAGCTTTATTCCAATATTGGCATTGTGTTTATGCCGTTTTTATAGTGTTTGTTTGTTTAGTGTGTTTAGTTTTTGGCTTGCCTTCTTCTTAATCCAAACTTTGCAACTCTCTCTTTCAATAATATACCAATCGGGCTTAATCCAGCTAATACAGTAACAGCAACAGTCGAAACCGTTACTTATGCCTTTGTAATTCCAGTGAAATACACCATAATTCCAGTAAAATACACCGCCACTACCAGGCCTTGGTATTTAGCAGCTAATATACTTTGCTTTAATTCTCATGTTTTCATCGCTATACTCGATTAAGGACCGATAAAACTGTCTTGATGTTCTCTGCTACCCTTTGGACGTGTGTGGTGACACCAGGGCGTTCCTCTAAGTCTAAAAAGGTGTTTTCCTAATGTCGTGTGCTCCTATAAGTTGAATAACTTAGTGGCTATCTTATCGGATACATGAGATTCCAAACTGAGTTTCCCACCAGAGAGGACTGGGTGAACGAAACAATTATGGACAATGAGGCGATAAGCTTCTTCACGGATGGCTCAAAAAAAGATAGAGGGGTTGGTTGCAAGGTATTCTGTGAAGCACTAGGGGTTAACCTCTCTTTTCGTCTTCCCGACTTTTGCAGCGTTTTTCAAGCTGAACTAATCGCGATAATGGAAGTCATTGACTGGTCGAAGTATAATGTAATATCTACGAGGGATATTCGCATTTCTACGGACAGCCTGGCTGCTATTAAAACGCTACAATCATATACTCCCTGACTTCGAAGGTAGCCCAGAACTGTCTGGCATCTTTAATTGAGATGGCTGATCAATTCAACATCCGTTTGACGTGGATGCCAGGGCATTGCAATATCGCACGGAATGTAAAAGCAGATGAGTTGGCCCGTAAGGGTACAGCACGCATAATGACCCAAAGCAGGCGGGATATAAAGATACCACTTGCTTCATGTAAACTGCTGCTTCAGGAAGAAGCTATTAAAGAAACGAACGTCAGCTGGTCTAACACCAGTTCATGTACCAGGCAGATCTGGCCTGGACTTGATCGGCCCAGATCAGGCCAACTGATATCGCTTCGACGGGAGCATATTGGTATGGTCGTGGGAGCTATAACGGGACGTTGTCTCATTGGGATACATGCGAGCAGAATGGGTGTCCCAGCCCACGATTTCTACCGCAGCTGTGGTGATGAGGGGGAGGAGGAAAGTGTGCTCCATCTGCTCTGCACCGGTCCTAGTCTAGCGTACAGCAGAACAAAATTTATGGGAACTTCCCATTTGAACGACCTCACGGATCTTAGGAACATCGGGATCCGGGACTTTAAACGCTTCTTGGTAAGCTCAGGATGGTTTAGCGAGTGAAGAGGAGGAAAGTCGAATGTGGTACAACTATGGACCAATTTTGTGTCTATGCTAGTCCTTTAGGACAACCACCCTTACCTAACCTAACCTAACCTATCGGATACTTCTTGAACATCACCGTTCATGCTGCTGTTGAAGATGTTGTTACGGTGATGTGGGCTCAATTAGGAGCTCTGCGGAAAACCTTTATTTACATTCTTTTGGCGTGTGCCATATGGTTTGTAATAGCAGTCGCAATTCTATCTGAGAAATAGTGGTTTATAATCGAGTAAACATTTCCTGGACAATTAATATTCTTTAGCTCTTTCATGATATACTTAGCCATCACAGATTATCGAAAGCTTCAGGTACATCTAGGAATACTCCTGGAGTTTTCTCCGACTATATTGAACATTTTCGCCAAAGCGTCTTCTGTGCGGATTTATTTTTTCTGAATCAGACTTTCTTGTCATTTTATGCATCATTGTTCTGGAACATTGACATTAACCTGCCAGTAATTAATTTCTCATGTAATTTACCTAAGACATGGCAACAACATGATCGGTCGATAAGATTTATAGGATCGGTAAGGTTTTGATCGCCTACTTGCGTAACGATCATTATACTTTGCCAGTTTTCCAAGCTTATGGAAAATTCCTTTATACAATTAAGCATAAGGTCATTGCAGACGACGATGGGTCCACGGAGTAGTGAACGAGAGATCAGGATCAAAACCGCTAGGGTCAAATTATTTATTCAGTAAGGGGCCA
This sequence comes from Tipula unca, assembly GCA_951394425.1. Taxonomy (NCBI): domain Eukaryota; kingdom Metazoa; phylum Arthropoda; class Insecta; order Diptera; family Tipulidae; genus Tipula; species Tipula unca. The sequence goes on from OX596380.1 coordinate 218,314,221, forward strand.
GTAATGGCCTTTATAAACTGATTCAGATTTTTTTCAAAATTTCATCCCTTTTTTTCATCCCTTCATTTAATTATTAATTCAATTAATTTTATGTTTGAACCAGTCTCGTTTCAGTTGGCAAATTTATTCCCGATGGACATTGTATTCGAGCTTTTTGACTTTCTCATTCGAGCTTTTTGTCCTTGTCTTTTTGGGAGACCGATTACCAGATGTAACCAAGTCAAAGACCTTGGTGTTATCTTAGATAGCAAACTTTCCTGGAAACCTAATCTTGAATCCAAAGTACAAAAAGCTACTGCCATATTTTGGCAATACAGAAGGGCTTTTGGGAAATCCTGGGTTCTAACACCCAGGATGTTGTTTTTTATTTATAAATCGCTGGTCTTACCGATATTATCTTACGCGTCTGTTTTGTGGTGGCCAGTTATTAATCTAAAGGCGTCTACTGCTAAACTTAATAGCCTTCAAAACACGGCTTGCAGGGCTGTTACTGGAGTTATGTCCTCGACTCCACTTTTTGCTATGGAGTCCATTCTGTCCTTACCCCAGTTACACACCTTTATTCGTGGCACTGGGGCCTGGATTGTTCTCGGTTCTATCGTGGAACATATAGACTAATCTTTATGGTTAATTGATATGGTTAATGATAGATCACCACCAGAATACAACTTCTCCAACTTATTCAAGATGGTTTATCCTTCGAGGGATTTGTGGTTTTCGGAGGAGTTTCTCCAAAAATAAGACGAGTCCTTAGTCATTTTTTCAGATTCTAGCCTCAGTGCTGGATTTGGAATCTACTATCCATGGTCCAATCAGAGATCCTTTGGCACTCTTGGTTTGTACTGCACTGTTTTCCAAGCGGAACTCATAGCGCTGACGTATTGTGTTATGGAAGTTTTGAACTTTGCTGTTAAAAACAAAAACATTATTCTGTGCACTGCTAGCAAAGCTGTGTTCAATTCATTGAAAAATCCAATGACTATCTCCAAACTTGTCAAGGATTGCAAACGCTTCATTAATCATCTGTGCTTCAACATTACCGTTACGGTAATGTGCGTGCCAGCACATTGTGACATAGAAGGGAATGAGATCGCGGATTGTTTAGCCAAATCCGGTTCTCAGCTAACTATATTTGGACCTGAACCCGCGGCTCCATTATCTTTTAACTACGCCAAGAAAGTTATAAAGAACTACGGTTTGAAAGATTTAAGAATACAGTGGCTTACTACTTTTAGTTGTCGTTTGGCGAAGTACTTCATTAGCGAGCCGAATTTGAAATCTACTAAATATGCTCTATCTTTGAAAAAAGACCAGCTAAGAATCTTGGTCGAGATTCTTACGGGTCACGGTCGATTTAAGGGGCATCTCCATCGAATGGATTTATCTCAGAATGTTATTTGTGATGACTGTCTTAAGGAAGATGATGACAGCTTGCACTTTGTGTGTAGTTGTCCAGCTTTGAATTTTATTCGGCTTCAGGTTTTCAGCTGTAGTTCTATTAATATAGATCAGTTGTACAGTTTGCTAGGGCTGCAGAATGCTTCTGCGAATTAGGATAGAATAATTGGTTTGCACCATGGGCCGTTCCGGCATTGAGTGCGGAATCTGTATGGGGTCCAACCAATATAATAAAAATAAAAAAAGCTGAAAATAAACAACAGCCATGTTTCTATAAATTAAAAATACTAAAAATCGGTTTTTACCTTAGTAATTGATTTACCCGACATTTGGTCGGCAGCCGTAGACGCACTTTTAAGTAATTCCTTCTTAATTTTTACAGCTTTAAAATCTCTAAAATAACAAAATTATTGGAAACCCAGAAAATCCAGGTTTTTTGTATTTCATTGAAATTAAGCAATTTCTTGCAACCTTCCAAAATGTTCAATACCTGAAGTAGGTAGGCCTCATGTGGCTCTGGACTCTGTATGTTTGTAAAGGTTTACGTATTTTTTATAATTTAGATTCTATTGAGTTGTTTTTGCCTGTCCTTTTGCTTCGCCATATGAAAAGGTGTGATCAAAAAGTGATTCTAAAACTGTCACTCATCATTAGTTTCGCATTGATCCTAAAGAAATTTGGTCATCGTAGTTTAGACCTAGTTCACAAAATCACTATAGGAGTTGTCTAAATTATAGAAATTTTCTACGTTGTTGACATTGTCTACGTTGTCGACCGGCTATTGACACGTCGACGTAGAAAATAGTAGAAGACGCGTAAATGCCCATCCCTGATATCAAGTTTTCTTTGGGTCGTGTGCTAAAGCAGTTTTGTTCTAGCCTTCTATTAAAAATATATTAAAAAATTCTGGAACAAACTTTGAAAAGCCGTTCGCAAAAATTTACAAAGCTCAAAAATTTAAATTTATCAAAATTCAAGAGAAAGAGGTAGTTCCTCTTTCTCTTGAATTTAATTTAATCCGACTTGTCATACTTATTACATTAAAATAAAAGCATTTATAAATCCCATTTTCGGTTTATGTAAGTAAAGTACTTATTACTTATCCCTGTATAAATTATAAACCGACTATACTATAGATCTTATTTATGTTTTATTCAAATTTTCCGACAATTTTCTGCTTAACACAAACACAACCCCTTATAAATTAACTATACGGCACTTTACTTTCTATATACATAAACATTATGCTCTAAACAAATTCGTGCAATTTTAAATTCCCATCCGAAGCCAAATTTGTCTAACCATTATAATAGTAAATAAATGTTCGTACCGTTTTTAATCTCGCGGGAAAACTCGTTATAAATTCAAAACACAAAGTTTTTTCGAGAAATACGAGTAAAATACAACAACAATAAAATAAGCTAAGCAAATAATACAAAATAGAAATGATTTGTTCATGTCAATCAATTGTTATTCTTCTAAACAAAAATATTTATATAAATTGACTGCAACCCAATCGGGAGTTCTGTTCGTTATTTCGTATAAACTTGTTCCCTTTCAATTATGTATTGAAGATTAATAAAGTTTGTTGGGAAATAAAATTACTTTTAGAGTTTTAGTGAATTAGGTACACCCTCCCCCGACTTTTTGGGGCACGCACATAAATCTTAAGTTATTATATGAAAAAGTTTGAAAACAATTAATGAAATTAAAAAACCTCAAAGAGTTGTAAAAGCTTTGCGCTCTGTATATACACAAACAAAATTGTATAAAATACTTTTTTTTTCGTATTCCATACAGCATCCAGATTGCTTGGCAAAGAGCTTAAAATAACCGAATACATATAGGTAAAAATACTTTTTAGAATTTTTAATGTAATTTTTGTATTTAATCCGAACAAGTTAAAATATGTTTGTATATGTACGAGTATGTTGTATGAATATAATATGCTTGGGAAAATATATAGCATTCACGTTCAGGTGATTCATTTGCACCAGTCTCTAAAAATATGAGAATAAAAAATTTATCTGTGTAAGTGTGTGTGTATGTGTGTGTATTCGTAATACTATATCCTTTAATATGAGAATATTCTAGAGACGGCATGTACAAAAATAATAGAAAATTTCATTAAATTTTATCGTTTTCCAGTTTTTTGGATTTAAAATATAAAATAAAAGTACAAATGTATGCAATAAATTCTATATATGTATGTATGTAAACGGAAAGATACTTGAGAAAGCAGGAAAGTTTTTTGTATAAATTGAAATTAAAAATAAAACCCTTTATGCACTGCATTCTGCGTACATATATTCGTTTTGTCTAAGTATATATTGAACATAAGTATATACATAGCTATTACATTCAATTAACAATGCTAAGAGGGTAATCCAATTGTATAATGTATTTCAATGGAATTTTATAAAATGTTTACGTGAACATCATTTGTGTATTCCGTACACATAATATCCTTTTGCCGTATTTAATGATGAGAATTTTTCCATATGCAGATAATTATACTTACATACGAGTATATATACGCATTTTAAGAGTACATAGAGAGTTTTGTTTATTATTTACCACAAATACTAACAAAAAAAATTTGTTATGTGTATAAATTAAATGTAATTTATGGGTCTGTATACATTTATATATTTTTCGATATAATATGGGACGTATGGGTACATATTCCCATCTGAAATATCGAACCATTTTTTTACTTCCGTGAAGGAAAAAAATATAAATTTTGGTGTGCCAGCGTATAAACTACCCAAGCAAATAATACAAAATAAATCAAATAAATTGTAAATTTAATCATTTGGATAGCAAAACAAAAAAAATTGCATATTCAAATTTAACCAACTGAAACAAATTTAATAAATTAAACATGGTAATTTATTTACGATGCACAAATATACTATCAAGAAATTGTACAGTCGTGCAACATTCAACAATGCTAAAATATGTAAATAAAAACTATATTGATGTAATTCGGCGCAGACTTAAAGAATACAACTATACAGTTAATAGTAAAAACCCAGACTATTTGTTTGGTGCTTCGGATAAAAATATCACGTTAATAATAAATATAATCATTTTTGGTTCGACTGTAGAAGAAGTAGAAGGTATACAGTCTCGGATGGGCGAGGGACATTGTCAACGTTGACAACTAAGGGAATGTCGACAACCTACAATATTTTAGCGTTTTGTAATAAGAGAGATTACGATGTGATTTAGGCAGCAATATTGTTTCATTTAGAACACATATTTTCCGCAACCTTATTGCATCCGCCATTCTTCTTGAACATTCTGTTCATTATTGCCAAATATTTTTGGAAAGCTCTGGATCGGGGGGCGCAGCTCCTTTGAGGTTACATTGAATTGATTACTTTCGTACCAATTTTTTGCGCCTTAAGATTAGTGTGAGCTAGCTAAATAAGTAAAGGAACTAGGTTTAGTATGAAAACTGCCTATACTAAAATAAAAAATTATGCTTTTTTAAAAACCCTCTTCATGACGATTATTTGATTTTATTTGGGCATTCATAACAACTTTTAAACTATTCATTGAAGGGATAAAACAACTGACTATTATTTAGTTTAGTCGAATTTTTCTGCTCAGTTAAATAAGAGTAAGAAAAAATATTACTGAGTGTGAGATGAGACAAAAAATGATCTCAGTAAAAAAATACTGAATGGTTTAACAGTGTTACTGCCATACAACATTGTAAATCTACGTCAGTAAACAAACATATATATAAAAACTTGTGTGTTAATGTAATGTTTGCCGCACACCAATATAACGTTGGGTTGTTAGATTTTTTTATAATAAATCAAAATAAATTTGTTCTTTGTCTTTTAATTAGAAAACTCAGTAAAATTTTTCCATGGATTTCACGCTTAAACTTTCACTGAATTCATATAGAGATACAGGCTTTTAAAATATTACTTCTGAATCGTGTCAACAAATGAGGTGTATAATACGTACCTGTAGTCATGCTTGTCACAAAATTTGCATAGTTCTCCTCGGTCTTAGTCAGCGAACTGGAGATGTTTGTGATCGACTGGTGTATCCCGATATCTTCTTGAAATAATACAGCTCCAATCGCAAATGCAGAAGCGTCGGAAGTTAGCAAAAGAGGTTTGTTGAAATTTGGAAAAATTAAAATTTCCGTAGAGGACAGGAGCTCCTAGATATTACGAAACGCTTCGAATTCTTTTGGTTAAATGTTTCATTTCTTAGATTGCGACGCTGAGATCTGGGCATTTTTTCACCTCGTCATATTGGTTAGCGGCTTGGCTATCCCGTTTCTATTTTTAAGAACTCCGTTATGTTGATATTTACGCGCATTTCTCGACACGAAGTAGATGTTCCTCTTCGTCTCTCCTTCCAAAGACGATGATGCCATCAGAACATTATCGATCATCCGCTGGGTGCATTCTTTAAGCCGCATGGGAGTCGCAAGAATTCATATTTCCAATTTAAGGTGGAAAAAGAAGTTTTCGGGATGTCAGTCTCCTTCATTCGAATCTGATGAAATTCTGATGTTAAGTTGATGGTGGTAAAAAACTTGGAGTCTTTCAGGTTTGATAATGTACTGGTGATGTCTGGGACCGGATAGGAATCCGATATTGTCTCTGAATTTAACCTCTTGAAGTCTATTATCATTCGATATTTTATTTCTGTGAGGTGTCCCTTTTTTCTCTACAACCCAAATCGGGGCGTTCTATGAACTTTTAGAGGGTCGCATGATACCATCTTCGAGAAGTTGAGCAATTTGGTTGTCCACTTCCTCACCGTATGGATAGGGATATGATTTATTGTATATTGATTATTCTGTGGTGAATTTTATTTCAGCGCAAACTTCCGTTTCAATGCAATTTTTTCTTAATGTTAGTGGAAAGATGACCATCTCGTACTTCCATATTATTGGCTTGGCATGATGGTTTTTCTTGTAACTGATTGTGTATGTTGAGTGTGATAACCAGTTCGTTGTGATTTTGATCAATAAGTGCCCCAAGTTGCTTTAATGTATCGTCCCTTATAATGCCATCAACTGATTTCAACCCTGGCAGAACGAAAGAATCGATGGTATTTTCGAAGCCAATGCTTTTGAAGAATGGTCCATTAATTTTGATGTCCCCTTCCGCTGATCTGATTTGAAATTGATTTTCGGTTGGTTTGGCGTTCGTTGCTAATTCGGTTTTTATGAAGTTCTTATTGGCTCCGGTGTCGATGTGGAATTTAGGTATATTTCCGTTTTTAAGCCGGTATTCTAGGTATGGTTTCCGTCATAAAATTTACTTCTTCAGTCTTCTAAATCTTCATTGGATATCCAATTCTCGGTGTTATCATATGCCAATTGGTTATAATAGTCTTCCTTAAGTTGTGTTTCTAGGTGGTTAATTCTTTGTTGTTGAGAATGTTATTGGGTTGTTGCTGTTCCGGTGTTGAATGTTGTATGTCATGTTTCTCCGTTGAGGTGGTAGTACGCTATCATTTTTAGGTGGAACTGGTTGTGTCCATGTGATCTGATTGATTTTGGATGATCAGCATCATTGTTAGGTCACCATTCGATCCGCGGATGAATACGCCCAGCGCTCGAATGCGATAAGTTTCAACCAAAGCGTTGATGGTTCCCAGCGAATAGTCCTCAGTCTTGATTTTATTTTAGATGCATAAAACTGTCATGTGCTTTTGTGATATAGTGCTGAGATGTATATTTACAATATTTATTTGCAGGTTTCGGCCACAGTTTTAATTTTTTTTTAATTTTTTATTTTTTTATAATCTCTATTTGTTCTGAGGCTCAAGGCTCTCTGCCGACGCACGGCCACAGGTCCGATTTGTTTTGACTATCTCCACATTGTATAGCTCCATGCCAGCCTGCACTGACATGAACGATGGCTCGGCCCATGGAGTCTGCACTCTCAACAGAGGGTCATAGATGTGTTCATCATTCTTAATTTGTTGTATGTCAATTATTTTAATTTAGTTGTTTAGACAAAAACACCACCAAATATAATGCCAATTTCAATAGCTGCATATAGCATCGCCCAGAATTATACTTTCTGAGGAAATTTCCCATATATAAAGTTATCACAAGCAGGGCTATCAGCAACTATTTCTGATTTTCAACCACCGGATGTAGCATTATCCACGTCACAGACCGAGCAGTCTAAAACTGTTCCCCATTTACATAAATCATCCATGATTGATGAGGCTGCTTTATTATCTCGGAATCTATCATATACGATATAAAACACGAAAGAGATACCAGCACCAGACGCGCAAGTGGATATAACAACAAATTTAATACCACATGTTCCGAATATCTGTGAAAATACTTTTGAAAAACAAATCCGCATTACTTAACATCAAAGTAATTGCTCCAAGACGATAGCTCTTTGTGAGCAGGATCGCAGAAACCACATCGAAACAACATTTCGAACATTTTCTCAAATCGAGAATGAAATTGGATGGAGCAGCCAGTGTTCAAATGTCTCCAAACCGAGATAATTGCCTAAAATACAATTATACCTCGTTTCGAATTAGTATGTCGGAGGAACAGTTTAAGAATATCCTATATTCCAAGATGTGGCCACCTGGACATCTGATCAAAGAATCTGTATGGAAACACGTCGTCAAAATGTTCTGAATATTTGAACAGTCAAAAACTTTTCTTAACCAACAATGATCCGTCAGCAATTCCTTTTCATTTCAAATAAAAAATTCAAATTCAAATTTCATATAAAAATAGTTCCGCTAAATTGTTACTGTCTCACAATCATCATTGGAGTGTGTATGTGTAAGATTGTACTTGTCTAAAAGCTAACTAAAATAACGCCTATTTTTAAGGCTGGAAAAAGAGCTGACATATCATGCTGCAGAGGAATACCATCGTTGTCATCAATTTCCAAACTGCTTGAATTAGTCGTCATTTATTAGTAGCCCAACACGGCTTTCTACCAGGAAGGTCTACTTCAACTAATTTTACTGAGTTTAATAGCAAAACAATTAAAGCCATCAAAGACCCCCTGCAAGTAGACACCATACACACAGATTTTCACAAAGCTTTTGACTCAATCGACCATGGAATGATAATCCAAAGCTTATCAACATTTGGTTTCTCCAATGCATTTGTCAAATGGGTCTCATCTTACTTACATAACAGACAGGGTGGTAAAAAATCAAATTCCATTATAGTACACTCTGGGGTACTACACATGGATTTTTATCATCTTTTTCAAAGACGTAACCAGGGTTATCCAAAACGTTTGTAGAAAATATGACGTTCATGTTAAGGTATATTAAACGTTGGTCATGGGAGCTAACGGACATCAAATGTCTATTTAATCATTATTTTAGCTATGTCCGCTCCCACCTAGAATTCGTTGTTTCTGTGTGGTCCCCCTATCAATAAACTCATATTAGTGAGTACAAAAGAAATTATGACGGATGGAATTATGACAGTACCTTACCATACTACGAGAAAATTAGTCGTCTACCACCTTACATCGAAAGGTGCCATAATTATCAAATTGCTACACTAGATAAAAGAAGAAAATAACTGGGTACTTCAATGATAGGGAACGTTCTGCTAGGGTACTTCGACGGACCATATATCCTGGAAAACATTACCTTACACATTCCAACCAGGATTACACGCCAAAATAATTTAATCAAACTTGATCAACATCGAAGTGAGTATGGTGAGAATGAACCAATCAACCGAATGGCCAAACAATTGAACGAAATTAGCGATTCATTCGACTTTAATTTATCTAAAGACTCTTTTAAAAAAAATGATTATAATGCTTTTTTAATTTAATTGTTTTATATGTAATTTATATATGTCTTTGTAAAATAAAATAAAAGAAAAGAAATGAAATTTGTACTATGAAGTTAAAATTTTAACTGAAAATATTTTTTTCGTTAAATTAAAAGAATCCCTTTAAATATTTATCATCCTTTCATTAATTACACCTACACGATAAAAATATATACATACCCAGCATAAAGTTTAATTTCTTTGGAAAATTGAATTTGTATATTTAATTGTAAAAATATTTATGCGGTCTACCGCAAAACATAATTTCCGATATAATTATATCCCATGTTAAAAGTTTAATATTTAAATTACAGTAAAAATAAAAGTGCACAAAATCCTTAACGTACAATGTCACATAACTATACATATAAATTTATATCAAGAGTACTTTGTGCATTCTACTGCATAAACAATGTATGTTTTATTAATTTATTTAATTATTTTATTATAATTATTAAATTAAAATATATAAAAAGAAGAAGTCATTTTAGCATTCTGTTCAACTTTTTGTGTCTTTGTTGTATATATGTACATACTTATATATGTATCTATGTTTTAAGATTGTACAAATAAACTAGAACATAGTTTTAAAAAAAAACTTTTATTTTTGTAAATACCAGTTAGTAAAGGAATGAAGACAAAACAAAAAAAAAAGTTAGTTTTGTGTTGTGCTAAAATATTATAACACATCTTAAAAACACTGTAAAACTATATGTATTATAGTTTTACAGTTTGTATGGTTTTATGCATATACATAAGTTTTTTGCCGTGAAATGATGACAATTATTTGCATAACCGGTTTCATGTATATTATATATATATATGTATGCGTATATGTATGTATATTGTAGCTAAGGATAATTAAGAAGTTTTGTGTATGATCTAAGTTTAATACAATTTTGACAATTTATCATCATTTTTAAGTTTTAAAAGTTGCATATTTTCTAGAAGGGAATTAAAACTATTTTATCATGATACAGTATATAACGTGTTATAGTAGAAAATATATTTTACTTCGTCGATACTCATATTCCAATTCAATCAGACTTATAATAATTCAATCAATATATAAACAATCTTATCGCTGATACATTTACATTTTTAACAATCGAAAAAAAAAAATCAATTTTCTTTTAGATACACAAAAATAAAAATAGTGTATTGATAATAAAAATAAATAAATAAAACAACAACAATATGAAAAGTACACACACACACAGCAACCAGATAAACTGATTTATAAATATTTCTTATTTTTATCGTCTTTAAGTGAAAAGATTATTGGATTATTTTTCCAGAAAAGAAAATAAGATATTTCCATTTTTCCAAAAAGCTTATACATACATATACATACGTATATATCGTCGGAGTGAATATTATAGCAAACAGATGAAAAGAAAAGCTTTTCATGGAATTGTGATCAATTACTGACTTCTTAAAACAAATTTAAGTTTTCAGATATGGTTTTATTTATTATTATTTTGATATCGAGATTTATTTTCGAAATTGAAATGTATTAGTTTCAATTTATGTTAATCGAAATATCTAAAAGTTTAAGCTTATGTTTCGAATATATACATACATAATATATATATATGTTTTTATAGAGATGCAGTCTTATACGGTTTACCTGGAATTTGTGTACCAACACATATACATACATTTACATTTATATAAATGAAAAAAAATATATGAATAGCACATTTCTTTCGCTTCTATTTTTGACAGGCACGTATACGTTTCATAAACAAATTTTATTATACAATTTTTATTTTTGACAGACATTTTGGTAAGTTTTATTTTTTTGCTGTTGCCTTTGAATTTTTGTATTAAATATTTCATCCATAACGTGTACCCCCAGTACTGACTATCGTCGTTTATATATTATGTACATTCATAAACACAAAAAATAAAAATTTAATATTTTTAAAAGCATTTCTGATACGTACATACATTCACACACACACAGCTAAATAAAAATGGTGAAGAAATAAATTAAGGTAAAAGTTCAAGGATATTCACAATCGTATATATTTATAATGCCTATCCAATATTTATTGAAATGATTAAGATGGATCTTGGAAATGATATTTCATAAATTTATTATTACCAACTTTATCACCAGTAAAACAGATTTTATTAATGACATGTTATAAAAATATTATTATTTCTCCTTAGGTGCCTAGCTACATATATACATACATGTATTTAAGACAGAAAGCTATACTATAATTTTTGTGTGTCATGCACGTTAAATCAGATTTTTATTTTTTGATGCCATTATTTTTTTTTTGTGGCGGTTGTCAAATGGCACGTGAAAATGATACAGCAATTTTTTTTTATATTTGCACATAAACATTTCGAACCAAAAATAGTGATATATAAAATGTGTGACATCGTATAATAATATTGTCAGTTAGTGGAATATAGTTCGTTTTGACATTTAAATAAAATTTTGGTCACGAATCATTACCGCAGGTTAAGTGCATGATTTTTGGATAAATAAAAATTCAACCAATTTATAGTCACGTTTACATCGAATTTTGAACAGTTTAATTTGTTATAATACATCGGCGTCAATTCTGTGCAAATTCTATTAAGCATGAAAATTTTAGAAAAGTTAGCAAAAATTATAAAATTGTGAATTTCGCAATTTCGAGAATTATTGATAATTTATAAATGTTTTACAGTCTAAAATTGTGAAAATTTTTAAAAAGATTTTGAAAAAATTCGATTGTTTAACAAATTTAATGAAATTTAAATTTAACTATTTTGAAAGTCTTAAAAATTTAGTACAAATATTGTCTGTTTATTTACATAATTTTTGGAATTCTGAGAATTTTTGTAAAACACAATAAATTATTGAAAATATTTGAAATTATTGAAAATATTTAGCTCTGGAGAAATTCACGGATGTGAAGTTAGCCCGAAAATTCATCCCGAAAAAGGCTGTTCAAAAATTAGTTTGTTTCTTAAGTAAACCAAAATATTACTAGAACGAAAAAGTATATTGCATTCGAGAAAAATATTTTAAAAAATATACAAATATAATTATAGAACAGTTATAAGGTCACTAAGCTTTATATTATATAATATTTATGTACATATGTAAATAAACATCTTCACGCAACAGCGAAAGCGTATATATTTATGTATATTGCTATTAAAAACTGCTCGGATGCCAATAGTTATTTCTTAGTTCACAGGGATTGATAGATATAGCGCTTTATGGATCATATATGATAGGTCCCTCATCATCGAATAATTACCACCCCTATGTTTATACTTACAAATTTATTTTTCAATGATGAGGGATCTATCATTCAATCCCTGTGAACTAAGAAACAATTATGGACAAATGAGCGTTTTTCAATAGCTCAAACATATACCTATATGTATTCGATTTTCAATATTATTTTCTAATATAATTGAGTTATTTTAAAATAAAATTAAATTATAAAATTTTTTTATAAACTATAAAATATTAAATTATGTAAATTTTTATTATCAAAATGTTAGATATGACATTTTTCGGGATGGATTTTCGTATTATTTCAAATTTTATTGTTTTCGTACTGATAGCTGAGACACTTTTGAGTTTTAGTAAGGAAACATTCGAAAAGTTTTTTTCGGGCTAACTTCACACACATGAGAAATTCACAATATACTTGTTTAATTTTATATAAGAACATGATTATATTATTTGAGAAACGGTCACATTATTTTACAATTTTAATTTAGAGTAAATACCTTAAGAATTTATTTCAATTCATTGTTTTAGAGATTTCATAGCATTTTTAAAATTTGGTATCAATATAACACCATTATATTAATAATAAACTTATTAAAAATCCCAAAATCAAAGCTTCGGTAAATTTCGACGATTTAAAATAAATTGTTAAATTTAAAAAAAATGGATTGTTTTCTTCTTTATCTCGACTAGCAAAATTCTATAAGTCTGAATTTACAAAATTTATATAATTCACAGTGTAATTTTATCTACGGAAATAATGTTTATAGAATAACTTTGGCAGATTAAAGAAACTATGAAGAATTTTCAAACTACAAAATTGATTAAATTTAAGAATTTTTAGAATTTATGAATTTCATTATAGCTACTCAAGAATTTACAGATTTAATAAGTTCTTAAATTTTATGTAGTTTGTAAAATTTATAAGTTTTAATAATAATGATAATTTAAAAAATATATTATTTATGATTTAAAAACTTTATTGAATTTATCAAATTAATAGCTAAACGAATTTTAGAGATTTTATTGTTAAATAATTTAAAGAATTTATAGAATTGGCAAAATACAAGATATTAAGGAAGTTAAAGACATTAAATTCCATAAACTTTACAATTAAGAATTAAATTTATTTACAAAATTTGTTAAATTTTTATCTAAAATTTTACAGAATTTAGAGATTGTACATAATTTTAAGATTGTGTAAAATTATAGAATTTACACATTTATACAATTTTAAGAAATTGAAAAAATTCTAAAAATTATTTAAGCTATATGAAATTCAAAGAATTTATAAAATTAAAAAGTTCTAGATTTTTATAATTTGTATATTATAAAATTTTTATAGAACACATAGAATTTACAAATTTTTTTCAGATTATAGAATTTATAAAAAGGTTATGCTTTAATTACGAAAAGCTGTGAAAATTACAGAGAGTATAAAATAAATAGAATTTATGAATAGATTTAAAAGAATTCACGATATTTTCAGAATTTATTGAATCGTGAAATTTATAAATTTAAAAGTTTTAGTGAGTTTATAAAATTTAATAATAATTAGAATTAAATGAATTTTAAATATTTTTGTCAAGACTCAAGAATTTATAGATTAAATAAATTTTTAAGTTAAATGGATTTTTTAGAATTTATAAATTTTTAATATTTGGATAATTAAAATGATTTATTGATTTAAATTATTGATGATTTAAAAACTATATTAAATTTATACAAATTTAAGAATTTTTAAAATTTTATTGTTATAGATTTTTATAAGGTTGCGTAAAATTATAGAATTAACACAATTATACAAATTTCAGGGATTAAAAAATTTTGAGATATTCTGAAAGTTATTAGGTTATGAAATTAATAGAATTTATAAACCTAAAAGTATTCTAGATTTTCAGAATTTGGAGATTATAATTTTAGAATTTAAAGAGTTCATAGAATTTATAGAAAATATAAAATTTACAAAATGTGTTCAGATAATAGAATTTATGAAGAAGATTTGCTCCAATAACGAAAATTTTTGAAATTCTCTCTTAATTAATAATTTTAATAGATTTATTATAATTACCTTAGATAGATTTCATAGAATTTACGAAATTCTAAGAATTTATTTACAGAAATAATAGAACTATAATTTTTAGAATTTTAAAATGTTAAAATGTTTTAATTTTAAGAAACCTATTAAAATTAAAAAATTTACAGAAAGAACTTACATAGTTTAATAATAGTTTAATAATTGAACTGACTTTGAAAGAACTTACATAGATTATAGAATTTATAGAATAAGTGGGGTTTAGAGTAATTTGTAAAATATTAAATACAGGGATATTTTGTAAAAATTCAACTCAAGATTTTTCACAATTATACACTTTGACCGTTTGATTTTTTTTTAAATTTTCAAAATTTAAAATCTGCAATTAATAGAATTTAAAGAAAATTTATTTATTTTATAGAATTAATGGAATTTATATATAAAATTTAATATTTTACAAAGTTTATAGAATTTTAAATTTTTTTACTTATTAGCAGAATTTATCAAATTTATTAAATTTTCAGAATTTATAGATTATAGAAATTAAAATATTTTAGGATTTTTTAAGATTTATCGAATTGTAAGATAATTTTTAAACAAACAAAATTTTGGCTCGAATCAAAAATGGATTTACCATAATATCAAAACATTACGTACAATTTATAGAATTAAAAAAATTTACAAAATATGTTAAATTTATAAAATGCATTACAACATAAAAGGGTTAAAGAATTTACAGAAATAATCGAATTTTATGAAATTTTGTAAATTATATGAATTTAAAGAATTAACACAGATAACAGAATTTAAGGAATTGTTGAATTTGCAGAACCTTACCTATATATTCAAATCAATGGATTAAATTTAAAAAATGTAACGGATATTTTAGCTTTATTAATTTCATAACCAAATAACTTTCAGAATAGCTTTTAACTTTATATAATATTGCGAATTTTTAATTTTACTGTGTTTATAAATAATAAAAAATGTATACAATTTGTAGAAATGAATAATTGTCGGTGTTTTAAATTAATGTCTACAGTATATTTTTTAAAAATCCATGACATTCTTAAACCATTAAATGTACGGGTTTAAGAATTTATTAAATAAATTTTCATAGATCCTAAATTATTAAAATTAGATAAAATTTAAAATTTAAAACTTTAAAATGGATCAAAAATTGAAAGTAAGTTTCACAATTTTATAATTTGAATTCAAATTACTAATTTAAAATTATAAAACCCATTAAATTAAAATTTTGAAATCTACAAAATATTTAAAATTTTGATGAATTTTGAATTATTTTCATCATCTCAACTATAAAAATTATGTAAATTTATAAAATTTTAAGAATAGTAGTAATGTAGGTAATTTAAAGTATTTTAAAAATTTATTAAGTTTATTAGATTAATAGAAAATGTAGAATTGTTAAAGCTTTAAAATGTAATAGAATTATAAGAAACTGGAATTTACAGAAATTGTCGAAATTACAGAGTTTATAGAAAATTCTGGAAATTATATAAATTCTGTAAATAAAAAATTTATAGAATTAGTGATATTTAATGAATTTACAGTTTTTTTACAATTAATAGAATTTTTAGAATTTGTAATAAAACATAATATAAGGGATTTAAAGACACTCTGCAAAATCCATACTTTTCTATAGATTAATGGAATTTAAAACTGTAACAAAATTAATTAAATTTATATTTAAGTTTTCAAAATTTATAAACAATGCAATTATTTAAGATTGTGTAACATTAAAAAATTTACACAGTAAACAGAATATAATGTGTTTATAACATTTTTAATACTAACTTGTACAATTAATAAAATTAATACATCATAATTTTAAAAATATATTTAATTTGTAAAATTTTTATTTTTATAATTTATTATATTACTGTATTTATTTTGGTATTTACAAAGAGTATAAAATGTATTAACTTAAATAATTTATGGAAAAATTTTATAACCATTCTAATTTTTAAAAAATTATAAAAATCTTTTAAATTCCATAACTCAGTAAGTTTTCAAAATTTCGTAAAAATTCCCTAAATTTTAAGAATTTACTGAATTATAGAATTTAAAAGATTTTTAGAATTTCTAAACATTTGAATGATTATAAAATTTATTGAATTTATGGAATTAATAAAGAATTTTTAAAATTTATTAAGTTTACACAATTCATAGTATTGAATATTTGAAAGTTCCACATTTCTAAACATCCAAAAATAAAATTAAACAATCACCACTATCGAAATTCAGCAGAAATATAAAATTTTCGAATTTTTTTTAAAATATTCAAAATTAAAACCGAATTTTAGAGTTTTGAATATTAAATTTTAATTTTAACTGTCAATTTATAAGGTAAATATAGGTCTTTTAATGAATCTAGGTTTATCGAATAATCAATATCTAATCGATTCCATAAACAGAATGGTGGATATATCCAATCAATTAACAAAGAGCGCGCCATAAATTTATACAAAATTTTTTATGCTAATATAAGATTATTCCTAAAATCTAATACAGCCGCGTAAACAAAACTTTAACCATGCAGTCATAATTTATAAAAGTGGACATAAATTATACTTGTTTGTTTTTTTTATGGCCTAACTAATTAATATTCTTCACATTAATTATCTCATTTGGTTTACCAAAAATCCAATTTTTCATTTTTAGTTATTTATCTATTTGGGATGTGTCAAAAATTATCTTCTTTTTTTTTCTCCACATATACGCATATTTTGTGTGTGTGATCTGAATAAGCAATAATATGTTGTTTTTCGTAAAATATATCTGATAATGGTATAAATGTATAAATTAATGTATGGGGCAGGCCCTTATACAAAATTTTAATTAATACATCACAATCATTTCTCTACTATATTTATGGTATAGCTATACATATTCAGTAATTTGTCATATAATATTAAATGGTCGAGCTCCTACACTATATATTACACATATACATATATACATAGTTTGAATTTTGAATTATTTGCTTTATTATACAAAATTAGGGTTAGGTTTCGATAAAATTTATGTTTCACATATTTATCAGTGTCACGTGCCAGATGCATTAAATTGTGTGTCCCTTTATGCCGACGATTCTTGAATTTTATTATAATTTTGTGGATATAAACAAAATATATTTTATTATTTTAATTTTGATGAAATATGATATTGTTTCTGAAAAATATATGATTTTAGGAAAATTTATTCAATATTAATGGAAAATCTACTACTGTCCAATATTCATTTTTTATTTTAAAAGTCTAAATTCAAATTTTAAATAACTAAAAATAGATAAATTTTTTGGAGCAATTGGTGCTTCTACGTACATATATATATATATGTATATATATATATATGTATATATATATATATATATATATATATATATATATATATATATATATATATATATATATATATATATATATATAACGACATTGGGATCAGATCTTTTACATGTGTAAAAAAAATGATAGCAACTCAAAAACAAAAAATCAAAATTCAGATTAATAATAACAGTGTTAAAGGCCATTACTGGCCCCTTACTAAATCAACAATCTGGCTCCAACGGTTTCGATCCTGAGCTTGGTCTTCATACTGTCTTAGACAATCTGAAGAGGCCAAGTCGTTCTCTACATCGTGGAGCCATCGTCGCCTGCAACGACCTCTGCGCCTACCATATGGTGGTTCTCCTTTCAGAGATCGCTGCACAATTCGTTCCGGATCAGCACGCAGAACGTGACCGAGCCAGCGTACTCGCTGAGATCTAACTTCATGTACAATATCGGGGATCTTCATCAGATCTCTGATCTCGAAATTGTACAGAGCTCGGTATGTACCATCTATTTCGCGTTTAGGGCCGTAAATCACACGCATGATTCTTCTCTCAAGTGTAAGGAGCCATCTCTCGTACTCATCCGTCAGCGCCCAACTTTCACATCCAAACATAACAACGGGCCTGATCAACGCTTTGTAAAGCTTCAGCTTCGCGGCACTTGATAAGGGTTTAGATTTTAGCAGTGGCCTTAGAGGATATAAAAAACGACTGCCAGCTGCCAGCCGCACTTTAATATCCTCACCCACACTGTTATCGTGAGTGATAAGAGAGCCCAAATATTTGAACATCCACTACTAAAATCTGGGGTGCCATTGTCTCTAAAACCAGAGATCAGGTATTTCGTTTTGGACTCATTGATCTGGAGTCCAACAGAAGCTGAAAACTCTACAAGCGGATCAAGTATTTCTTTCACTCCGTTGCTATTCAGTCCAATCACGCATATGTCATCTGCATATGCAAGCACTTGATTGGACTGGCGATATAAGATGTTGCGCTGAGGTGTTTCAGTTTTACGAAAAATGTACTCCAACATGAGATTAAAGAGTATCGGGGACAGAGCATCTCCCTGCCGAACACCCGAGTTAACTGCAAAAATTGTCGATAGCCTGTTCTCAACTTTAACACAGCATTGAGACTGCGTCACTGTCATCCTACTCAGTCGTACCCATTTTGTTGGCATTCCTAGGTATTCCAGGGCAGACCACAAACTCTCTCGATTGATCGAGTCGTAGGCCTGCCGGAAATCCAGGAAAACCTGATGTACGGAGATGGATGTCTCATAATATTTAGATAGAATCATCCGCAGCGAAAAGACCTGATCAGTGACTGATCGATTCGGACGAAATCCTCCCTGATAGTCACCAACCAAGCCCTCCGCCAGAGGAGTGACTCTTTCCAATAAAATGTATGACAGTAACTTGTATGCTGTGCAAAGGAGAGCTATACCGCGATAATTCTCACACTTCAAGCGGTCTCCCTTCTTGAAGATGGGGCATATCGCGGCCACTTTCCATTCGTCAGGCATAACTTCGGTTCGCCATACTAATCGAATAAGGTCGAAAAGACAGTTCCACAAAGTATCCCCTCCGAATATCAAGAGCTCCGAATTAATGCAGTCCACTCCAGATGAGCGGTTTCGTTTCATTCTCTGCATGGCCTTAGTGAATTCCTCATGGGATGGCTCCTCAGTGCAAATCTCCGCAGACTGTTTTAGAGGTGGCTCAACAACAGTCTGTGACGCATGATGAACATCAAGCAGCTCAGTAAAGTGTCCACTCCATGCGTCAAGTACTGCGTCGATGTTGACACAGAGGTTTCCATCCCGGTCCCGAATGGCAGTTGACGAAGGCCTGAAAGTATGGTGCAATCCAGTAATTCCTTCCAAAATTCAGATTAATAATTTAAAAAATCTAAAAATTCGAATTTATTCGTTCTTTTTAAATTCAGATAATAGATACACTTCCGATCGAATGCCATTTCTAAAATTTCTTTGAATTGATCCGTTTTTGATAAATTCAAATTGAATATACTTACACTACCGATCAAATGCCATTTACAAAATCGTTAAATTTATTGTTTTTTGATAAATTCGAATAGTAGGTAAACTACCAATTTATATAAATCTCATTAAGTTTATTCGTTTTTTTCTAAATTCAGATGATCGGTACACTACCGATCCAATGTTATTACAAAAATTTGTTACAATCATTTTTACGTTCTTGATAAATTAAGTTGATTAAGATACAGTACCGATCGAATACTATTTCAAAAATCTCTTTGAATATATTCGTTCCTTTTAATTTCAGATGATAGCTAATTATATGTTGTACAATTATTATACAATTATATGTTGTGGGTTTATTTTGGCAACGACCAATGTCTCACTGTAAGTAAGTATATATTTTTTTTGTTTGTCTTTTATTTTAAAACTTTATTGTACAAACTCTGAGACGGAATGAATTAATAAATGTATAAAATATGAAATGTAGTGAATTGTGCTGAATGCACAATTCTTAGTGTTTATGTTATAAATACAATTTATCTTAATTCTGTTTACATTAAATAAATGTTTTATACAAAATATGAAATAGAATATCTGCTGATTAATATTATTTTTTATATCAATTTTTATTGATATAAAATACATAGTATGTTAAATTATGTTATTTTGTATTGATTATAAAATATATTAATATTAATATTTATTGATTATGTTTCCGGACATGTACACGTGTAGCCTATTCTGCTATTGTTGGATGTGGATATAACTCCTCCGTCCTTAAGTTCGATCTCGTCCTCGAGATTGGTTACTATTTTTCTGGAAAAGATTTGAAAAATACGTTGCTTCTGCAAGTATAATAAATGATTAATGCGAGTACTAGAATTATGACAATGATGCTGAATGAAAATGAGTAGTATGTTATTCGTAGGTTTTGTTCAACTTGTTCTGCATAATTTCGCTGTGCTGATTGTATGCTTTCAAAGTCTTTCAATTTGTTCAGGTTTTTGAAATGATGTTGTTTTAGTTCTGGTAAATCGATGTACTCTTCCATTATTGTTGTTACGTTAATATTATCCATTGGTTGAATGATGTTTATTTTATGTTTTCTTATTTTTACGTCATCTGAATATATGTTATTATTAATTGTAATTGTACAATTTTCAAATTTTATTAATTTTCGCCCTAGTATTTTGTTTAGGTGCGTTTTTACACGTTGATAAAATATTTGTTCCATTCTTGGTTGATAGGTATAAATATCCTGATTGTAAATAATCGATTTCATTCGTTTGTTGGATTTCCTTCGATTCACATGTTGTCTCGTTATAATAAATCATGTATGGTATACATAAATTTGGATTTTTTATTAAAATTTGTTTGTGACAAAAATATATTTGTTCAATTATAAAACATGGTTTGATAATTTCCATATAGGTTTTCGGATTAAGGATAATTTGATTAGTATTTATTTTTATTAATTGATTATTTTGGATTGGTATGGGTTTTATGTAGTAGGTAGTAATATGTTAGTGATTCTTTATAAAATTCTGGTACTTGGATTATAATAATTAGATTTGTATCGTTGTAATAAGCTTGTATTTCTAATAATGAATAAATTTGTTCTTCCGATATTAAATTAATTGAATTATTAATTAGATGTTGATTTATGTCATATAGCTCGTGATTGTCTAATATGTGTGTTGAGATAACATTTATTTTAGCGAATGTAATTATCTCATGTATTTTGTTAATTTGGTCTTTTATTAAGTTTATATTAAAGTCTAATGTTAATCCGTAGTCTTGTAGTTTATGGTTTATCTATACTGATAAATTTGTTTTTTGTGAGTCTATTGCTATATTATGTCTCATTGCCATTAAGGCTTTGTCTATAAATTGTGTAATGTTTTCAAATCTGTTTATCATGTCAAATATTTCAATTGATTGTGACAGGATACAAATTGGTAACCTTGAATGATATTATTAATTTTTAATTTTACTTTTGTGTACCTTTCTTTTATTGGTTGTAACGGTTATTCCGTTATCTTGTAGTACTATATGTTTAATGTTTAATGGTTTTAACTTATCCCTGGTAGTTGTTTTTTCATATATAATATCATCTTTTTCTAAAGTTTGGGGATTTATTCTATCCTTATTTATTCTATTTAATATTTTATTTTTATTCTTAAAACTAAATTCCCTAATAATATTTTTAATTGAATCATATTTATCTCTGATTTCTTTCAGGTATTCTGAAGTTGGAACGTTGTGTTTATATCGGGTAGATTGTTTAATAATTGATAACCGCGGTGTAATTCGAATGGTTTAACTTCTATTGACGAATGAATTGAATTATTATAAATTAAAAGAGATTTATTTAATAATGATATAATTTGCATTTGTTCGTTTTCGTAAAATATTATACGGCTAATTTCCGTAATTGTGGAATGAAAACGTTCGATAGGACTGTTTCCTGTTGAGGATCTTGCTCTTGTAACATGTGTTTCAATGTTAAATATGGAAAAAAATTCTTTGATTTTGTTTGAGGTAAATTCTCCTACGTTATCGAATACAATTTGTTTTGGTATACCCTCACGAGAGAATATTTGTTCGAGAGTTTCAATTATTGTTGAGGTTGTTCTATCTTTCATGAATTCCATCATTGCGTATTTTGAAAATTTATCAATGATAGTTAAAAATATATGACCTTTCATAGAAAATGTGTCCATATGCCATATATCTAAAGGGGAATTTGGTGAAACTGTTTCTTGAAATTTGATATTGTTACTTTTTCTATCATATTTATTTAAATTACATATTTCACATTGCGAGATATAATTTGTAATTGTTTCCTTCATTAAAGGAAAATAATATTTTCGATAAATTTGTGCAAGATTTTCATTAATACCACGATGTCCATTATTATGTGTTTTAATTATGACTTCTGTTTTTTTTATATCGTCTGATAAATCTATTTTTAATTTTTTAGAACGAATTATTTTTAAATTTGATTCCTTAAAATTTTCTTCGAAAATTTTATTGATTAACTTAAAATTTTCATCAGTACAATAGAGCACTGTTAATTTTTTTGATTTTAAATATTTAGTGAATATATTTATTATATCATTCTTATCATACTTATTTTTTCTAATTTTAATTCTTTTATATGATTCATGTATAATTGTTAATGTTTCCTTAATTTCCTTATGGTTATCGTCGACTATAATCCATAATTGGTTTGGAAAAGAGTTTATACATTTATTTGTTTCTTGTATACTGTATTTCTTTATTTTTTCTTTATTTATTTGGCCTATATCTATATTATTTAATTCATTATTATCCTCATTCGCATTTTCTTGTGTCGAAAGGGTATTTATTATTAATTCATTTTTATTTTCCTTACTAACTAGCTCAAATTCTTTGTTTTTATTATTTAAATTTTTTATATCAGTAAATGTTATTCGAGAGAGACAATCAGCATTTGTATTTGCTGTCCCTTTTTTGTAAATTATTTCAAAATTGTAATTTTCTAGATCCATTTTCCATCTCATCATTTTTGATGTTGGATCATTTATACTAAATAGATATGTTAGTGGTTTATGGTCCGTTACTATTTTAAATTTTGTACCGTATAGGTATTGTCTAAAATACTTAATTGCCCAAATTATAGCTAGACATTCTTTATCGATTGTACTATAATGTATTTCTGCTTTATTTAATGTTCGCGATGCATATGCGATGGGTAAATCCTTCCCTATTTCACCTTGTGAAAGTACTGCTCCTAATGCAAGATTGGATGCGTCGGTAGTCAGTATAAATTCTTTTTCAAAATTTGGGTATTGGAGTATGGGTTTGGATGTGAGAAGTGTTTTGCATTTTTCAAAACAATTTATAAATTCTTCATTATGAACAATTTTTACGTCTTTTTTCAGACATTTATTTAAAGGATTCGTTATTTTTGCAAAATCTTTTATAAATCTTCTATAATATGACATTAACCCTAAGAAAGATTTAATTTGTGTGTATGTTTTGGGTATGGGAAAATTTTGAATTACTTTCGTTTTTTCAGGATTAGGCTCGACACCGTTTGACGATACCATGTGTCCTAAATATTTAACCTTTTGTTGTAGAAAATGTGATTTTTCCACTTTTATTTTTAGATTAGATTCCTTTAGCTTTTTGAATAAACTTTCTATATGTTTTATGTGTTCTTCTATACTTGGACTGTATATATCATCCATATAGACGATTGCACATTTACTTATTAAGTTACCTAATATATTATTCATAACCCTTTGGAATGTTGAGGGTGCATTTTTTAAACCAAAAGGCATTCGGGTAAACTCAAAATGCCCGGTATCTGTTGAAAATGCAGTTTTATCTATAGAATTTGGTTCCATAGCTATTTGATGAAAACCTGCTTGTAAATCTATTACAGAAAAGTATTTGGCTTTTCCTAATTTATCAAGAGTGTCGTTTATATTTGGTATAGGCTATTTATCTTCTACCGTTTTTCCGTTTAGTTTTCTAAAATCTATAACCATTCGAAACTGTTCGAGTTCTCCTGGTTTAGTGTGTTTAGGTACTAGAAATGCTGGTGATGACCATGGGGATATGCTGTTTTGTATTATACCTTGATTAAATAAATCATTTATTTGTTTATTTAGTTCTTCTTTCTGAGTATGAGGACATTTATATGCTCTCTGAAAACTGGGTTTATTATCTGAAACATTAATTTCATGTTGAATTTGGTTGCTACATGTGAGACTTTGTTCTTCATTGAAGAAAAGGTAATGATATTTATTTAATAATTTTGTTATAAGTAGCTTATCGTGTTTATTACAATCTCCTATGTTGTAATTATTATTGTTATTTACAGGAATTTCCTCCATATTGATGTTATTTACTACATCATATTGTAGTGGTTCGACGTTGAGTCGTTTCATTAAGAAAAACTCTTGAGGTTGGTTTGAAATATTTGTGAGTTCAACGTATGATTTATAATTTTTAGTAGAGTATATTCTTTCTTGAATAAACAAATGATTTTTAATTTTTATTGGGGTTAAATAAAAATTTCCTTGTTGTAATGTAACAGGAATTTCAATGTATGCTGTGGAATGTGGCGATACCATTTTAGGTGGAATACATGAAGTTACTTTATCTAGTAAGGGGATTTTAAAATTATCACTAATTAATAGTTTTTCGGTGTATAAAATATTTGAATTTAATTGTTGAATTCCATTGGATCCTAATAGTCCATTAAAATGATTTATTAAATCTAAAATATAGAATTCTAAAGCAATTGGAAATTCAATAAATTTAATAATTGTTTTTCCTTCAGTTTGGGAAAAACCATTAATTGATTTCATCATTTTTATTTTTGGGATTATATCTTGAATTTTTACGAAATCTGGATTTATGTAATTTTTGTTTGATCGTGTGTCGATCAATAAACGTATTTGCTGTGAATTAATTGTAACAATTATAAATGGTAAATTTTTTAATTTAGATTTGGTTCCGAGGTTTGTACTGGAAAATTTTCCTCGGGGGGATATGTAATTGTTGGAATATTTTGATCAAGATTATAATTTGATTGAAAGTTTCTTTGTGGACCATTATTTGGTTCCTGTTTTATTTGCGGTAAATTGCGATAGTTATTATTTTGATTATTAAAATATTTATTATTTTGATTGTTACGATAATTATAATGATTTTGATTTTGAGAAAAATTATTTTGATTTGGATAATTGTTCCTATATTGTAGAAAACGATTTTGATTATGATTCATAAATCGTGGAGTATGATTTTGATTAAAAAATTGTGTTTTTCTATAATTATTGTGAGATTGAGGTCTTTGAAAACCTGTGTTAAAAGTTTGGTATTGAGGAGTTTGATACCTAGAGGATTGATTATAATTAACAATTTTATATTTTAATAAATTTTGAACGTTAATTTGTTCGTGAATTATATTGCTCGCAGCAAGTAAAGAATCTGGGGCTTTTGCACACAGTGCGGTTTTAAATGGTTCTTTAATTCCATTTATTAAAATGTTTAGACATTTGTATCTATATGTAGAGAGAAATGCTTCGATGACTTCTTCATCATCATATAGCATTGTTATTTGATTTGCGATAAGTGCATTAATTGCGACAATTTTGTTATATAAAACTAGTGGTGATAAATTTTGCTGAATTAAACTGAATAATTCTAATTCTAGAGTGACAATGTCTCTAGTATCAGAGTATTTGTTGATTATGTGAGTTTTTATTTGTTGCCAGATTGTTGGCACATTATACGTTATTAACGATTCATTAGCTTTACCCTGTATTTTGTTCCTAATATTTTCCAAAATTATTTGATAAGATTGTGTATTTTGAATCAAATTGCAATGATTTAAAATTTGTTCCACAGTTTGAATAAAAGAATAAACTTCAGTCCTATTTTCGTTAAAAACTTGTATTTCCCTAGTAATACTATTCACTTTAAATATATTTACTACTTCTTCAACTTTATTAATTGGTGTGATACTTTCATCAACACTTTTGTTATTATCACTAGTGCACTAGATTGTTCTTGATTTGAGGAATTTGTTGTGGGTGCCATGGCTAATACGTTTTTATTTGGATTTATTTGTGTAATTTTAATTTCAAATTTTCCTTTTAACTGATTTATTATATTTTCGATTTTATTAATTTCACTAATATTTTTCACTGTTCGTTTAGATAATGATTTTTTCTTTAGTTTTTGCAAACGATTCTTTAATAACTCTAATTTAATTTTTAGAGGATCGTGCATTTAATTTAAAAACTAATTAATAATTCAAAGAATTTGAGTTCCAATTTATTAAATTGGTAATTTTAAGAGTGGTGGTAATTTTCTTACCGCTCTATAAATAGGTGATTCTGCTTTTCGCAGGCCTATATAAATTTTAAATTTTAATTTATAAACGCGTCAAAATTTAAAAAAAAATACTACGCCTAGTTTTAACGACTTTAATCTAATGTCGGATTCCACTTTTCCCAGAATTTTATTACACTTTTTTTTTTTTTTAATTTAATGAAAGGAAATAGAAATTACTTACATGAAAATTATAATCAACTTCATATTTCGTGGTGATCAGTCACTTTTATATTTAGTTAATGTTTTTGTTTAGTAATTTTATTTATTTTTTGGAACTTTTAAATTTCTTTTTAACTTTCACTTTTATTATTATTATCGATACGATTATTTATCGATTTATTTTTACTTATTTACACTGATTTTACACTTTTTCAACTGCGCCAATTATATGTTGTACAATTATTATACAATTATATGTTGTGGGTTTATTTTGGGAACGACCAATGTCTCACTGTAAGTAAGTATATATTTTTTTTGTTTGTCTTTTATTTTAAAACTTTATTGTACAAACTCTGAGAACGGAATGAATTAATAAATGTATAAAATATGAAATGTAGTGAATTGTGCTGAATGCACAATTCTTAGTGTTTATGTTATAAATACAATTTATCTTAATTCTGTTTACATTAAATAAATGTTTTATACAAAATATGAAATAGAATATCTGCTGATTAATATTATTTTTTATATCAATTTTTATTGATATAAAATACATAGTATGTTAAATTATGTTATTTTGTATTGATTATAAAATATATTTATATTAATATTTATTGATTATGTTTCCGGACATGTACACGTGTAGCCTATTCTGCTATTGTTGGATGTGGATGTAACTAGCTACACTACCGATCGAATGCCATTTCTAAAATCTCTATGTATTACTCGTTTTTGATAAATTCAAATACAATAGATACACTATACCGATCGAAAAATAATTCTAAAATCTCTTTGATTTTATTCGTCTTTTTAATTTAGATGAGAGGAACATTACCGATCGAATCCTATTTTAAAAATCTATTTGAATTTATTCGTTTTGATAATTTCAAATTGTAGATAACAGTAGTAATTGCAAATACCGTTTTCAACGTCTCTGTGAATTTATCCATTTTTGATAAATTCAAATTGTAGATGCATTACCGATCGAATTTTATCTGAAACATTTCGTTGATTTAATCGGTTTTTGTAAAATACCGATCGAGTGCTACTTTAAAAATCTCTTTGAAAAATTGATTTTGTAAATTTTAAATTGTAGATAACAGTACTGGTACAATTACTTTTCAATAATCAATTTGAATTTATCAGGCGTTTGATAAATTCAAATTGTAAATAGGTACACCACCGATCGAAAATCACTTCAAAAATGTCATTGAATTTGGCAATTTTTGATAAATTCAAATTGTATTTGGATGTACACCGATAGAATACCATTTCAAAGACCTCTTTGAATTTATTGGTTTTCGATAAATTTCAATTGTATAGGTGCACCACTGATCGAATGAATTTTTAAAAATCTCTTTGAATTTAATCGTTTTGTTTTAATTCAGATGATAGGGACACTAAAAGTTTTTTTTTTTTCAATTTTATTTAAATATTTTAAATAAACAATTATTACAATCTAGTCACCTGGACTAATGAGCAATTTTATTCTAACTTAATTTACTATGTTGTATTAATCTATGGCTTCTTCCCACTGGTGTTCCATAGTGTCTGATAAATTGAATTAAACCACATCGTTATTGTGGATTTTACATCAGCATTACGCTGTTTACACTAGCAATTACACCAGCTCAAAAGGTTTAGTTCGTTTAAGCCTGCGTACAATATCTGTGTTGTTTAACAGCTTAGTTGCCTCAGTGTTAACATGTTGTTCGAGCCTTTTGGATTTCCTTTGAAACAGTGTCCACTTTAAGGTCCCTATGGAGGTCTCTGTTTCTAACATACCATGGTGCATCAACGATGTTCCTTAATACTTTGTTTTGAAATCTTTGGATGATTTCCACGTTGCTCTGTTTGGTACAATAAATAAAATATAATAAATACAATATAAATCTGTTTGAAAATCTGATTTTCCGTATTTGATACATTCGAATACACTACCGATCGAATACCATTTTAAAACTATCCTTTAATTTATTGATTTTTGATAAATTCAGATAGTAGCCACAATACCGATCGACTGCAATTTTAAAAATCTCTTTGAATTTATTGGTTTTGATAATTTCAAATTGTAAATAACAGTACTGATCGCAAATACCGTTTCAAAAGTCTGTTTGAGTTCATCCGTTTTTAATAAATTCAAATTCTAGATACACTACGGATCGAATACCATTTTAAAAATTTCTTTTAATTTATTGGTTTTTGATCATTTCAAATAGTAGGTATACACTACTGACCGAATGAAATTTTTAAAATCTCTTTGAATTTATTCGTTTTAAATTAAAAAAAAATTAATTAATAAAAATGAAATTCGGATGATATGGACACTACCGATCGACAGCAATTTCAAGAATCCGTTTGAATTTTTCCGTTTTTGATAAATTAAAATTATATAGATACACCACCGATCGAATGTTAGTTAGTTAGTCTCTAAAAATTTGGCCGCCCTATTTTGGTTTTCCCAATTCCAGTGGTTTCTTTTAGTGGAGTCTTCATACTCCATTTGTGGTACTCAGACCACGTAACTCAACATTTTGATGTTGACCAAGCCGTTGTACGTATTTACGTAACACTTTATTTTGAAAAGCTTGTATTATTTTAATATTGGTTTTCTTAGTACAGCCCCAAAGCTGAATACCATATGTCCATATATGTAGGTTTTTAAACTTGTTGGTATAGTAGCAACTTATTAGGTATTGATAGCTCTGAATATCTTCCAATTAGCCAATACAAATTTCTATATTTAATGTGTAGTTCCTCCTTTTTCTTTTTAATGTGCCCTTTCCATTTTAACTTTAGCAGCGAGAGTCATGCCAAGATACTTGGCTGTGTTAGCATAAGGAGCTTGTTTGGAATTTAGTTCTATTGGTGTCCAGTTAACTATTTGATTGGTAAAGCTAACGGGCGTTGATTTTTCTTCATTCCCGTCCGCGAATGTTGCTATTGTTGTCCCGCTTGTGTTTGGTAAGTCGCTTGTGTAAAGTAAATACAGTCTTGACTGTATTAATAGCCTCTGTAGTTTGCAGGGTGTTGCTCTTTGCAGTTCACACATGTTGGAGGGGAATTTCTATTTAGCAGCACGCCTGAGCAGACATTTACACATGTTGGCTCTATATTGCAGTATTTTGCGTATGGTTAAAACCTTGGCACTTTTTGCATTGCAGTATAAGCCCAGTGGTTTTCCGTAGTGCTTCTATTTTAATCATCATATTTAAAATAGCTCTTATTTTAAAGATGGCTTCTATATTTTCTTTGTTACTGAAAGTTAACATATTATCGGCACAAATATCGAAAACAATATGCAACTTTAACACGGATAAAAATACGCATACAAAAATCAATAGGTCACATGGCATCTATGGTATATCGTTTGAATTAGAAAATTAGACCGAAAGTTATCGAAAATTTTCATATCAACAAAGGTCGAATAGCAAAAATTTGTATCTTAATCCTCTGTCACAAGCACCGGTGAAATCGGCCGTAATGATTGACTAACTTCTAATCTCCTTTAATCTAAAACTTCAATCAATACAATTTAAAAACAAATTGAATTGATGGAACCCGCACAATCTTAATAAAACAAGAAACGAAAACCAAATTTTATTCGACTTTGTCAGGCAGTTACAGTAAAAATATCAGTAAAAATTCACCAAACAAATGACAAATATTTAAGAAAAATCAGTTTTAGCTGACAATTATTTTTCCCGGTTTTTTGACTGTCAAAATGTTTCATACCTTTTATGATAATGTGATGTTTACATATACATTTACCTATGTACATACATAATAACCGCAAATATATATTTATGATTTTGTGTTGTTTTCACGTTTTCAAAAAACATAACCTCGTATTTACGAGAAAACTCAATTTTCTATTTGGTATGAATACAAATTGAAACGAAAATAGAATAAAATAGGCGAAAAACTTTTATTTTTATTTTTATTCTCAGGTATGTACATATACCAATTCGTGACTATTTAATTTGTTGAAAGGAAATTGTCTTCTTTCTCATTATTTGCTCGGTTTTATGCGAAATTAAATTTAATTGTACTAATAGCAGGTATTATTTTTGTCTTGTTATCTATTATTAAATCGATTAGCAGGTAATCAGATGATTGTTATACACATTTTGCATGATAGTAAATTACAATTAATGGCAAGTTCATCATATAATGGTGTTCGCGGTAATTACCATCACCTTACCTCATTCATACCAACATTTCTTGTAAACACATATACACATAACAAGAGATTCATGTGGTTTTTATTTCCTATATACACGTATATATAACACTAAATGCTAAGTTTGAGAATATTTACCATAAATAACTCAAGGTGTAAAATTTAATGTCGAGTGTCTACCTTTATTATTTTGGAAAATGGATAATAATTTTTCATTAATTTTCCATTTCGATACATTTTTGATAAATGAAGGTAGTCAAGTCATAATGACAATATTTAAATAGAAATAAATCATTTTATGTTTATTTATTTTGTGGTTCGAGTTTTGAAAGATTATATTACGGTGAAAAATATTCAACATAATTTATGTATGAGTGAGTGTATATCAAATGAAAAACTTTTTACGGGATATATAATTAAAAGCACACTGCATGGTGCAAAGCCCGATATATACATTATGTATGTATATGTATATACAAAAAAAAGTCAATGAACCGGAATTCTAAAGATAAACCAAACAACAAGATATTTGAATTTTTGTAAAGCTTTTTTTCTACATTCATATACCACTCGTAGAGTGAATAAAGACGATTTTTTGATGTTTCCTGTTTATTCAAGATTTGTTTTTAACGTAACATAAAATATATATTAAAATTAATGAAAAGAAAAATTTAAATAAATTGAAAATGAAAATAAGATTTTTTTTTGCTTACTTTATGTATGTATGTACATATATAAAGATTTACACGTATACACACACACACACACAGAGATGAAAAACCCGGAAAATGTATTTCAATAGAAAACTGTAGTTTCATTCAAAAAACAAACAAGACGAGACTTTTGTATACATTCATATATTTATGTATGTTTTGATTTTGGTTGCTTTTAAATATCTCTGTATACAATTGTTGAACATAAAAATTTACATGCCTTCGTATATTTGTTATGTTTCATATTTACTGTTTAAAAAGCTTAGAAAATCTATGTATATAGCTATGTGTACATATATACATATACATATACAAACAAAAATTATGTTGCATTGCACTTTACATTTGAATTGTGGTTTTGATTGTATGTTGTTTATGCTATGTATATACATGTATAGTAATTACTAAAACTATGATAATTTGGTGTACTATGTATATGCTAGTTTTTTTGAATAGCGCGCATACGTACGTATATATGTATGTACAGAATACAATTCATTTTGTGATGCTGCTGCATTTATATAACTGAAACGAAACATAACAAAATACATTTTTTTCTGTTGAGTATCTCCAATTTATTGCAGCAGCATACAGAACAAGAGGAGCTCTGTTTTATGAATAGAAAGTAACAATAAAATATTTAGACAACAGCAAGTGTATATTACGTACAAAAACTGTATAATATACTCATGGTAATTTTTTAGTTGACAAATTTTTAATCTAACCTAAACATACATGTTTTAACATTTCAATCTTAATTTATATAGAGTTGTCTCTATACTTAAAGGTCTATAATTTTTATTTGCCTTGTTCACCATTAAACCAAAATTTATGTTTAAACCTACTCGTATGAATTTGAGCAGAAAAAAATTATAAATAAAAATATAGCATGTGTTGGTTCGATTGGACATGTTTAACATTTATGTCTGTTGAATATACATATGTACATATACTCGTATATGACCTTTGAATTAAAAGATGCTATGGGTTTTACTGGAGACTGCTTTATTACACGCTATATCATTATAATTGATAATTACGAGAGATTAATTACTTGTCGGTGGGGTATATGTTTAATTTTCTCTGATATATACACATGCTTCACGTATTTAAATTGAGGAATAAGCTCTCAAATTCTTCTTGTCTCGTTCCAAAACGAATAAATTAATGTGAAATTATTTCATAAAATAAAATTTATAAAACAATTATCCGGGTCCTAATTGATGTAACTGATAATAAATCATTTATTTATTCATTTGGAAAGGCAACAAAAGGTCAATCAAAATTCCATTAAAAAATAAATTATTAATTATGTCCTTGTTGCCTTCTAGAAAAATTCATAATTTTACATTTAGACACACGTTAAGACAAAGCTTGTTTTAGTCACATTCTAAATTGAACAGATTATTTTTAAAAAATATGATTGACTTTGTCAAACGCTTTGCTGAAATTCGTAAACACTACTTCAATATTATTCCCATCCTCCAATGCGAAAGTAAAAAAAATATTGATCAAATTAAAATTTGTTGCTTTACAGAGATAGTAGTCTTAATTAGAAAAAATTACCTGTCATCAATAATCCGAATTATTTTGGAACGAAGGCAATAAAATATTAATCTCATGGTGATTTTTGATATTCACTCGAAATTCACTAGCTAAACTAAAATAGAAGAAATATGTCAGCGGTTGCGTCATAACGCATTTTTGTAAAATTCAAAAGAATTAAAACATTTAGATTTAGCTCCAAAAATATTTAGAGTTATTCGTTATGTCAATGTAGGGTATATTCATTAACATATGCGTGCGCGGCATGGGCAGACCGAATGAACTGCCACCATCGGCGCACACTAGTTAGTGCCCAAAGAAGTATCTTGCTCGGAATAACCAAGGCTTACAGAACGGTGTCAACTGACGCCGTTCCTGTCTTGGCCGGCATGATAACTATTGATATACTGTTAAATGAAAGAATTGCCAACTACAAAATTAGGAAAAGACAAAATGTGAGTTATGGAAACGTGATAATAGAAGGCGATCAAATTCGGCCGAACCTCGTGGGCTTGCTCAAGAGGAAAACGAGAAAAGCGTCAATAGCAATATGGCAGGACAGATGGTCGCACTCAGTGGATGGCAGAATAACATATAGTTATCTGCCAAACATTGCGGCGAGATAAGAGACAAAGATTCCTCTAAGCGTATGGTTCACCCAAATGTTAACAGGACATGGTAGAATGTCCTCCTATATGCACCGATTGAATCTAGCGGACTCAAGCATCTGTGAATGTGGACAGGGCGAGGATACAATAGAACACATCCTCTATGACTGTGATCTAGCTCAAGAAGCTAGAGAACAACTAATAATAGACACAAGAGTTGAGTGGCCAGCAAGTAAACTAACTCTAATGCTGCCAATCAACCTCAACTCCTTCAAGAAGTTCTGTGATACCGTTTTAAGCGGTAGATAGACAGAGAATAGTACACCAGATTTTTATCTCAAGTAAATTAATGTTAAATGCTAGTTATAAGTAGACGAGTATGCGCCTCCTCGATGGCAGGGACGGTAACAGGGCAACCTGGCTAAGCATACCGATTTAGTAGTTTTATAATAAAAATTGTAAGTCCGCGTTGGAGTTGTTAAAGGCACGACCTCCTGGGAACAGCTTCTTCGATCAAAGCGACAAAATGAATGAAATGAAATGAAATGAAATGTCAATGTAGGAATTGTACAAAAACCAAATTATGATGAAAGCATGGGAGTGTCGACAAAAAACCAAACAAACAGGGTATTTTGTGCAAAATGTTCAGTTTTTCATAAAACCGATCAAACCCATCCATCGGATACAAATATTGTCCGTATACTAAATACTTATTCCAATTAATTTTGCAAAGAATTTCATTTAAAGAGTTACATCTTGTTAAATATGTCCAAGTGCATGCAAGGCACACTTCACTTCAATAGAATTATTTTAGCCACTTTTCGATTTAATCCTCTTGTAAAAACGTACTGCACGTAGAAACCTTTGTATGATTCATGAAGACATGCTGGGGGTGCGACATCCTTTTAGATGACCGGGCAAATATTACGCCTTTATTTAAATTGAACATATACAATTTATTTAAATGCATATCTTCATGAAACCTGGAGTAATAAGGGTATTCTTTTTGTATCTCTTTTCATATACAATTTTAGGCGACTTAGCGTATACGTTTCTGTTTCCAACTTTTCATTTTTTAGTCTGTTTCCGTTGTACTAATAAAGGCAAGCAAATTTTTATTACGATGACTTTTTGAAATTTTGTGATGAGACAATGGCTTTTTATGTGTATCCATTATTAATAATATTTAAAGAAAATCCTTCTGTTAATTGACCGTCGACTAAACACATATATATAAAATAAATGTATATTAAAGGTAAGTTTTTTTTAATCGGTTAGATTATCAAACTAAGACTATTACCACTTAAATGATAACGATGACTCAGACGCTGGTTTGTTTAGAAAATGAGCCCAAATCTGTAGCTGTAAATTTATATTCAGTAGAAACAATGCCTGTTGATTCATAGGGCTACATTCATTATCAAAAGTTTACATCAATCAATATAATCTGAGTTCGATCAATCAGACAAAGATCCGAATTACAATCCATAATTTAAAATCATAGTTTGTTTAAAAAAATTACAAGCAGGAAGTAATGATATTTAAAACGCTTGTTCCTAGTTGCATTCTCCTGTAATCTATTAGAGGCATGATAAATCAATAAATACAACCGCGTATCTGACATAACTCTATTTCGAGCATGTAACCCTTAATTCCAATCCGGAATTATATAAAACCGAGGGACTCTTAATATCACAACAAATTAGCAAAACTTATTGTTCTATACTGAAAACAGTGAGTTCAGTCTGTATTCTCGGAGTAAAGTGCGTCATTCAAAATTGAATTGAAAATGGCTTATCTACCTACCTATCCATAAGAATCCTGATTTTTGGTAACATTTTTTATACAAGAGAGCTTTTGTAATATTTTTAATTGGAGATACTCTCCACATAAAATTGTAGATAATTTATAGACGATTGATAGAGTGAATTAGTGAACTAGTTCTAAACTACGTTAGCCAGATTTAATTATATAATTGTATAATGATCACAATAGTCCGATCACTTGTTCCACCGAAACTAGAAAATTGGATATATTGTACTTTCAGAAAAAATTCAGTAACCTTTGTTGTTTAAATTTGTAAAGAAGCCCAGTGACTTCATTGGCCGTGCAGTCGGATCACTTAGAAATTCAAATAGTTCAAACTATCCATCGAAACTACTATTAACGAAAGTTTGGTTCTCTAAAAAGTAGGCAAGGTAGAAACAGGCTTGATAAGGTCGATCAGTTCAAACACCACGAATGTTTCCACCAATACTTGGTACCTTGATCCCATGAAAATAATATTGATATTTTATTAAATGAAACCATCCTGGAAGATTAATCTGTATATGTCCGAATATAGTAACTGTCAGCTCATATAGGTGGAATTATGGTCGGATTATTTTAAATTACTTCTTCTAATAAATGGTCATGCTTAAAGTTCGTTTGCATTTTTTCATCACTCAACTCTGTCACTTCGAGTTCTCCAATTATAACCTAAATATACAATTATTTGGGTTTAGCCTCAGCAATGAATGGCCATAATACCCAACATGAAAAGTTTATATTTGAAATATATTCTCTCCAAACATGTTAAGTACCGATCAAAAATGAAAATGTTATAGGTGACTCAATCATTATTCCTGCACCCGTTTCATTTTGCTGGTTATTAGAATATATGTGTATATAATATATTGAACCGTATATAAATCCCCTTCGGCATTTTAAACATAATAAGTAACTAAGGCAATTGAAAAATTGCAGCTTAAACAATAATTTTGTTGATTAATTGAGATTCGTATCTGCTGTGCACTGCCACGAAACAAAAAATAATTAGGGAGAAATTTATATTATTTTACGTTTTCACAGTACGATGGACTTTTGTATTATGTATATATTCCCTTAATGAAGTACAAATAATAAATTATGGTGCGAGGGTGAACGCAAACAAGGGAATTAATTTGATCGATTTATTTCTAAGTGCATGTCAATTAAGATGTGTCAAGTATATATGGATTTGATTTAATCCGCATATATATATATACGGCCTAGGATTGTTATTAATATGTTGCCATTTATTTTGATTACTAACCATCATAAAATGGAATTTCTTAATCTCTGAGATTGGTGTAGCCAACACACCCTATATATACATATATATACGAGATTACAATTGATCAAATTAATGCAAATAAAAAATTCAAAATAATGTATATTAATCACCCTATTACATTATGTATTTTTTCTTTAACGGTTCGCCAAGTTAAAACAATTTCGTTTACCCTTTTTCACATCATGTACATATTCGGGTTTGCCTACTTGGCGGATACAGCAACAGTCACGCATGAAAAATATTTACTCGTCAAATTTATGTATGAAAATTGAAGGGTAAAATTTAATATTTTAGGGTTGATTTATGATTTGAGGTAAATAAATTGATATGATTGAAAATGAGGGGAAGGGGGCGAAACGACATAAAGAAGATCTGTGTACATATTTAAAAAGAAAATTGATTGAATAAATATTTTGTTTGATGTACTTTATGCAATATCTTGAATAATACATATACAGATTAAAACTAAGTTATATATTTTATTGTGTGTGCATAATATAGCCAAACCCCGCGGGATACATTTTGTCAATTTTCACCAAATTTTTATCTTAATAAAATTCTAACTTTTCTTATCTGTTTTATACACTGTAACGTAAACGGCTCTATAGGAATAATATTTTTAAAAAAATAATAATAAAAACTATACCCATTTTGAGATAATTTTTTTCTATATGTCTCTATGATTTCATATAACATCTCTAGTGAATTTTCATTTTTTACCAAAAAAAATTACAAAAAAAATTCTTAGATTTTCATTTCTGAAATTTGCATTAAAGATTACCGCTGAGAATAACACAATATTATTTTTTACTACTACTAAAAAGTAACTGTAAAGTTTTTAAGTCAGAATAAAATAAAATAACAATTTTTTATTTGTTGTACTGATAAGAAAGTTTAATTTTGATTTAAAAGTTTAGATACTGTATGTATACTATTGTCTTTAGTTGCGGTATAATAGTTCATTTTACAAAACATAAAAAAACCAAGTTTTGAAAATTTAATTATGTCTGCAGAAATAAAAGTTATTGTAGATGAAGTGGAATACTTTTAATAGGTCGTTTTGGGATACAACACTATTGAGAAATTTATGTAGTATAGAGTTCAGCACAAAATCAAAACAATTTTACCTACAAATAATATTAATGACACATGTGGTCCTAATCCAAATATATCACAAAGAATGTGCTTTTAATTTTGTTTCCAATTGAAAAGCATAAAAATACTACCGTTAAACTTCGGGAAAATAAATGTGTGGTGATAAGTTTATTTTTTAGATTAAAAAACTTTTTTTTTTGTTATTTTTTTAATAGAAAACCATTTGGATTATTATTTTTTTTATGTTAAATTTCAATAAAATGTAAATATGGGGACAAAATTCAATAAAAGTTTATAAATTTTGTATGTTCAATGCTAATATATATTATGCTCTCTATGCGAGCGATTTTTGAATTGCCGAAAGCTCCATAAGTATAGCGCATAAAATGTAAAAAAAATCTAAACTAAACTTTTGTTATTATAACCAAAATAAAATTATACTAAAATTATATAAAAATAAACAGCCCAACCAAAAAAATACAAAAAGCTCACACAAAAAAAAATTATGGTGAAAACTTAATAAATTATCCCCTCAGTGATAATTTCCTAAAACTGAAATGTTTTTGTACCGAAGAAAATACGAAAATTATTTGTTGTGTCACAACAACAACGATGACAGTAACAAAACTAATTTTAATTTTAATTAAAACGACAATGAAGTGTTTCATTTTTTTTATTATATAACTTTTCGTTATTGTATACAATATACGTATAACGAGCTTTTTTGTTTAAGCTTTATGCGAGTCAATTCAGTTAAATTAAAAATATAAACAATATTTTTTGATGTCACGAGTGAG
This sequence comes from Tipula unca, assembly GCA_951394425.1. Taxonomy (NCBI): domain Eukaryota; kingdom Metazoa; phylum Arthropoda; class Insecta; order Diptera; family Tipulidae; genus Tipula; species Tipula unca. The sequence goes on from OX596380.1 coordinate 218,353,180, forward strand.
CGCTGTGTAACTGAAGTATATTATTATGGCATTATGTAATTTTAATAAAATTGTACACAAAATTGTACAAGCTGCAGCGGCTGTTTGATATTTGGTTTATAATGGCTTTGCTTTAATGTAAATATATTTGAAAGTTTGTCAGCGCAGGCTGGCATAGGACTATACAATGTGTTGATGGCCAACTAAACTGGAGCTGTGGCCGTGCGTTCTCCATTTTTGCTTACTATAGCGAAAGGGAAAGATGCCAATACCTTAATTGCAAGAGAGTCAGGATAGCCCAAAAACAGGTATTGAAAAAACACATAGAAAAAAATTAGGGCGTTATTTTTATTTCATAATAATCAATTTTTTGTTGGTTCTATAATCTTTTTTGTAAGTGTATAGTCCTTAAATATATTGGTCAAATCAAAATTGCGATGGAACTGCTTGAATTTGAATTCCAAATACATAATTGAGATTCTGATAATGAAGTTAAATTTATATTTAGATACAGTACTTCAAACCACGTTGGAATAAAACCTAGTAGAATTCGAATTATTAATTTTTGCTGGATTTCAATACCTAAACTTAAGTAGAGTGTGAATGGAGAAGTTAACCCGATATAAGAGAATTTCTAGTTTAGAACAAATAATTTTGGTAGGACTCATAGAAAATTACAACTATGCATTAGAGCGGGACTATATAGGAACGACTTGGCTGAGACACGAGTTCTATCACACAGTGCAGGGGGTAAATAGGAAATAGGTTATCGCAGGAGAGTAATGAAATGGAGATATGACTTGCCGGTATAAGGTAACGCTAATTAAAGCAATATTTTTAAAACAATTTACAAAACAATGTGGAAATGCTTGGATGCGAGTTAATTTAACGAGCCAGCGCTGATAACGCATTCAGTCGAATAAGTTAATTTCTCAAAATATGCCGTTCTGACTATGGCAATTTTCCGATAATCAGCATATAATTAATTTTAAATAAATATTTATAGTTTTGACAAAATATGTTAACTAAGTTCCCAGAATTATATATAGGTGAAGATTGCCTTAGGCTATAAATAAATTTTGAATGAGGAAAAAAAGCTCAGTTGTGGAGAAGTGCAAAATATGGTTAACGAGAAAAGTATTTTCGCATTAAATTTAAATGCAATAGATTATTCTAAATACCTTATGGACTGGGCTCAAGGCTGCAGTTGTGAATCAAACAGTGACTATATATATTATTAGCTATAGCAACAGTGTTAACCTTTTTGCGTTCGATTTAAAACTATCCGCAACTGTGGACATTGAAAAATGTATACGAATGTGCCAACTAATTTTACAATATTGGAATTTTATAAAATTGGGTTAAAATCATCAGTTTTTGCTCAATCATTGAGTTACATGCTCGAAATAGAGTTATGTGAGATACGCGGTTGAATTTATTTATTTTTCATGCCTCTAATAGATTACAGAAACATGCAAATAGGAACAAGCGTTTTAAATATCATTACTTCCTGCTTGCAATTTTTCTAAACAAACCTTGATTTTAATTTTAATTTGTAGAAAAATATGTACATTTTTTTAAAATAATATTTTGCTTTATTACGAGTATTAACATAGACGAAATAAAAAATTGGCTAAAAATCATCAGTTTTTGCTCAATCATTTAGTTGCATGCTCGAAATAGAGTTATGTGAGATACGCGGTCGAATTTTTTATTTTGCATGCCTCTAATAGATTACAGAAGGATCCAAATCAGAACAAGCGTTTTAAATATCATTTCATGCCATTTGCATGCCTCTAATAGATTACAGAAGCTAGCAAATAGGAACAATTGTTTTATATATCATTACTTCCTGCTTGCATTTTTTCTAAACAAACCTTGATTTTAATTTTAATTTTTTAAAAAATATGTAAGTTTATTTAAAATAATATTTTGCTTAATTACGAGTATTAACATAGACGAAATAGAAAATTGGCTTAAAATCGTCAGTTTTTGCTCAATCATTGAGTTGCATGCTCGAAATATAGTTATGTGAGATACGCGGTTGAATTTATTTATTTTGCATGCCTCTAATAGATTACAGAAGGATCCAAATCAGAACAAGCGTTTTAAATATCATTACTTCCTGCTTGCAATTTTTCTAAACAAACCTTGATTTTAATTTTAATTTGTTGAAAAATATGTAAATTTTTTTAAAATAATATTTTGCTTTATTACGAGTATTAACATAGACGAAATAGAAAAATGGCTTAAAATCATCAGTTTTTGCTCAATCATTGAGTTACATGCTCGAAATAGAGTTATGTGCGATACGCGGTTGAATTTATTTATTTTTCATGCCTCTAATAGATTACAGAAACATGCAAATAGGAACAAGCGTTTTAAATATCATTACTTCCTGCTTGTAATTTTTCTAAACAAACCTTAATTTTAATTTTAATGTGTTAAAAAATATTAAAATTTTTTTAAATTAATATTTTTCTTTATTACGAGTATTAACATAGATGAAATAGAAAATTGGCTTAACATCATCAATTTTCGCTCAATCATTGAGTTGCATGCTCGAAATAGAGTTATGTGAGATACGCGGTTGAATTTTTTTATTTTGCATGCCTCTAATAGATTACAGAAGGATCCAAATCAGAACAAGCGTTTTAAATATCATTTCTTCCTGCTTGCAATTTTTCTAAAGAAACCTTGATATTAATTTTAATTTCTTGAAAAATATTTAAATTTTTTTAAAATAATATTTTGCTTTATTACGAGTATTAACATAGACGAAATAGAAAAATGGCTTAAAGTTTTTGATCAGTTTTTGCTCAATCATTGAGTTGCATGCTCGAAATAGAGTTGTGTGAGATACGCGGTTGAATTTATTTATTTTGCATGCCTCTAATAGATTACAGAAGAATCCAATTCAGAACAAGCATTTTATATATCATTACTTCCTGCTTGTAATTTATCTAAACAAACCTTGATTTTAATTTTAATTTGTTGAAAAATATTTAAATTTTTTTAAAATAATATTTTGCTTTATTACGAGTATTAACATAGACGAAATAAAAAATTGGCTAAAAATCATCAGTTTTTGCTCAATCATTTAGTTGCATGCTCGAAATAGAGTTATGTGAGATACGCGGTCGAATTTTTTATTTTGCATGCCTCTAATAGATTACAGAAGGATCCAAATCAGAACAAGCGTTTTAAATATCATTTCATGCCATTTGCATGCCTCTAATAGATTACAGAAGCTAGCAAATAGGAACAATTGTTTTATATATCATTACTTCCTGCTTGCATTTTTTCTAAACAAACCTTGATTTTAATTTTAATTTTTTAAAAAATATGTAAGTTTATTTAAAATAATATTTTGCTTAATTACGAGTATTAACATAGACGAAATAGAAAATTGGCTTAAAATCGTCAGTTTTTGCTCAATCATTGAGTTGCATGCTCGAAATATAGTTATGTGAGATACGCGGTTGAATTTATTTATTTTGCATGCCTCTAATAGATTACAGAAGGATCCAAATCAGAACAAGCGTTTTAAATATCATTACTTCCTGCTTGCAATTTTTCTAAACAAACCTTGATTTTAATTTTAATTTGTTGAAAAATATGTAAATTTTTTTAAAATAATATTTTGCTTTATTACGAGTATTAACATAGACGAAATAGAAAAATGGCTTAAAATCATCAGTTTTTGCTCAATCATTGAGTTACATGCTCGAAATAGAGTTATGTGCGATACGCGGTTGAATTTATTTATTTTTCATGCCTCTAATAGATTACAGAAACATGCAAATAGGAACAAGCGTTTTAAATATCATTACTTCCTGCTTGTAATTTTTCTAAACAAACCTTAATTTTAATTTTAATGTGTTAAAAAATATTAAAATTTTTTTAAATTAATATTTTTCTTTATTACGAGTATTAACATAGATGAAATAGAAAATTGGCTTAACATCATCAATTTTCGCTCAATCATTGAGTTGCATGCTCGAAATAGAGTTATGTGAGATACGCGGTTGAATTTTTTTATTTTGCATGCCTCTAATAGATTACAGAAGGATCCAAATCAGAACAAGCGTTTTAAATATCATTTCTTCCTGCTTGCAATTTTTCTAAAGAAACCTTGATATTAATTTTAATTTCTTGAAAAATATTTAAATTTTTTTAAAATAATATTTTGCTTTATTACGAGTATTAACATAGACGAAATAGAAAAATGGCTTAAAGTTTTTGATCAGTTTTTGCTCAATCATTGAGTTGCATGCTCGAAATAGAGTTGTGTGAGATACGCGGTTGAATTTATTTATTTTGCATGCCTCTAATAGATTACAGAAGAATCCAATTCAGAACAAGCATTTTATATATCATTACTTCCTGCTTGTAATTTATCTAAACAAACCTTGATTTTAATTTTAATTTGTTGAAAAATATTTAAATTTTTTTAAAATAATATTTTGCTTTATTACGAGTATTAACATAGACGAAATAGAAAAATGGCTTAAAATCATCAGTTTTTGCTCAATCATTGAGTTACATGCTCGAAATAGAGTTATGTGAGATACGCGGTTGAATTTATTTATTTTTCATGCCTCTAATAGATTACAGAAACATGCAAATAGGAACAAGCGTTTTAAATATCATTACTTCCTGCTTGTCATTTTTCTAAACAAACCTTAATTTTAATTTTAATGTGTTAAAAAATATTAAAATTTTTTTAAATTAATATTTTTCTTTATTACGAGTATTAACATAGACGAAATAGAAAATTGGCTTAAAATCATCAATTTTCGCTCAATCATTGAGTTGCATGCTCGAAATAGAGTTATGTGAGATACGCGTTTGAATTTATTTATTTCGCATGCCTCTAATAGATTACAGAAGGATCCAAATCAGAACAAGCGTTTTAAATATCATTTCTTCCTGCTTGCAATTTTTCTAAAGAAACCTTGATATTAATTTTAATTTCTTGAAAAATATTTAAATTTTTTTAAAATAATATTTTGCTTTATTACGAGTATTAACATAGACGAAATAGAAAAATGGCTTAAAGTTTTTGATCAGTTTTTGCTCAATCATTGAGTTGCATGCTCGAAATAGAGTTGTGTGAGATACGCGGTTGAATTTATTAATTTTGCATGCCTCTAATAGATTACAGAAGCTAGCAAATAGGAACATGTGTTTTATATATCATTACTTCCTGCTTGCATTTTTTCTAAACAAACCTTGATTTTAATTTTAATTTGTTGAAAAATAATTAAATATTTTGCTTTATTACGAGTATTAACATAGCGACGAAATAAAGAATTGGCTTAAAATCATCAATTTTTGCTCAATCATTGAGTTGCATGCTCGAAATAGAGTTTTGTAAGATACTCGGTTGAATTTATTTATTTTGCATGCCCTCTAATTGATTACAGGAGCATGCAAATAGGAACGAGCGTTTTAAATATCATTAATTCCTGCTTGTAATTTTTTTAAACAAACTTTGTGTTTACCTGGTTATTTTTACTGGACGAATGATGAAAGTGAAATGGTTAATCCCATTTACTGTTTATACAGGTAGGTTTCAAATATATATTTGGTAAAATAAATGCTGTTTTGAAATCGATTCATTTGTGGTGAAATACATCAAAATATTTTTAAATTCAAATATATATTGTTTCTATATAATATATTTTAAACTAAAGAATGATGTAGTTACGATAATACTTCAAAAAGAAACAATTTTAAATCAATGCAATTTGTTTGTAATCATGAATGTGATTTAAATTGAGTATTGTTTTAAAATGATGTTCATATTAAATCAAACAGAAATTTAACAATTTATTCGAAAACTCGATTTTAAAACCACCTGTTTTAAGGTAGGTTTATCTATATGGGTTATGAGAATTTAAATATTGAAATTGTATAGACGCTCGAAGTGAAAAATTGTCAACTGTCACATTCACTTTCACCTCATTATAAGTAAAGTGCATATTGTGACATTGTCAAATGAAAGATTTGATTAGTGATCTCAAAGTATTTAAATACATAACTTTACTCTAATTGTGTTTATTATCTCATGAATAACTAAATTTTATAGAATATATCGAATTAAAATGAAAACATGTAGCTACATATATACGTATATATTCATACATGTACACACACCTAAAAATATATCTCCAAATTGGAAAAACTGAAAAAATCACATTCAATTCAATTTTCCCAAAATAATTTTCATAAATTACGAAAAATACAAAAAATCTGTTCTATAGCTAGAGGTTGGTTTTCGATATATGTACCAAAAATATTTAATGCCATATATACACAAAAAAAAATGATTATCAATATAAACGAAAATATTTTATTTTACCATCGAATTGTTATTGTTGTTACGAGTATGATTATATTTTTGAAAAAAAAATGTTGTTGTCACCAAAAAATTCAACAACAGAGCACAACACAGCAACAAAAGTATATATATAATAGAAACAAAAATAGTAAAAATATGGTTTCAAATACGAAATGAAAGTCCCATGACAATTGTGAGCTATTTACAATAACAATAAAACTATAGAAAATATGATAGGAAAATGGGGGGTTTCCTCTTCTTTATTCGATGATGGTATATAGATATATATGTATGCGGTATATGTTACTATTATTTCGCCGAAATTTCTATGTACGTACACATAGACGTAAATACAACAAAACAAACCACAAAATAATTGAAAAAGCAACCTAAAATTTATTGTAAATTGTTCTGAACATATACCAAACATAGAGGTGATGACTCGTATGAAAATTTAATAACCATAAACCAAATTGTTTATTGTTTGACTGTTTGGGAAATTTTCTATGCAACTTTATTCTACCCCGATTTATTTTCATTCGTATAGATTTTTGTATAATACATTTTATCGTATCACATAATAATTAAAGACGTTTTTAATTAATCGGATCAATTTATTATTAAAAATCAAAACAGATTTGCCCATAAAATTATACAAATGTACATTAAAAATGTGTATTGCATATTTGTATGTTATACAAAGTCACAAATAAAATTTATTACAATTTCGAATTTCTGGTCCTTTGACAAAAATGAATTTTCTGCAAACGCATTTCGTAAACGTAATTTACTTTGAGTTTGATGCAAATTAATAAACATGCATTCGTCGTTCATATAATATTTATATATTTTAAATTACATATATTTATTATATGCAATTTTAATTCAGAAATCAATGCTACGTTTCTATATATGTACATACACATATTTTGATTATATGTTTATAAAATATTATTATTTTTAAATCAAAGCAAATCGATTGCCAAGTTCTTTCATATAAATAAATTTTTGGTACTATCGATATATGTACATATATTATTCAGAGAAACTATCACACATATAAAAAAGATAAAAGCTTTTGATGTGGTTTTAAAATATAATTTAATTTTTTTTTTCTGCATTCACAGTAAAAAATGCAATTAAAATTAAAATCCGATTTGCGCATTGCATTTGCAAAAAAAAAAAATTAAAATTGTTGAAATCTATATATACCACAACAAGCCCAAAATCATCTCCTCTCGAACATGCCATAAATCAAATAATAATCTGAATAATAAAAACATTCAGGATATATGTTGGATATAATACAACAATTTTTTTTTGTTGTAATAATTTTATGTTCTATAATTAAAGTTTTTAATTTGATGATATGCACATGTTAGTAGTCGCATATATATGTATAATGTACATTTATAAAAAACCAAACTGCTATATAATTTAAATAAATAAAAAATTGTGTGTTATTCAGATCAATCAAATTAAATCCAAAATAAAATAAAAATAAAATGAATAAATAGAACAAGATTTAATTTTAAAATATCCTGTGGTGATTCAATTTATTTATTTTCTGTATTTTTTCCTATATGTGCTTTCTGAAGAAAAGGTATAAATGTTTTTGATTTTTGGGTATAGGTATATATACGGTTTTTGGTTTATTATTAAATTGCGGTTTCGTCAACAAAATTGACAAGCGTAGGTTTGGAAACTTCACAAGTTACTTGATTTATATGGTATAAAGGTCATGCTAACGATGGAAAGATATGCGCAAAGAATTTTTTTTTTTGGTAATCATGTACGAATCTCATACTTGTTTGAAATTCCACGTATTCTACGGATTAATATGACTGTATCAATAGTCTACTTCATACAAAAAACTATACACAATAGTATATTATCATTCTGTTTATATTTATATTATGAATTTTTTAAAGATCATGTTATAAAAAGAAAGGTGTCAAAATTTAGTCAAAAGTTCGTTCTTTTGCTCGGATTTATGTATTTCGCAAATAAAAAATTTAAAATAATCAAGTCCTGGTTTAATGATGTTAAAAATAAATAAATAATAAATCACCAATTACCATTAATTTCATAAAATTTACAAATTTCCGGAATACTTTCCAATTTTGAAAACAAATTTTTTTTTCGAGATTCCAAACTTCTAAATATTAACCAAGTTCAAAATTGAACAGCGCTAAAGTAATTATATCAAGCAAATTATTTAGTCTACAAATATTTATAAATAAAATTAGGGCGTTAATTTTATTTAATGACAAAACTTGAAACAGCAATTTTTTTTATCGTTTAGGATTATATAAAAGTGTGAATATAATTTAAAATATTAATCAAAATTTAATTTTTTGTTAAAGTTATTACAAATAAAAATAACGCCCTATTTATTCTGATGTCATCGTTTCCTAAATTAAATTTGTGGCTTTGGAATATTTCCAAATACTGCAAATCTAAGATTTTGATCAAATCTTTTTTTGCTAAAATTGTTGATCAAAATAAATCTTAAATTAGGCCTCAGACAAAATTCTCGAAATATGTGAAAATCCGATAAAATTAAATTTAACGTTAGAACTAACTTATTTAGTATGATTAAATTTTTATTTGCTAAAGTTGTTATTTATTATTTCTAATTTAAAAATTTTGATTAATTGAGTGTAGAACTAAATATTTTAACCTTTCAAACATCTTAATAATAACTTTCAAAAATAAAGTCAGATTTAGGTTATGTGTACAGGTTTTAATGTGTACCCTATTAATCACCGACCATTTAATTGAGAATGATTTTAATTGGTACCTTTCCTTACAAAACGTATGTTTTTCCTTCTCCCAAAAGATATACATATTTGAATTTTTAAATCATTCAACCCGTATTTTTATCTGAAAATAGAATTATTTATTGAAACAACACGAAATGTGTAAAGAACAACCACTTTTACGCTGTAAACAATATGCAAAATGAAAAATTTAAAAATCTTCCGATTTTTATTCGTACTCGTCCATTTGGTTTAAATGAATTTATGCCGCATAAGAATAATATATGAAAATTAATTTAACTAAGAATAGATGAATGCGAAGTTTTAATTGAAGTTAATTATATCAAAAATCATTAAAAAAAAATTGTGACGTCATGAAATTGTCATGAAATTTTCAAGAAATATTCAGTATATAAATTCTATATAAATTGGACAACAAAAATAAAAATATAATTTTTTTTGTAAATTAAGAACAACGCCCTAATTTTTACTTTATAAGTGTGATAGAGTAGTGTAATAGAGTAGTCAGGATAAAGTATTGTAATCGAAAAACATTTATTTGTCAGATTTTGATCTTTTCACATGCCTCTATGTCCACTGAAACCAAATTCTGATGTGTGAATCACATCGGCTTCTCCCGCAAACGTGTCTACAATGAGGTTGTTTTATTGCTCAGCAAATATTTCAGAATTATCAGGAGATAATTATTCTATGTCAAATGCGAATTTACTGAGAATAATTTAAATTTCTAAAAATCCATCTGAACTTACATAATTTAATTTTAATGAACCATTAGATTGCTTATAAAAATACGTTTCATTTGATATATCACATGGTATAACCCAAGTATAAAATTTTAATCCATCATGCAGCATCTGTGGTCCAAGCGATTGTTTACAAAACTATTTTTCCTCTAATCCAATTCTACAAAACTCCAAGAATTTTAAATTTTTTTTGTATTCACATTTATGTTGATATGTGAATATCTCCAGTTTTCTTGGGTAAATTTCTACCAAAAGTCTAGCAGTCTCAGGCATGGGCATTTATGAGTCATTTGCTACATTGACGTGTCAATAACCCGATGATAACGTAGACAAGTAGAAAATGTCTATAATTAATCATCTCCTACAGTGATTTTGTGAACTATATCTAAACTACCAGATTTGACGACCAGATTTCTTTAGGATCAATGCGATACTAATAGTGGGTGACAGTTTTAGAATCACCTTTTCATCATACCTTTTCTTTTGGGCAAAGACAGGCAAAAGCAACTCAAAATAATCTAAAGTATAACAAATACTTAAATTTTTACAAACATACAATTAAGTTCAGAGCCCCATAAGTAATAGAAAATTTTGGAAGGTTGCAAGAAATTACTTAATTTCAATGAAATCTAGAAAACCTGGATTTCCTGGTTTTCCAATAATTTTGTTATAAAAGAAATAAAATTGTAAGGCTCTCAAAATATCGAAAGAATTACTTAAAAGTGCGACTACGGCAACAAGCCAAACGTTAAACATTTACTTTTGTGTACTCGGTTTACGCTACTTTTTGATTTACCCTATTTTTTGAAAAGAATTTACCGGCAGTTAAAGTAAAAGTCGAGTTGTCCCCAGCCTGAATCCAAAAAATTTCGAGTTTGTGCCATCTCTTGGTTTGCCATTACTTTTCAGGACAAGGGAATGGGAATTGCTTCAAATAATAAAATTATATACTCTCTGAATGAACGTAAACTTTAATTAATAAAAGATCAACTTAATCTAAACCAATCCCATTTCCTAGGTTTCCAATATGAACACTGCTTCAAAAAGTCATTACTAAAATCTAAAAGTCTGGTGTTCGAGGCCCTGGTGTTGCAAAAACAAATAATTTCTTGTGTTTGCTTATGCCATCTTCCGGTTATGGTTATCTTAAATGGTTTTTATAAGATACATGCTTCTTTACTTAGTTTTGTTTTTAGAGTAGTAGTTTAGTTTTCAAATGAATAAAAAATGAAGAGAAAAGAAAACTATTTACGAAAAGAACAAACTGTTTCAAAGAAGCACAGTTCTTTTCCAAAACGGGACATCTGGCAACCTTAATTAAGGCCAATTATAGAAAAAATCTGATGTTTTACGAAGCTTACTGAAAAGTTCTTCATTTTTCGATTGCAACAAATATTTCACCCATTTATCATTCGATAATAAGCTCAGATATTCTAGGGCTCTACTATGCAGTTTGCCTCCCATTGTCAACGGCTATCGTTTTGCAAAAGTTAGCAAAAGCAGGAGAAGGTTAACAACAATAGTAAAAAATCTAATTTTCCTTTTCTTCCTTGTATACTATTATAAAAAGACAGCCGTCGAAAATAATAGTCGAATAGAATAAGAATATATAGTAAATTAGAGAAAAGAGAACAAAACATAACATTTAAAAAAAAAGAATACCAGATAAGGATGAAAAAAGACCTCTCTTATCAAAAAAGAAGTTCTCTTTTAAAGAGAAATTCTAGCCTTCCTACCTTCTAGGTTGCTTCACGTCGATGGTATTTACTATCGATATTTTTATTCTAGTCCCAAACTAATAAAACCGCTTAAACTAACCCAAACAAATTATTCATTTCCCCTCTTTCAGGTTGGATAACGAAGTAGGATATTTACCCCGAGCTATGTATTTCCATCCGACCATAAGGTCAAATTATTTTAACTTCGAAGAGTTGGAAACGGATAATTTGTTTTGGATATGATTTATTGTGATGATTTTATTGGTTTAGAGCTGGGATGTAAATGGCTAGGGTAAATATATCCGTCCTCGTTAATCAACCTTCTATGCATTTTATCTCACTTAGCACCTCACAAAAATAAGTCTGGTTAGACAAGTTTAAGAAAATCAATGTAATCTGAATGTTCGCAAACTTAGTTAATTATCCATTACACCATGTTTTTCTTAGATTTTATTTCACAAAATAGGGGAAATAAGGTTAAACCTAAAACTATCAATTTCTATCAGTGTTTCTTATAATTTCCCGGGATGTTAAATAAATTTAAAAATTATGCTGTATTGGTTTTTTATGGTAGTTTCTTCATAATATTAAGCTGAATTACCCTACATATTTCAAAAACAACTGTGAACTGGTGCATTCAACTTCAAAACACTATAACATCATAAGTGATTGACGTCGTCTTAATTATCGACGTTGACAAAAAACATTGCCAATTAATCTACGTAATATTTTTTACGAGTCGAGAACAGAATAATCTATCACAAACACACAACCACACATACAGGCATTTTTAAAAAATTAAATGCAACGCCCTAATTATTTTTTTTAAATTTTAGTTATAAGATTCGTCACTCTGTAATGTTTTATATTTGTGTTATATTATAACACAGTGACGAAACATTACACAGTGACGAATCTTATAACTAAAATTTGAAAAAAATAATCAGGGCGTTGCTAAACTAAATAAAATATTAAAAAATTTTATTTAGTTTGATCAATTTATGGATTTCATCAGATTTGGAAAAGATTCGTATAATTGTTGATCAAAATTCGTCTGAAATTTTGTAATACAAATTTAATGTGGAAAACAACACTGTTATAAATATTAGTTGGTTTCCATCAAATTTCAGATTATTTTTATTTATTTTTTGATATTTCAATAAAAACAATTTTTTTTTTAGTTAGGTAGTAACTCGAAAATTTTGGAATATTAATTAATTTAACTCCGATTTGAGATTTTAAAATTTTGATGAACGAAATTTTTTATCAGAAATTCTTATTTTTTTCTTAAATACTTATAATATTCGGTTCTAAATATAGTTTTCAAAATTTATAGTTTACGACTTAACTTATAAGAAGTTGGTTCGACATATTTGATAATTTAGCATTTGAAAGTTTAATTAACATATCTTTGAATAATTATAGCTCAGAGAGTTTCCTAACTTATATTGAAATTTTTTAAAATTGTATAATTGAATATTTAGGACATTTAAATATTAAATAGTATTTGAAAGATTTAAATGTTAAAATTGAATACGATATTTTTAAATTAGAAATTATTAAAAAATAGACTGCTCTTCACATTTATTATAAACTGCAGCTTTTAGAAATATTTTTTAAATAACTTAAATTTTAGAGGTTATAATTTTAATTCTGGAAATATCTAAAATTTTTCAAAATATGTAATTGATTTTAAATTTTTAGTTAAGACATTTTTTTTTAAATTTATTATTTTTAAAATAAAAATTTGAAATTAATTTAAATTTTCACTATTGATGAAACGAGAGTTTGAGCCTGGATATTGTTTTTTCAGCCATACACCAAAATCTAATTTTTTGTTTTTTGACCAACTTTAAATTTTTTTGATGGAGCTCATTAATTATTTATTTTTTTGTAAATTATCAGGCTCACATAATTTTGATATCACGATATTGAATTATAATTTGTAATATGGTAAAAAATAGAAATCACAATGTTTTGAGTGTAGCGAAGTTAATAATTTTAATAATTTTATTAAAACGTTATTAAACAAATATAGACTAATATAATCCTGAAGAATATCATTTTTGTTAAATTTATATTAAAACAATCAACTTTTTAATATTATTACGAAGCTATATACACAAAATATATTCTAGACTGTCAAAAATAAAACGTTACAGCTAGGTGTGAGGCGTTGACAATAAGGTACAAAATTTAATTCACGCTCCGTACCGTTCAATCCATGTCCAATAATTAAATTATTCATTTTTCTGTCTATAAATATGTATAATGGAGCTCAAAATTTGTATTTGCTTAAAATGAAGCATATAGTCTCGTTTTTGTTGAATAAATATTTATGCTAAGTGTTTAACCCTTATAGACGAAGGACAAGATAAGTCAAAATAATAACGAGTTGGGTTGACACTTACGAATTAAGTTATTTTCTATATATATATACTACAACTAATTTGCGCGCAAAACTGAAAATCTATTTTGTCGTTGTTATAATGTGTCGAAGCTTTTTTTTTTGAGCTTTTTAAATTTATTAATTCAATTACTTCTAGATGGATGATGAGTTATCGATTTAATAAAATATTATCATATATATTTCTATATTTGTAATTCAAATGTAGAGTAAAGTTATATAGAATAAAATTAAAGTTTTCAAATAGTTTTGTTATAAATAAATTCTAGTTTTGAATTATTTATTCTTGTTAAAACAATTTAAGTTTGTTTTATTTTATTTTAAAAGTTTTATAGTATGAAAATTGAAAATTTATGTACGAAGCTTTTCACAATAAAATTAATATCCATAATATATTATTAATACATATGAACACTGAATGCCGGATACATATTTCACATACAATTCCCAAGCGCACATATACATACATATATAAAGACACATAATATACAGAAGAGCATGAGGAAGATAAATTTAATTGAAATTCAAAGGCCATATTGTGTTTAAATGTATTTTGATCTTTAATTGTATTTGATTTAATATTCGACAACAACAAAAATACAAGTACCAACACTAACAACAATAATAAATAAAATAAAAAAACAATAATAATAATAATAATAAATTCGTATAAATAATAGAATTTCCTCAATTTCCTTCTATTGTATTATCATTTTCCAATTTTAATGGATTTTTCTTCTCCGATTTTTTGGTCAAAATACCACAAAAGAAAAAGAAAATTTATTGTTTTCGATTTGAAATGAAAATTGATTTTCCATTTTTTTTTTGTTGCTGTTGATTCGATTCGATTTTCTCTATTGTGTGAGCTATGAATTTTTTTTTCGAAATTCGAATAATGTGGTGATGTGCAGGGTTATATAGGATTATGAATGAAAATGGAGGTATGCGGCAGAACGGAAAATTGGGTGGCATGGTAAACTCGTAAATATGGTAATGGTAAATCACAATCTATAATTCAAAAAATTATACACACACACACACACACACAAAATACTTAGGTTATATTGGATTTTCGTATTGTTTTGTTTAATTAATAATGGTAATTTTTTGATTACTATAACACAATACAAAAATTGGTATTGTTATAAATTTTGTATGTACACACTGGTAAATGAACAAAAAAAAATTTGAATTAATGATTAATTAAATGGGTTTATCGACAATAAAATAATAATAAAACTATACTATTGGTAAAACGTATAATTAATTGTCCTATCCAATACAATATTTGTATTCCGCATGTTAGGTACGATTTGTGACAGTCCATTGGCCATAATTTAAATAAATTTTGTGGCGTAGCTGCATGAAAATTATTTGATACTTCACTCTTAACTGTGCTGGTATTGTATAATGTCGGGCACATCGAAGAACTTAGAGAATGTAATCTATTGTACTTTTGATCGTCAAAATGTATATATAATTGATCATATAGCTTAGAAGTTTCTAATACTAACAACTTTTGACAGGCATGTTTAGCTTCTAAAAATGTACAACCTTATAAGTTTCTTATAATTTCGAATAATTTTAATTCGAAACAATCGAATTTATAGATTTTACAAGACACTGGCATATACAAATATATAGACATTTTTCTACATTGAAATTTTTAAAATTTTCATAATACGGAAATCCAATATTTAAATATCGATCGTTAAATTTGATTTTTTTTTTGTTTCAATTCGATGAAACAATGGAATACAATAACGACATTGGCCCGGTTGCACGAAAATATTAACCGTCGGCTAGCTTGATTTAACCGGCTGTTAGTGATGAAAGCGTTTACAGACACCTAACAGTCTGTTATATTTCAGGTTATAGTTAACCAGACAAAATTGAACTGTTAAATATTTTAACTTCTGGTGCTATACTAGCGATGTTATGAATATATTATTTAATACTATTGGAAGTCACAATAATATATAAATTTGTGATAGAAAAACCTAAATAAAAAAATATATAATTATTCATGAGAATTACAGATGATAATTTTTTGTTCACTTTATAGCTATTAGTATTCCTAAAATGCGACTATATCCAGAAAGGCCTGATCCGTTTTTCCAAAGAAACTGTGACAAAGTTGTCTGAAACGCTTGATACATATCTAGCGACCAAGACAAATAGATCGAAATCAATATCGGCGGTAAACCAATTATGTATCGCACTGGTTTTTGTCTTATTGTACCTTCCTCATCTATAATATTATTTTAAACTTATATTATTCTTTAGATTTATAGCTACGGGTTGCTTCCAAATGGCATATGGCAACTTTTTCTATTGTTATAAGTTGACAATTTTCCGCAAAATTCCAACTGTTATGGACAAAATAGCCCTATTATGTCGGATGAATACTATATCATTAAAATGACAACAATAGCGGACGAATTAAAGCGTGCGAAATTAAATGTTTATCAACTGGCCGGTTTTCCTGGTGTTATTGGGGCAATAGGTAATTTAGATTTAAATAATTTTAATTTGTTGATTTGTTACGTTGATGAGGCATATCGAAATAGAAAAGGATATTTTCCTATAAACGTGGATGTTTAAGCGACTCAAAACTAAAAGTTTTCAATGTTGAGGCAAGATGGCCAGGATCTGTACATGATCACGCGCCAGAAATTGGCCCAGAACAATATTGTGTCGCTCTCAAAACCCAAAAATCCAACTTTATGTACATTGGAATTCCTTATTCAATCTTGCTATTTCTTCTGCTTTGGATTTAGGATTGTACCAATATCTGGGAACATTTTTATTTCTCTGTTGTATAATCCATTTTAATAATGATTCTTCAATGTCGCAATTTTTCGAATACCAAAATTTTTTTGTTTTTATTTTTTGCGTTTCAAATGCTTTTGAATTAAACTTATTATTCCAAATTGTACTAGTCGTTAAATATTTTGATATTCTTTGCTAGGCTTGAATTTGCACTGCCACTTTCAAATTTATAAACTATGGTAGTCTTTGGCTTCAATAGAAAATGATTTTCGCTTTTAGGTGTTTGAAGATTTCATATTTTATGTGGGCACAACCTAGAAATTAGATTATGTATCAATTTTATTAAATCTATTTTATTCACCCATATAGAAAATTTTTACCTGGTTACACGATTAATTAAACTGCGATGTTAAACACAATGACAAAGTTAATTTGTCATTTCCAAATGAAATCGTTATCTTTTAAAATCCTTTTTAGTCGTAATAAACGAATAATGCTGATAACATGTATAGTGCAATATAGGTCGTTATATCCAAATTGTCGTAATAACCGAAGTCGTCATAAGTGAAAACTACAAACCACATAGGTAAAAGTGTTGGACAGTATAGGTAAACTAACTATTTGGTGATAACGAACGCATTTATTATGCGTGAATGATAAGTTGATAGCCAATTAGAAACTGAAGAAGGATGAACTATCCGAAATCGGTCTCCCAATAAAATTTTTATTAAATTATCATCCATTTTATTAATATATACGTGATAAAAGCCACAGAATATATGTTCAAGATGGAAATATACCATCTGTTCAGCAATAATAATTTTGTTCAACATTTCAAGGTCACCGCCATTTGCACTAATATATGCCTGCCGCACATGCCAACGATTGTAAATAACTAAGATGTATATGCACGCAAATCAAATTCCAGAATACATTTATTTCAGAATTAAAATTTTAGGTTTTGTACAATTGCTAATTGCCTGTCAAAACAAAGATTGTCAGACTCTCCAGGCATCCATTTATTTTTTCAACCATACTCAATCACATAACCAATCTTTTCTAGAAGCCGATAATGTACGCAGTTTGTCGATAATGCCTTGAAATCGAACGGGATGATATACAATTTACTAAAGTCGAAATTAGTCAAAGGTATAAGCCACATCTATAGAAACCTGAATTCTGGAAGTTTGTAATATTTAAAAAGATATTTTTTGACAGTTCGCTTTAAGGCTTTAGCTTCATCTACATTCATGTTAAACCAAATAAAAAATGGCAAAGCAGAAAAATTAAGCTATTTGAGCAAGCCTTAAAAATTTCGGTACTCATTTGAATGGATACTAAATCCGTAACTACAAGTTATGCTTTCAGAGGCATCGATCCTACCTGAACAAACAGAATAAATACAAGTTGAATGATTATCCCATAATGTTAATCAAGATTACCGCAGTAACAAGTGAAATACCCCGTAAAAGACGAAAATTATTGTATAGATGAGTGTTTTGGCTAATTAGATAGAATTGAAATGCGATTACGATTCCTTATTAACATTCCAAAGGCAAACGGTTAAATTGGATATAATCAGAAAATTTCGAATAAGTATCGACATAATTTTTATAAATTCCATTTACTGTAATTTGTAAATAAAAATAATAAAAATTTCTCGTTACCAAATTTTAGTTGACCTTGCCAAGCATTCACATAGTAAATCGCACGAAAAAGCTGACAGATGCAAGACAATTTTTCGTGTGTTTTACTATGTGATTGCTTGGAAAGGTCGACTAAAGTTCGGTATGAGAAAATTACATGTTGCTTTATGCAAAACGACTGATGTGGAAAATTGTGCCTTGTATGTTTTATATCTTTATCGGTGTATGCTCAAGATAAGATAAAATGGAATCCTCTCGAAAATGAAATCCCTTTGCTCGAAATCGTTTAAGTTCCTCTATGTATATGAATAGATTTCGTTATGTTAAATAAGTTTATCAAGAATAATATCACCTTTAGTCTATATAGTGTTTTAGAGATAATTTTAATCTGCCATGATTACTAATGGGAATAAGGATATACCAACAAAAATAATCAACGAGATAAAATATTATCACAAGAGATTTTTGTTTTTCTTATGTATATATGCTGCTTCTTAACTTCTAAGCTTTCTTCTCGTTTGTTTGTATAGTTTCTGTTTAGTACTATACATATACGAGTATGTTATGAAAGTATTGGTCTGAATATATATTGTTTAAGATTGTTTACGTATATAAGTTTGTCGTATACATATATGTTTTCTTCAATAATTTTTTTGAGCTTTTCCCAATTTGGCCATTATTCAAAAAAGATTTCCAAAAAAATAAAAAAATCGTTACTTTCGTATAGTACGAAAAAAAAAAATTGTTTTCTATATTGTTTGGTTTGGTTCGTTTTTTGTTTGTTTATTTTGTTCGGCTTGATTAACAATAATATCACCAGAAGTATCATTAAGAGAGGAATATCGCACATTTTGGTTCTTTAACATTATAAATCACATATAAATTCTTTGTGTGGATATATGTGCATTGGGGATATGGAAAATATAGTAATGTTTTTTTTTGGGGTTGCGAATTATACACATATAGTAAGTAGCACATACAAATTATAGGTGCGGGATAAATAAATTGGCAGCGGGGGAAATTTTTTTTTTTTTTTTAATTTGTAGATTAATCGTTGTGTGTATAAATTTAGGATGGTGACGCATGTCAGGGGAGGCTCGGAAGTACTATTAAATTTAATTGGTGTAGACAAATTAGGATTCTTATGTAGCGTTCAGGGCGAAATTTGGTGACATGACTTTTTTTATTTCTTAAATAATATTTGCGGATATCTAAAATAGCGAGCTATCAAATATCTCCAACAATATTGTTAAAATGAGCGAATCAAAACATTCATTAAATTTTTTTTTTTACTGCCAATATTATTTGCAACAAACTGCGGTATACGGACAAAGAACAATAAACGAAGGGTTGATCTCTGTCAGGCGTGAGCAAGTGGGCTCCCAGTCATCAAAATCCAACGACCAACAACACCTGATCACTACAATAGATACTGCGCCAGAGGAAAGTGAAGGTGTTAATATGAGCTATTATACGAATTGAAAAAGAGAGCATATTCGGTAAATTCGGTATAATCACGGAACATGAAATTCGTTCCAAAGAAGACCAAATATAGGAAGATCACCTATAAAAGAAAAAAGGAGCAACTCGTTAGCTATGATCAAGCCAATGCTTTTTCTGATGCCAGAAGTGATGTCAGCGGAAATTTTACGCTTTGCATAGCTCAATCTAGTGGAAGAACTATCGGCCTAGAAAAAAAATTATAGATATTTTGAAGAGGCTAGAGCAAATTGAGCAAGCATTTGCCAAGCTTAGCGAAGAAATCGAGTATCTAAAGCTATAAAACGAAAACTTAAAATGGAATCGGGATTCAAAAGAATATAGCGAAATATGACGTATTGAACCAGAGATATACTACGATGAGAATCGTCAGTCTAGGAAGAGTAAGAAAAGAAAAACTGAATCGTCACCTGAAGCTGAACAATTAGATGCGGTAGCGGAACTACGCAAGTACCGAACCAAAAGTTGTTCAAGCCGCGATCAACCAACCAAATGTACCAACATCATTGCATCAAATTTGTGCAACCGAAAGAAAAACCACACCCACCAATAAATATTGTAGGCGTAATCAGTTACCCGAAATTCGGTCCCTGATGAAATTGGTTACTGAAAAAGAGGATAAGGTAACAACGTAATAGCAAAATAATAACGTTTCAAAAATTAATACTCTGGGCTCAGATACTCGTAGGACCTTATCTATAAGTTGAATGCTGAAAAGTATCAGTAGATCGAGGCTTTGAAGTTCTAAACAACTGCAAAAATTAAAAGATAAACCAAGAAACCAATTGCAAAATCTCATAAATCAAAGGATTCAAACATCAAATCAGATGGATCAAAATCCACAAGCAAGCAACATAGGGCAAAGAAGAACATTTGTTCAGGTAGTGAAAGGTTAAGGTTCAACCAAATATATGAGCTATGAAAATAACTGAATTATGGAAAATATTTTGAACAGCATTGAAGCTAGTACAAAGCGTCTAGATGACCAAAGTAATCTGAACAACATTTCGGCAATATTTATAATAGAAAATATAAAACACAATTTAGAGACAAAAATCGAAGAAGGAGCAATGCAAGTCACTACTGTAAAGATCCACATTAAACACAGGCAGTCTCTGCAATACTGTCCTTCCCAAAGTCAAATGGTAAATAATTGTTTTAAGCAGGGAAGGCATCAAAATGTGAATTTTACTCTGGTGGTTCCCCAACATACCTTCCCAATGACGAAGTTAAGATTCTGGACCTAATAGACTTTTATGTAGCAAGATGTATATCTCAGAACTACATCCACTTTGAAAACAGCAATTCTCTATAAAATCGGATCACTCACAGGTTATCATGATAGTCAGTCAAACGATAATTCGAGGGGGAAATGCAGTAAAATTAACTAATTCAAAAACAAATTGGGAACTCCTTCGTGAATTAATGGAGGAAAAAATGAATCTCCAGGTACCGATAAAAAAATGTCACCAGTTGTAAGGCGAATTGGAACAAATAAAAATAAAACAATCCACTAGCACCTCCATTATACAAAATTAGAAGACGCTTAACATATCCTGCCCAATGTAAATTAGAGAGCTGGTAAGATAAAACCATGTAAACATTTTTGCAGATGACACAGCAGTTATGACGTTTGGAAATCATGTCGCCGATGCAACGAGCAAACTCCAGAAGATTGCCATTGCGGTTTGTTACTGAACAAAACGATGGCGAATCAAGCTTAATGAGACAAAATCCACGCATATTAACTTAACATATCAAAAGGCTTACCGCATCTACCGATACAAATTAACTAACGACTGGTTGCCATATGCAAACACAGCTAAATACATTAGCATGACCCCCGATGCCAGGCTTAAGTGGAAAAAGCATGTCAGAAAAAAAAAGAAGAACTTAACATAAAGATCAGAAAAATGTATTGGCTCATAGGTAGAGGCTCTTACCTTACAATTCACAACAAGCTGCGGCTATATCGGTAAATACTGAAGCTGATATGGACCTATGTTATCCATCTCTGGGGATGTAACAAGCAAACAATCGCCGAAATAATCCAGACGGGTTTAATCAATTATGGGACTAACCATAGGGTTACACTCCAATTAGGCATGCTGAACCGAATAACCAGTGCTCGGGTGGGTAACCCGGATTTTTCAGAAAACCGAAACCCGGTTGTGACAAGTATTTGTTTAGTTAGTATAAAATGTTTGACATTTGTCTCTGCTCAGTACAAAATGTCGAAAAGTATCGAAAACGTCTGGCAGGTCAAGGTAGCCACCACAAGCACATTACAATCTATCGTAACGAATCCAGTAAATCAATCACAAACTACATTATTGGACGTGATAACTCATTGGAAGCTATATTGGCTCGTATAACAGCAGCTGATAGTTTGCCATTTAGTATTTTCATAACAGCTGTTGAAATGCTGTAATCGCCTTTAGCATAGGGATTCGATGTGCCAAAATCAGCCAACACAATTCGAAGCATGGTCACCAAGTATAGTAAAATGGTTCAGCAACAGTAGAAAATTGAATTACAAAGCTTAAAGACACAAGGCAGGCGGATTCAGTCTAACTTTGATGAGTAGGCCATCACCCAAAAAACACCGGTATTTGAACGGGAATGGTCACGTTATGCATGACTCTTGGAATTTTAAGGGCTAGTACAAAGATAATTTCCCGGCAAACAGTTGCATCAAACTTACTGGGGAAAGGCAGTAAATGTGGTTTGAACTGGCACGAAGACATTGTA
This sequence comes from Tipula unca, assembly GCA_951394425.1. NCBI lineage: Eukaryota > Metazoa > Arthropoda > Insecta > Diptera > Tipulidae > Tipula > Tipula unca. The sequence goes on from OX596380.1 coordinate 218,375,825, forward strand.
TGCATCACAACAGATGGTGCCCACGTGATACAAAAAGTTACTTTCTTGTGAGCAACAACCATGCGGTATATTTGGCAGTTTGGTATGTGCTCTATACAAGATACCAAAATGTCCACCAAAGAAACAAGTTTTCAAAGATGATACGTATGATCAAACGACAAAGATGAAGACGACAGATGGATTTGAAGTTGTAAGCGATGAGGATGTGAAAGCATTAGTGAGCGGCCATTAATAAAAAAGTTGAGTTAAATTATTGTTGGTTAATTATTTCGGCAATCTCCCACTAAAAATGACCGTCTCCAAAAATAACTTTGAAGACGATTTGGAAAAGAAAGTCAATTGATGGTTGACGTAAGGACGCGATGAAATCATTATTTAATGTAAATTCAATATGGTCTTTTGAAGAAGATGAATTAGATAAAATTTGGTGAGAACGCTTGAGCCTATGAAATAGGCCAGAGTCGCGCTATTGCGTCTTGAAGCAATTCTATTTTCAGCTGATATAACAATATCATTAATGTTCAACAATTTGGGCACCAGAGAGTTTGGCATCAAAACAAAAAGAATCACTTTCACCTAGAATTAACGAGCGACGAATGAATGCCTTAACTTTTGTACAATACTTACACAAGGAGAATCGAATATTTGCAAGTTTGAACGACTCATCATTACAGTTTAGATTCTTGAACAATTTCAAGTTTCAATTAATATGTCGAAGTGTAATGACGATCAAAGCATCACTTCGCCTGAATTAGAGTGGGAAAATGAAGTCCTTGACGAAAAAACATGGAAGAAAAACTCGCAAATTCCATCAAACCGGAAATCCATTTCTTGTATGTCACCAAAATTATCAAAAATGAGTTGGAAATTTTTGAAGTTGAACGTAGGCATGGATCTAATCTCGAAAGAGGCTTTGACAACTTAAATTCAACACCACCTGTCATGGTGGAATCCGAGCAAGTATTTTCTAGAAGTAAAAAACCGCTAAAGGAATTACTGGACTGCACCATACTTTCAGGCCTACGTCAACCGCCAATCGGGACCGGGATGGAAACCTCTGTGTCAACATCGACGCAGTACTTGACGCATGGAATGGACACTTTACTGAGTATTGAAACGAAACCGTTCACCTGGAGTGGACTGCATTAATTCGGAGCTCTTGATATTCGGAGGGGATACTTTGTGGAACTGTCTTTTCGACCTTATTCGATTAGTATAGCGAACCAAAGTTATGCCTGACGAATGGAAAGTGGCCGCGATATGCCCCATCTTCAAGAAGGGAAACCCCTTGAAGTGTGAGAATTATCGCGGTATAGCTCTCCTTTGCACAACATACAAGTTACTGTCATACATTGTATTGAATAGAATCACAAAAAGTTGAGTTAAATTATTGGATTACTGGATTTCCGACAGGTCTATGACTCGATCAATCGAGAGAGTTTGTGGTCTGCCTTGGAATACCTAGGAATGCCAACGAAACTGGTACGACTATGTAGGATGACAGTGACGCAGTCTCAATGCTGTGTTAAAGCTGAGAACAGGCTATCGACAATTTTTGTAGTTAACTCGGGTGTTCGGCAGGGAGATGCTCTGTTCCCGATACTCTTTAATCTCATGTTGGAGTACATCTTTCGTAAAACTGAAACACCGCAGCGCAACATCTTATATCATCAGTCCAATCAGGTGCTTGCATATGCAGATGACATATGCGTGATTGGACTGAATAGAGTTTTCAGTTTCAGTTGGACTTCAGATCAATGAGTCCAAAACGAAATACCTGATCTCTGGTTTTAGGGACAATGGCACACCAGATTTTAGTAGTGGCCACCACACGTTTGAGGGAGTGATGAGGTTCAAATATTTGAGTTCTCTTATCACTCACGATAACAGTGTGGGTGAGGATATTAAAGTGCGTTTGGCAGCTGGCAGTCGTTCTTTGTATCCTCTAAGGCCACTGCTAAAATCTAAACACTTATCAAGTGCCGTGAAGCTGAAGCTTTACAAAGCGTTGATCAGGCCCGTTATTATGTTTGGATGTGAAAGTTGGGCGCTGACGGATGAGTACGAGCTCTGTACAATATCGGGACCAAAGATCTGATGAAGATCCTCGATATTGTACATGAAGTATGATCTCAGCGAGTACGCTGGCTCGGGCACGTTCTGCGTGCTGATCCGGAATGAATTGTGCAGCGATCTCTGAAAGGAGAGTCACCATATGGTAGGCGCAGAGGTCGTTGCAGGCGACGATGGCTCCACGGTATAGAGAACGACTTGGCCTCTTCAGATTGTCTTAGACAGTATGAAGACCATGCACGGGATCGAAACCGCTGGAGCCAAATTCTTGATTCAGTAAGGGGCCAGTTAATCTACAGCGACTAGCAACATTTTTAACTGGATGTAAGAACTATAATATGCCAACATTGGAAAATAGGCGCGAGTTGTTAAAGTGTTCGTTTGTTGGTAATCTGTTGCTCGGCCAAATTGATGCACTTTAAATAAATGCACCTGGTCGGCTGTAAAGGGATTGTGACTTCCTCCATTTAGATAGACATAGGTCGAATTATGGTGATAATGAACCAGTGAATATGATGTCCAAGAGTTTTAATAAAGTTGAGCATTTGTTTGATTTTTGTTCATACAAAGATAATTTTACGAGTAATCTGAAGGAGTTTTATGCTCCGATATAATTTTATTCGTAGTTTAGTTTCTATTTATTTATTTATCTTGCTGCGGAAACAGTTCAGTTACAATTATACGTAATATCACTGGGCAGGTGATGCTGGTGGACGACGATTGTCTAGCAGCCTACCATAGATGCACTGCTGCAGGCGTTTCTGATCTTGTTCATAATTTGGGCCGCATTTGCATTGGCATACCTCGAGAGTATATAAGAAACATGTTTGTTAGCATGTGCGTGTTCCATCGCCCTATGTCATGTAAATGTTTATTCCATATACGCATATACCAAATATTTATTCTTATTTTTTGTACCCGTAAGTAATTTTTTAGAATAATTTAACGAATAAGTTAATTATATAACATAACCTATTTTGTATATATATTTAAATAGTATACGAGTATATATATAGTAAGTATATAGGTTTATATTTTACTATATAGTGTATGCGTGTGTGTGTGCCTTAACAAAACTTTTAATTATAATTACGGGTGAAAATCATTAAAATCTACCTAAATAGAGCAAAAAAATTATAAACTTTTTTTTTTTGTTTTTTAATTTTAACCATTTTGATGAAAATTAACAAACACAAAAATAACAAAAAACTTTGTTGGGTATTTTAATTTTTTGTAGTTTTTTTGTTGTATATATAATATAGAGCTGTGTGCTAATTTTATTGGTTGAAAAAAATATTTTGGAAACGAGAAATTAATTTTTTAATGAAGATACCGAGCTACTATATGAACATATATATACCGTGTTCACTGGAACGGAAACTTTTTCCGAAATTATGTTAAGTACAAAAACATAATTAAGATAAAAAAAAATTAATAATTTAATTAAGTCAACCCAATTTGGCAATCTGGATATATGTGTGTATACGACGTATGTACTATATATAGTTTAGCTACTTCGTATTCTGTTGCACGAATCACTGGTTAACTAAATTATATTACTAAAGTGCTCTGGAGACTAAACATTTCGATTCGGCTTTACACAGGACTCATAGAAATGTTACATTCTTGGATTCTGAACTCCTTAAGTTGAGTCGATGTACTGGTGTTAAAATAAGCGGCTACAACCTGAACCCTAACAATTTTAGGTAAATATACCTTATATTGATCGATACTATATGTTACATAAACAGAAACATATCTTTAGAATAAAATATTTCAAGTCTAACCATTAAGCATTTTGAACTAAATGTCTTTCAAAAGTATTTTGTCGTTGTTTTAAACTCAAGCACACAAAAATAAACCATACTTTAGAATTTAAAATGTTGTATGTGTATATGTACTTTATATAAATAAACGAAAAAGCCACAATTTCCTACTGGTTGTTGTGCTGTATTTCTAAAATATTCAGAATGTCTTTTGCCTGACAAAATTATATATTTTTTTTTGCAAAAGTTTATTTACATATATCTGCTGTGTTGTATAAATATACTCGTCTGTATCGTCTTGCATATAATATCTGCTTATGGTAAATTTTCATCTCAATGTGTTTTTATTTATTTACGTTTTTCTTCTTGCGGTTGAATATATTATTTTGCTTGAATTATCATAAATTTTAATACTGTGAAGTTCAACCAGCAAAATAAACTAAATAAATAAAAATTGAGTTAAGGTTGACACTATACTTGTATCCATATATACATTATATGAACTACATAAATTCTACTTCAAATAAATTTAGTTTGTCTAAGTGTATATATATATGTATATACGAGTATATAGTTGAATTACGTACATACACGAGCAGATATGTCTGGAATGAAATGAATTAATTCAAAACAATTTCCATTTGGTTTGGTCTAGCTAAACGTGCTTATAGTTGGAATTTACTTACATATATAAAAAATATTATGTTCTCTAAATTAACTTTTCTACTGTCTTTTAGATTATTTGGATATATATTTTGATAACAATTCACATTTAAAATCAAATGTCGCAAAGATAAAATCAGATGATTGGTTTCCATATAAATATATTTCGAGACAATATAGTGTTCACTAAGTTTAAATTATGGTTAATCATAACAACAATAGGACTAAAACGAACATAGGTGCTGTTAAATTATATTGTTTCGGAATTAAAATACAATGTCTGGTGTATATAGACAGAAACTGGTCGATTGTTATACTCTAAGAAAAATTCAATGTAATTTTACGTTTATTATAAATGGCAATAGGATGCCATTTATAAAGAAGGTAAATTTACATGAGTGGTGTAATAATAGATATTTACGTACATTGTAAACTACAATTGCTCTAAAATTCGAAAAATTTCTCAAAAAACAGTGTAAATTTTACCCAAAGTCGTATACAATTTTATGCAAAATTATAATTAATTGTGTAAAATTCCGCAGAAAATCGTAAAATGTGCTTGTAAAATTACAAGCAAGCTGGCATATTTAAACAAATATATAAGCTAATATACCTCATAAATTGCGGAATATTACATTTGTTGTGTAATTTTACTAAACTTAGAGTGTAATTTTCAGATTATATGTATAAAATAGAGTTGTAAACTTACCAAAAATCGGGTAAATTTAAACAAAGAAAGTTGCGGATTTACGCCATTAATTGCGATAAAAATTTCAGCTGCCCACAATTTACATAAAAACGTGTATTCGTTTTGCCACATATGAAGCCCATAATATGTATAGCTATAAATCAGTTTATTTATGATTTTATAATCTTTAAATATATAAATTCATTAATTTTTATTAGCAATACATATAATGCTTAGAGCAGAAATGTATATAGTTCCATAATGCATTACTACTATATGCCTTGTTTATATTTATTTCTAAACCAAGTTCCAAACATTGGAAATGTTGAATTACTTATATAAGTAACTTCATTGACGAGAACCCATTATAATCATAAGAAATGTAATACACGAAAGAAATAACAAAATTTACTTCATGATAGGTCAGTATACCATACATACATACATTTATTTAAAATGAAAATTCAAAATATCGTTATATAAATATAAGATGTGTTATTTAAATAATTATTAATCTATAGTTAATATTTTTTTTATATAAGCTTGGGTTTAATTTAATTAGTAATCTTAAATACTAATACTAAATCTCTAAGCTTTGTAATTTTAGTATTAAATTATTAATTTTTGAAAAATTGTTCATATGCTTTTTGGTTCCTCTGACATTACAAGCGTAGTGTTGTAGGTAATAACGTACCAAAAATTCCATCGTCTGCGAAATAGCTTTTGGATAAAGCATATTAAAATTATAATAGAATGAAATAATTATAGCCAACAGATTTGGAAAAGTTTCATTTTTAAAACTTTTAATCAGTTCTTTCTCGATAAATATATAGCACGTTGTATCATCATCTCGAATTGAGCTATCTGTAAATAATTTAAGGTGATTATTTAAATTATAAATTTTATGTAATATTTGCTTATACATACTTAATATTCCCATCCAAGGAGAATTGGTTGTGCAGGCTTCTTTGATGTTGTCCAATGTGGAACCAAACTGTAAAGCCAATTTGAAATTAATTTTTGAAAATAATTTATACTTTTAAAAAACTACCTCAAAAACTTTGAACAAAAATGTATAATCTTCGTTAAAGTAGAAACACAAAAAGGTGATGATATCCATACAAGAAAATTCAATTTTTCCTTTCCTAAATTCCCGAATATTCTTGTTATTTGTTGTATTCATAAATCGCAAAATTAAATTTTTTTGTTGATTAAACTTATGTTCGAAATTAGAAATATCAATGTTCATTAGTTCCTGAAAATGCTGGAAGATTGTAAGTTTTTCGAACAGGAACGGCCATTCTTTTTTAATCTCTTGAACACTTGGAATATTTTTCCGGTCGTTTAAATATTTCCTTTGCACAGGAAAGCAATCCTTCATAAACTTTGTTATACTTGCTCGGTCATCAAGTGTTTTAGATTCTTTTTTGTATAAACATTGTAAACTTTTTTGTTTTGATTCGATGCCCTCGATCGTTTCTCCGCAAGGTACATTATGCGGTTGCCAATTAACGCAAGTTTCTTTTAATACGTTGGCAGTTTTTCTTTGTTTTATTGGTACATCTGCATTCAGATCTGTCATTATTCTTTTAGGAGAACGATTAAGAAACCCGTTCCGGTTTTTCATGATGGTTATTAACGCCATCGGAATACTGGAAATTATAATATTATCTTTGTCTCTTTGAATAAGAGAATCCGGATATCAAGCGGCCACTTTTTGAGCTACGGTTCGTATGATTGACATCGGAATAAAAAAAGAAATGCTGCGCAGTTCGTCAACCAGAATGTTTGCCAAACAATTCAGTCTTTTTCCAAGGCATATTTTTCGATCCAGCATAGACATTATATCGGACGGGATTTTTTGCCACGGAATAATGAAATTCGAAAATAACAAGGCGCATTGTGAGTTTTGCGAAGAAGTTGATGTTAGAGCTGAACTTGACATGCTTAGTGTATCATCTAGTGAGACGTTTATAACAGTACCATTAACAACATTATTAACATCATTATTTTCTGTTACTTCAATTTGTATATTGTTATTTGGAATACGTATGAATTCCTGCATTTCTTGTAAATTCGAAGCCTCCATGGGACTGTACGAGAAAATTTCATTGGTATTGACGGTGCTAGTCGACGGATAATTTAAAGGTACCTGCGATGTCCATTGTTGTTCATCCTAAAGTATTATAAAAATACTCTTTTCTTCAATGTAGTAGAGAAGAATGTTGTCATCGCAAATTTCAGTTCCGTCTGATTCTAGTACAATTGTTGTGCCATTTAAACCAAACGTATTAGCTTTAATTAAGAGAATAAAATAAATAATTAATTAAACTTGTTGAATGTAAAATTGTGATTAATCCACTTTTGAATTTTAATTTACCTTTTTGTACCAAGCATTCAATTGAAGGTAAAGTAAAAAATGTTTTTTTTTGTGATCTACTGTAGTTCCAAAGTTTTACTGGATATTCTTTATCCATTTTTCGATGGATTGATGTTCAAGTTCAAGTTCTTTTACAAATGATTATTGACAAATATTTACAATTTTAAAATTATGCTTAATATTATATTTAATCTTAATTACTTCACGTTGATTTCTTATAATATACCACCTAATACGTTTTTATTTTTAGCAATTGCTTATCAGCTCGAAACTGATCAATTCAAAATAGAGCAACTTCATAAATAATATAAATAAAAACTAATTCTTAAATTAATATGTATAGTTTAATGTAATATGCTTCTACTCTAGAAATCGTTCGTCAATAAATGAACTTGACGGCGAAAAATAATATTTTTGTTTTAGTTTTAATAAATTTAATGTTTTTTTTAGCAAAAGTTTGTCAATCGAACACATTGAATAGGAGCCATCCTCAATATAACTTTCATACAAAACACGACATTCATTATACCACATCTTAATAAGTTTTCCATAAAAAATAGCTTTTTCATACGATTGATTCAAAAATATTGCTTTAATATTCAATATTTCAATAATTCCTAGTTCGTCACAATTTATTAAAATAAAACTATTTTCTTTGTATATTAAATTCAAATAAACTATTCTTTTTGTTACAAATCAAAATTCTATAGGCAAATTTATGTTAAACATCGATGGTAATAATTCCTCTACATTATGACTGATAATATTAAGTTGAAATCGATCTTTGGACAAACCGGCTTGCATTATTTGGTGATTTTTAGCTAGCGTATAACTAATATTTTTAAAATTTCTAGCTGTTCTTGCTACTGTTTTAAAATATTTATTTTTTTGCTCGAAACCCATTGTCCATAAATTTTTTAGCGGTCCAAATTTTTTTATTAACTCTGGGTAATGAAAGATATAATGATGCTTGGGTCGTAACTTTAAGAGAGGAAAGCTATCTTTTCTATATTCATAATAAAGATCAATGAAATAAGCTAGTAAAGCAATTTGACTAGATGATATTTCAGGTGCACATATTAAACGACACATTTCTATCATTGTTAACAAGAATTTCCATACAACATCGGTATAGTCACTTATATTGTTTAACATAACTAGTGGCATCAAAATTAAAATATGATAAATCTCGTCAGCTTTTCCCGGAATTTTCGTCATATTTGTTTCAATTTTTGGGAAAGATAATGAAAGTTGAAATTCTTTCCTAAGAGATGAGAGTTTAAGATTAATAGCATCAAAAGAAATAATCTTAAATTTTAAAAAATGTTGTAAAACACACATTAAATCATAAGGAATAATTCCTTCAAATAGATCATGTGCTATACAAGGAGGTAGTCCTGGATTGCATATGTGAAAATGCTGCAGCTTGTTAAAAGCGGTGTCTGATTTAACTCCATTTTTAGATTCGTTCCCTACTAAACTATCAACATCATACATATGACTTTGCACAGTTCGAGTTTCATCTGATTTCAAATTATAATTTGCCAAATTACCTCTAGTAAAATAACACCAACGACAAATAAACTCTGATTTGCTGAAATTTTCTACAAATCCACCTACTTGATGGCTTCCCAAATTATCACCATAAATTGCATACAAACATCCGTAAAATTGTTTTGACATATTCGAAAAGGAATCATAAATTGTGATGCCTTCTTTTTCTAAAATAATAAGATCATCTACCAAAGGCTCTAAAATTTTGCTAAACCCAAATTTTTTAATATGTGTTTCTTTGCATAAAAGAACTAATTGGATATTATGAATTTGTGTTCGGTACTTAATGTTTAGGTTGCCTATTAACATATAAACACCAATAAGTTTATGTTTTTTTTTAGACGATCCTAAAGGGTTACAATTTTCAAATGCATCTTGGAAAAGTATTATCTCAATGTTATTCTGGTTGAAAAAATCATTTGTTTTATATATTGTACCATCATTATAATCCATAAAAACATTTTGGTTTGTTTTTTTCTTTTCATGAAATAAATTGAGAAATACAGAATCAGACATTAAAGATTTAATCGTTTCTAATATAGGCACATAATGATAATAACATACATTGTGATAATTATCAGCTCCTAATATGTATTTCCGTGGCATAACATAGGCAGATTTATTTTTCATATACTCCTCCCGTTTATATGTAGAACTAAATTGCCCAATGTCCGCTAAATGTTCTTTTATTAAATCTTTATTTAAACTCTGCCTATCGAGGATAGTATACATTTCTTCATGTAAGAATTGTAAAGCTGTATCTGGCACCTTAAACTTATATTTTAGTCTGCTGAATAAATTTTCAAAAATATTTGGTTCAACCAAATCGATATTGTTTGAACTTCGAAAGTTTGGTATTCGAATGGGACAATTTTTTCTTTTTATAATCGTTTCTATATCGTTATCGTTTAAACTAAAATCTTCAGAAATAGAAGAGTTTCCCTTATGTATTACTGTTTTTGTATCCTGTACTACTCCTCTATGCTTACGATACATATGTGAATTGAATGAAGAAACATTTAAAAATGATTTCAAACAATTTGCGAACGAACAAATAATAGTGCGGTTAACATACTTTGGTGTGGTTTTAATTAATTTTTTCTTAACGCTAGTTCTTATAGGATGGCTTCTAAAGCAATGGGATTGAAAACTTCGGTACATTGAAAATTGTTTGTGACAATTCTCCTCTAAGCAAATAAATTGTATATTATTTTTACAGCTATGAGTATATAAGTGTTTATTATAAGCTTGTATAAAATTAAAACTTAATCTACAATAGTCACACTTAAACATTGTTGCTTAACTAAATATAATAGTGATCAAATTAATTTAATTTCCAGCGTTTATTGCTTTAGCTAACTCAACTAAGACAATAATCATATAAATTACATGCATACACGTGCACTTACAATTTTTCACTATTTACACATTGACTTTATATTAACCGTTTTTGACACTTATTCAATTGAAAAATATATTCACTGAAATGAATGTATATTATTAAAACTACTATATACAATAATATGTATATATATTAGTATTTATTCAAATTTGTATTTAATTGTTGCCACTTTTATATTCACCACTAGATATCTATGTACGTACATATATGTTGTATCTATAAAGACAAATGAGATAATTTAAATTGAGATGCGCAATTTAATGAATACAATTTAATCAAATCTATCACTTATACTTACTTTATTAACTTTATTAACCGTTTTCACACGTTTTATTAAAACATTCACGTCATAAACTATTATATTTAATATACTTATATATGTATATTACGATATTAAAACACTATATAACAATACAATAAAATATAAGTGTTCGATTTTGTACAAATTTGTATTTAATTTTGTGCCACTTGTAATCACCGCACTTGTAATATCTATGTAGATGCTGTAATATATCTAAAGACGAATGATAACGAACTGTAAATTAAAATGCGCACGTTATATGAATACTATCATTTTCACGTAAAATTACATCGTTTGTGGTAATAAGTACATAATAAGACGTAAATTTACCTAGTTTTGTGAATCACATACACAATGGACTGAAATTTACGACTTTTAACGTATAGTATTACATAAGCCAGGTGTAAAAAAATGCATTTTAATATAATTTTACACATTTCTATGTAAAATATTTTGTGTGCATCTTTTTGGTGGAATTTTGCTTCTGCTTCGCAAATTTAGATAGAAATCAACGTAAAAATACAATAATTATTATGGTAATTTTACGATTTACTTTTTCTATTTTTTAGAGTTTTTATAAAATTGCAGTATCGTCCGCGAATCTTGCTATTTATGTCCCGCTTATGTGTGTTTGGTAAATCACTTGTGTAAAGTAAATACAACACTGGCCCTAGCATGCTACCATTGGAGAAGCCCTGCAGATACCCTCTTTAGCTTGGAGAATTATTCTTCACATCTAACTCGTAAATATCTTTTATTATTTTTGAGATTATTTTTGTTCTATTCGTCGAAAGCATTAATTCGTCCGCAAATTAAATTGCGCTGTAACAATCGACAAGTGGTGAAATATTTCTTCTGCCGATCAGCCACAGAAGCATTTGTTCATTCGATACTTCTGCAAGAAATGTTTAGACCCTGTATGCCAGCAATACTCAAAACGATGTGCTTCTTTTATTGTTTCAAATGCCATAATGAAGATGCAGCAATGGATGTTACTGGAACAATTAATGAATAAAATAAAATCTACATTTATAATTATTTTCGCTCTATTAATTTATTTACTTACAATCCTAATCATTAAATGCTTACTTACTTATTAAAACTTAATAATTTTACTCAAATGTAATGAAATACCTCATTAAAAACCAATAATTTTTTAGTAAATAAGTTTAATTCGCCAACTTTTATTCCAATAATGTGTTTGAGTAATAGCTAACTGTAAATTCTGAGTTGATTCTTTGTTGCTATTTCCAACATCCAAGAATGCCGTGTCATCAGCAAAGGTCGCCACAGTATTGTTTTTTAGTACAGGGAGATCATTAGTGTACAATAGGTATAGCACCGGACCTAATACACTGCCCTGTGGTACTTCTGCCTTGATTTCTTTCAATTTGGAATGGGAATCGTTTAATTTTACTCTAAACAATCTATCTTTCAAGAATGGTTCTAATATTGTAGTGAATTGCATTGGTAGTACAGTTCTTAACTTATAGTTAAGTCCTTCGTGCCAAACTTTATCAAAGGCCTGTGCAACGTCTAAGAATATCGTTGAGCAGACTTTTTTATCCTCTAATGCTCTTTCAATAATATTAGTTATTCTGTGTACTTAATCTAATCTTTGTTTTTATCTCATACATGACTTCTTTGTGTTGTTCGTAGGAATTCTTCACTTTCCTGTAGAATCTCTCCAGTTATTATTTCGGCTTCTAATGATTGGTCATCATGTGGTTCAAATATTTTTTTGCAGCTATTTTTTTTATCTTCTGTTCTGATTGGAGGATCTGCATTATTGACCTTTTAATTCTTTTGGTTGCTAGTTAGTTTTTGAGGTAGTTACTAATATAGATTCGTCTTTCAGATCTTTGATTTCCTTTTTAAGTAGCTGAGTCAGATTGTTTAGCTTAGTTTTGTCACGATGGGCTTTAGTTTGTAGCCATATTCTCCTTGATCTTCTTTTTTCCGCCAAGACCTCTCTAATTTCTCTAGGGTAATTGTTTCCATTAATTTTCTTTTTAACTTCAGGGGTGTTTCCCACTGACTGCTGTATGTCACATATGAACTTCTTAACGGTTTGCTTCTACATAACATTTGTATTTTTAGCATTCATGTTTTTAATTTTTGATATTTTGCAATTCAATAGCAACACAGCATCCTCTGTAGTAATAGCTGGTTGGTTTTCTCCCCAATGTACGCATCAAGGCTGTACACCTGTGGGTTTGAAACAATCTCTAGTATGGTATTTTCCTGGACATTTGACACATCTGAGTTCTTTGTTACGGTATTTTTGAGTATGTCCATACGTTTGACATTTTTTACTTTGTCGTATAAGCCTAGATCTTCTTAGGGGCCGAATCTATGCGCTGAATGTCAGCATATACATGTTCAGAGGCTGCTTACTTCTCCGTTTTACCTAAATTGATGCGTCAGTTGCATTAAAACCCTTTCCTCTCAGGTCCTCAATTATTTTTTCTGGTTTACCTGTAGAGTGCAGATTTTCAGCCTTTACCCCATTGGTCAATTTGTCATTTCTCTGAAATGAGAAGGTTTCACCATCTTCTAAGTTTATTTTGATGTTCTTTCCACTTCAAACTTATCTGTTTGAGTTATTATGTTTTAATTTTCTCATAGAGTAGATCATAGTTTGTAACTCCATCTATAACTATTGGGAATGGTGGAGGTAATTTTTTTAAATTGTTTTGGATTATTTTAGGAATTGTCTCTTTTAATTTGAGGAGGAGTAGGTGTATCATTCCTTCTCATTCTTTTCGTGAAGCTAATTTTTCTTCGTCCGTATGGTATTCTTGTTCCATTACTTTTCGGGTAGGAGGAGAATCAACGTTTTCCTTTGCTTTAAGGGCTTTAACTTCGTTTTCAAGAATCCTTATGTGTTCCTGCACGCAAGCAATTGTATCATTTAATTGCTTGTTTAAATTGTTATATTCAACCAATGCATCTTTGGCCTTACGCAATTCCTGAAACAGCATTTCTTTTTTAGAACAATCATTGTTCTTTGGAAAAGAATTTTTCGGCAATTACACATTTTTTGTAGGTATTATTTTGTTAATCTTCGTGGTGTACGTGATACAGGCTTTTGTAGGAGATCTCGGTAGAACCTGACTCTTTTGGAGAGGAGTGATATTATCCATTTCTGATTAAATTATTCGAGTATTACGATTCCTCAACATATCTTGGGAGGTTTTCTGATTATAGTAAAGCTCGTCCCCACCAGAACGCTTGGGACCGGTCTCTGACGAGGATGGATTTTCTTGAAAATCAGGTCTGCCACCTGAAGTATTTGTTTCCACATTCGTTGTGTCCACTGCTACATAATTTATAGTGCATTGCACTCGCATTTAGTATTTAGCCGATGTATAATTGTTGCCTAATATGTGTGTAACCAATAGCCAAAAAAAACTATACTTAACACAAGAGTTGAATGATTTGGTTATGACTACAAAACAAAGTAAAACACAAAACATAATTAGGACGAGCTACAAAATAATTTTAGCACATTTGTAAATTAATTTTAGTGTTGTCTGCAAGTGATCAAATATCCAAGAATACAAAAAATTACTTAAACAAATATATTAAATTCATTCTGATTTACAATTATCCCATAATTTACCAGTCACAGCAATTAATATAATCCCTAACACTATCTGTATATTGTCGCCGCAATCGTTGCAGAAAAATAACTTTATTATCGTTGGTGTTAATAAAATGAAAATGTCGCCTTATATGTACACAAAACATATAAATAATATTATAATACATAGCGCTTATCTTGAAAAATTAAAAGAAATTTTCCTACTGTGTGTGTGTATACCCATACATAGTTCACAGCTATATTTTAATCTCTAGCAAAAGCTTTCTGCTGTATTTCTATTCGCAGAGACAAATTAAATTTAGCTATATATAGAGAATAAACAATATAAGTTTTATATATTTTGTGCTACTTACTATAATATTATGTACGAGTATATATACAGCTTTCAAGAAAATTGTTGTGTTATGTTGTTTTCCAAGTTCGAGATAATTTAAATTAAAAGTTCAAGTATCGAACAAGATGCTTATTCACCTACTTTAGTTTATGTACAAATACAATTTATAAATAATTAGATTAAATCTTATATATTATATATGTATACGTATATATAAGGTTTTTGACAGTTGACATTTGTTAATTGTATCCTTGCGTCAAACGATCTGCATAAAAGCATAAAATATCTATAATGTCACACATAAATTAAAATTACCATAATTTTGTTAAATCTAAAATATATAAATGCTGATATTTTCAAAAAATTCATATAATTCGTTATAACATGAACTTATTATATACGAGTATGTACATAAAAAAAAATTAGAAATAATTTTTAACAGACAGTTTAAAATTAAAATAAAATAAAATAAAAATTTTTGCTATGTTCACACAATAAAATAAAAAATGTTTTCGCTGAGTTTCTATTTAATTGGATTATTTCCATAAATTAAATTGAAATAGGGAAAAATAAATAATAACAGCTTTTAATAATATTAATAATCATCATCATGAAAATAAAAAAATAAAAATAAATGAAAGCACTAAAAATGTTAAATAAATAGAATTTTATCAGTATATGACGTACAACTTGTTACATAAGCAAAATATAAAAATATGGAATAAAAATATTTTAATTATTTTTAATAATTTGACGATTTAATTTGTTTATACTTAATTCACTGGCTTAGGCTATAATTAATATTAACATTTTGTTAAAATGGGTAATCGATATTTACGATGATTTGATTTATAGTGCTAACCTATTAATTATGACTTTAGCTAATTTTAATGATGTGTTAGATTTTGGAATAGGTATTGAATGTTAAATAGGTCGGGCCACGAGTCAAGAGTTTTGCAAAATAAATTTGATTGGCTCTTTAGCTCAACACTTGCCCAGATCAAATTATGAGGTTAATGACTGTGCACAAATAAATGGTCCGTTTGTATGTATACGCACGTATATGTATATTGGTTAGGTTTTTTTATTCTTCTCTCTTATTTTTCTTATTTTGTTTTAGGATGAGAGTTTAAAAACTTAGGTGGATTTGATGAGTTGGTAAGTGTGCTCCGGATCTTAGTGGTAAGTTGATGCCATTCTGGTTGTCATTTATATAGTTAGCTGATATATTTCGTTGTAAAGTGGTCAAGCTAGCATATAGTCATCTTCGGGAAATCCTACCCCAATCCCTGAGCTTAGTCAGCAAAATCTGACCACCCCGAAGCTCTGATTATATTGATCAATAGCTTTTTCGGTAACGAGAAGCATTTTATTTTGAACCGAGTTCGTCTCGCGATCCATTCATGCCACCTCATTTCGTTACAGGAGGTTGATGATTTTGCTTCAGTATTTCCCACAGCGAGTTGCAATTAGCGAAATTAGAGCATCCGGTACTATATTCTGTGAACCTTTAACGTGCTCGGTTTTAAAATTCATCATCTGAAGCCTCAAGGATACCGCACCAGCCGCCAGCCAAGCCTTTCTGTGACATAACCTACTTTAGACTTGATTGATGGACCAGGATAGTGAACCGAATTAATATATGATCGGTTCTTTTTAACGCGATAGAACGCACTCAATATTGGCGGCTGAAACATCGCTGCGAATAAAAAACGGTCAGTCATAATTAGGATTACTTAGCATCGGTGCCGTAGTAAGCAAAAGCAAAAATTTCAGCTCCGCGAAAGCCATCTATCGTTTGTACATTGAAATGTACTCCCCTGTTTTAACAGATTTTTTATAGGGGCGGTAACGTAAGTATTATTCATAATAAATTGTTCATACCATACGACTATATCCAACAAACGTTGGGTTTGTTTGACGTGTTGCTGCAGAAAAATCACGAACAGCAGCCCTTTTCAATACAAATATACATTATTCACCAAATTGATAATTATAGTCCTCCTTTTTACCACTTTGCGACTGTCTGTTATAGATGGATGTATTCCTTGATTCTGCTTGAAGTGACAATATAAAAACATACGAAATCACTTTGTCCATTAGACGGGTCAAAGTTTGAGGTGAGTTGCGTAACCCAAACGACATTACTTTGAAGTAATATAACAGTCTTCCTATGGTACTTTCCCTAGAAGATCTGGCCAAGGGTATTTGTCAAAAGGCATATTCAAGGTTAATATAAAATATTTCGTATTATTTAGTCTATATACTTAATAGTCCGTTAATTATAGGTAAATAACATCCGCCCTGGTTGCTACAATTAACTTTCGTGAAGACCAAGATCTTTCGCATTCTTCTATTACATCTAACTGAACCATATGGTCTATATAGTTAAGCGTATAGATAATAGCTGCTAGAGAAACTGAATAATTCCGTTACTCGATCGGTGCCGAATTTCCCACGTCTATGCAGTGTTCATGTCTATGCAGTGTCACTGAGCATATTACCCATAGGAGGAACGTTGAATGCGCTTCAAAATTCTATACCCAAGTGTAATTGATCTTTGGATAAAACGGAAGTGTCTTTAAGTTAACTACGTAACTATAAAACCAACTAGACTACCTGGCAATGATTTTTGTCAACGTCGATAATTAAGATAAATATCATCAACCTACGATATTTTAGCTTTTTGAACTCGAATGAACCAGTTCACAGTTGTACTTGGAAGAAATTTTATAAATTTTAATAAACAACTTCTTTATTAGTTTATTAACAAATACAGCATATATTTTACATTCGTCACATCTCTGCAAAATTTTAGAAACAACGTTAGCAATTGACAAATAATTATTTAATTATTTTAGTTTTAATTTTATCTCCTCTATAGTTATGGAATAATCTCAGAACTTCGAAAAATAGTATATTGTATGTAACAGATAATAAAACGGATCATTTTAGATAACTTATGGAAATATACTTAAATTAAAACTTTTCAAACCTAACATAATTGTCGGAGAGGATAATTGAAGGATATTTTAAAACTGTCACCGTCCATATCACGATGACATTCTAAAGAAATCTGGCCACCGTAGTTTAGCACTAGTTTCCAAAATCACACTATGAATTATCTACATTATCGATATTATCTATATGAGTTGTAAATACGGCAATACATTAGGGCAAACCAATTTGTCATATATAATTCCACACCAAATACTTTACACTTGCATCATCTTACAGGTAACACATCTGTGATAAAATCTGGAAATTGTGTGGCAAATTACCTTATCAGCAAACTTTTCCATACCGGATAATGAAAGAATTATTACTTATTTTGGTTGCCATGATGGGTGTGAGTAGGTCACCGAAGAGAAGCCACGTTGATAATTTGGGAGACATCGCGCGTCAAACCGTTATATTTCCTATTATAAGCATTATAGATATAACTTGAAGGGGCATACGGGAAATATTGACAACACTACCATAGAAATCAAAGTAAATACTCAAATTCAGCTCATTGCTCAAATTCAAACACGATTTTTATTTTTTTTATTTAGATTTTGCCTAAATCACTAACAAATCTACGTTGAAATACTCTTTAAATTATAATTAAAATTTGATTCAAGTCCAAACTAGAATTTTAGCTGGAAAATAAATTCTCTCTTTTTCAAAAATTATTTTCTATAATCAATGTTTGATTGAGTTCAAACACAATTAATATTTAAAAAAAATTGGAGATGCCGGGGATTGAACCCGGGACTTCTCACATGCGAAGCGAGCGCTCTGCCACTGAGCTACATCCCCTATATTTAGTACTTAAAAATATATAAAATTCACTCAAAAATTGTTCAAATCTAGTTGAAGATGTTACCTTATTCTCACTCATATAATTAAACTAAAACAACTACAGATTTAAGATCAGATTCATACTAGCATTCTACTACGAATATCACGTATTACGGAAAATCAAATATGAGTAAATATTTATGATTCAAATTGCACTCAAACTTTATTGAAATCGATACGTTAAAAGGTCTGTTAAATGCGTTTTAAATTTAACTCCATACTACAATTCTACCTTGAATTTCACTTATAAAAATCTACTCAAAATATATAATTTAAAATTTACTAAAATTTAGAAAATCATTTTTACCCCAATTTTGATTTCTAGCAATGTTTTTCAAATGTTAGTTTTCATATTGCTAGCATCAATCTTTATTTTAGATCTGCCGAATTGTCTTGCAAAATCAGTTGTTTTAGATTCTTTCAATTTAATTTAATTTTAAGTCGCTAGTTCATAAGATCATTATTTGAAGATTTGATCTTCCAATTCATAACAGTTTCAATTTCTAAATTAGTTTATTTCTAGCTCATCAGGGATTGGCAATTACGCGTCATCTAATATTTTCTACGTCGCCGCGTCGACAATACGTAGACAATGTCGACAACGTGTCAACACGTCGACAACGTCGACAATGTAAAAAATAACTAGTAGTGATTTAGTACATTCATTGTCTTATATAGTTTAAAGTCAATAGATTATAAGAAATAATTTTAAAATCGAGCCAAAAATCCATTACATATAATATTAATAATACATGTATAAAAGATAACTTATGTAGCTAACCAAAAGGTTTATATATTTTCATTCTACTTGCGTTGGGAACTAATTTGATAAACTGCTTTAGAATTTACGTTTTTCGTAAAAAACGTGAAATTATCGTAGGTTGTCGACGTTGTTTTAATTGTCGACTTTGCCAACAAATCTCGTCGAGTAATCTACGCAATACTTTACGTGTCGACAACCGAGTAGATTACTTGGCGTAGTCTACCTCGCCCATCCCTGTAGCTCATTCCAAATTCAAAATTTATTTAATGAACACCTCAAGATTTGTATATGCTCGAATGAGAGAAGAACGAAAGGAAGATCGAATGAAGTAAATTATGTACAATAGTTTTTTACAATATTTGCCAGAATCAGAGATGGGCATTTACGCGTCATCTATTATTTTCTACGTCGACGTGTCGACAACCCGTAGACAACGTCAACAACGTAGACAACGTCGATAATGTAGACAATTCCTATAGAGTTTTTTACAATATTTGCCAGAATCAGAGATGGGCATTTACGCGTCATCTATTATTTTCTACGTCGACGTGTCGACAACCCGTAGACAACGTCAACAACGTAGACAACGTCGATAATGTAGACAATTCCTATAGAGTGATTTTATAAATTAATTCTAAAGTTTATAGAATTGCACCATCAATGCATTTTTTAATCTACACTTTAAAAGAAAATTCTTTTTAATCTGCAAATGTATTAAAGAATTTTGATTTAGCAAGCGATACGCAGTTGTGGACTCAAGAGTCGGTTTTGTCACATTTTCCACAATGACGTCGATTCTATGCAAGTTTAGAGTAAAAATCGACTTAACTAATAAACTAAATGCCCAGTTGGTACGAAACTAATATATTTAGTGTTGTCTCAAAGGACTTGTAATACATGATGGAATTGGGAAAATGCCACCCATATTGTTATTCGGCGTCTAGTCCTTTGCATATATATATATATATATATATATATATGGTTAGATAAAAGGAACAACTTGATAGGAGACCTTGTGACGATTCTAGAAGATTAAACATGGTCATCATTCCAGACTGTTATCCTATACCCCACATAGAACATTTCTCTATGAACTTAAGCGATTATACTATATTCCCTAAAATTGACCTGGCCAGAGCATATCATTTAATACCTGTTGCTACAGAAGATATTGCTAGGACAGCGGCTTATTCGAATTCACGCGAATGCCTTTAGGTTTACGCAACGCTACTCAGACATTTCAAAGGTTCATGAACGAGGTAGTTAGAGGACTGGACTTGTAGCTTCTGTTTAATAGGTTTGTCGATTTTGATATCAATATTAAAACTCCAAAATGCGTTTTGTATTAATGCTCTTAACTTTCTAACTCACAAAACTACCCCTAAGGGGATATTCCTTTTCGAAGAAAGAGTTGAAGCTATATCGGTATTTCCAATGCCTACATCCATTTAATAAATTCAACAGTTTATTGGTTAATTCATGGAAGCATTCGCTTAGAATCAAAGTGAGCTTGCTCATGCAACACTATTATGTCATCCCTTATATGACGCTGCAGTGTTCAGTATTACTACTGATTCCTCGAATACCCCAATCGAAGCCGTCTTGCAGCAAATCATAAATGGATGTAAGGAACCCCTAGCATATTTCTCCAAAAAGTTACAACCAGTCGAAACGAAATATTCAGCATTTGATAGAGAATTACACGCCATAAATTTAGCAGTTAAACATATACGTTATTTTGTAGAAGTTTGAGAATTTACGATTTACACCTAACCTTGATATTCTCCAAAAAAGAAAGAAGTTCACGACAAGCTCGTCATTTTGATTTTATTTTGCAGTTTTCAACGGACATTCAATATATTGTAAAGATAATGTTGTCGCAGACAGTCTGTCACGCACAAGCGATAACGCAACCGCATCAATAATTACAGAAGCCTGACGAAAAACTTCTGAAATTACTTTATGGTTCCACTCGTTTCACAACTAGAAAATTAAAAATATATCGTTACTTTTGGCCAAACATGAATAAAGACGTTAACATCTGAGAACAGTCCTGTATTTCAAGCCAAATCTCTAAAATTCAAAGGCACATGAAATCGGAATTAGAACAATTTAAATATTTTTTGGTTGTTTTGAACACATTCATTTGGACATCGTTGGATCAATTGCACCACTATATGTATATATTTCATTCATACATTTTAACTGCCGTAGATCGTTTCACTAGATGGCCTTATGAAGGATATTACCACCGCAACTGTTGCAAACACTTTTGTGGAAAACGATATATCAAGATTTTGGGTACCTGTACGCATAACTACAGATCAAGGAAGCCAATTCTAATCTAAGCTTTTCTCAGAATTAACGAAGCTGCTAGGCTCACATCGATTTTGGAAAGCTTCTCATCACCCGCAATCTAATGTCGTGGAACGTTTTCATCGCCAACTGCAAGCATCTCTAAACGCGACAGGCGATACGATAAATTGGAGTTCACATATGTCAATAGTTCTTCTTTTCATAAGAGCTACACCAAAAGATAATATTAAATGTTCCCCGGCAGAACTAGTTTATGAACAACCATTAAAATGGCCATGTGAATTTTTTATGGAAGTGCCAGATGAACAACGAATAGACTCCGATCAGGTTATTAAATATCTACGAAATACTATGCGCAATCTAGTTTCAGCTGTGCCAGCGCATATGCTCTGAAAAGCGATATGTTTATTCCAAATAAGCTGAGTAAATGTGAGTTCGTTTTTATCCGGGTTGATACAATTTCTACTAGGCTGACATCTCCTTACGAACATTAAGTCAATATAAGCTAATTCGACGATTCAAGACAGATGTAAGAAAGATTATAAATCAATTCAGTTAACAATTGCATCTAAAAATATTCGGCAGTAGTGAGAAGAATGGCGGATGCGATAAGGTTGTTGGAATATATGCTTTTCAAATAAAATAATATTGCTACCAAAGTACCATTTGAAGTTATGCGGATACTCACGTGCATGATTTTAAACGTAACAACATAATTTGACATTTAGACCAATTCAAACGTTTCGTGCAATAAATATTCTTTAATAAAATTTATTGTTTGTTTGTATTTCAACACCCCAAGTGGATTCCCAATTTAACTTCAATAATTCTTTAATTTCTTCGTATTAGACTTACCTGATTTACAATTTTAGAAAAAACAGCTGCAAACTACCGCATTTTTTTCAAATCATAAAAATTTCTTAGTTGTTGACATTGTCTTAATTGTTGACGTTGGCAAAAAGCTGTGCCAAGTAATCTACGTAACGTTTTAAGTGTCAACAACCATGTATATTACACGGCGTAATCTACCTCGCCCATCCTTGGCCAGAATCCTTTTAAAGTTGGTAAGATTTGAACCGATTTTACTAACATTTAAAAATGTCCGGTCTAGATAAAGTAGGAGCGAAGTACTGTCAGTAAACGTAGGTCGCACGCAAAACGCTGACATCGCAAACTAATTTGATCGCTAATGACAGAATTTGAATTTAGTAGTGGATTTTATTATGCTGCCAGTTGCCGAGACGTAGAGTATGACTTAAACTACTTACTGCGGGCAATATTTATTGTCAACGCCGACAATTAAGAAAACATCAATCACATAGGATACTTTAGCATGTTGAATGTTCACAGTTCACAAATTAAAATTTGACCTTCATAGTTTTAATTTTTTTTTTATTGAGATAAGCCTATATGGACTGGAGAAATTAAGAGATTTTACAGATCAGATTTTACAATTGACCATCTACATACATTGTATAGGTCGAACGACGGTTCGGCCTATGAATTCTGCACTCCAACAGAAGATCATAGATGTATTCTTATAATCATCCTGATCGAAATCATGTCTCTATTGGGATCCGAACGCGGTACCTTCCGATTCAAATATCACAGCTTTAACCGCGGTGCTATTTGCTCGGTAAATATTGCCCCTATAGTTGTGAAATCAACAAACATTATAACAGATGAACAGGGAAAACTAGAAACAGGATCATCACCTAGTTATATGAAAGAAAGACGTATTTTGTTAAAATAATGTTAAATGTTTTTGTTTAAACCCAGATATTCACATTGAACAGCAAAATGAGAACAACACCTCTATGCACAGAACTATTGAAACTGCGCTAGAAGGAAAAATAAATTAAAAAAATAAAAGCGCAGTGAATCAAATTATTAGAATTTTTAATTGCGCAGAGAAGTGGCTCTATGAATCGCTGAGAGGATTATCTAGGCGGTCACCGTCCACTAAGGTACACCATGTTATCGCGTTTCTAATAACGAGACAGAACACACGAACCACTATCAAAAATTTAATGCGATTTAGTTAGATGCAAGAAATAAATTGTTACATGTTTGAATTTTTAATTGCAGATTAAAAAGAAGGTGAAGTTTTGCAGCAGAACATCACACTCTTCTATTGCATGCGTTAATTGTAGTCAACACCATAACTCATATAATTATTTAGAATGCAGAAACAAAATTCCATAGGGTTCTCAAATTTTACATTTTATATCACAAGTCCTTTTATTGCAGAATCGTGATTTAGTGAAACTGAACGTAACCCAAATAAATCTACGGATTGAGGTCACATGATTAAATAACTAGGCAGTCAAGTTTGCAGAAATAGGTAAAATCAATCTGGGTTCTACCGAATATAATGGAAAATCACTACCAGCATATATACCGTATAGATCGAAGCAAGGTAGATGAATATAATTTAAGCGGAACAACACTAATTGCTGATCCTGAATATTTTTTACCGAACATGATTGTACTATTCAGAAAACTGGGAAAAATCCAGATGTTCAAACTCACTGTTCCAGAACTGTACAGAACAAATGGAGACAAGTTTTGTTAAAAATGTTTTCTGTAAAATACGGTCAATTTATAGGACAATTTGTATTGTAAAGTTAATCAAACTCAAAATAAAGAGTTTTAAAAGCCAACATTGGACACAAATCTTCGACCTTAAAGATAAATTGTTTTATGGCCAGTACGGAACGTTCATGGAGCCTATAATATATTATTGGTCTATGAAAAATCTGTAGTTAATACCATTGATTTTATTTCTAAGTTAAGTTTACTTATTAAATTAATCAATACACAGATTTAGAAATTATACTTGAGTACAGCTTTCCTCGGAAATTATCTAGAAGCATTACCTCGCGGTGAATGGAATTATATTCATTCTGTTGGTAATCCACATCGTGCATCCCGTAGCATAAAACGGTATTCTCAGAAAATTATATCAAGAAAAATCAAATACATTATGTTATAAAATAATAAAAACAACGCCCTAATTTTTTTCCGTCGTGATTCAATTTTTATATTTTTATTCTGTATACTTAAATATATATAGTTAAGTCAAAATTGAATCAAATTTATTTGGCATTACATTTGGAGTACGTTAACTTAGGCTGCGGACCAATTCATGAGTAAAATTTTGATTTATACTTTAATTTTTGGTAAATTCATTGACCCTATCAAAAAGTAGGAGTACACAAAAGTAAATATTTAATGTTTAGGTTGTTCATTTTGTAATGATCTACGGATTGAGTAAGCTGAAAATAAACAAAATCACGTATTTCAATAAAATAAAAATACTAAAAATCGACTTTTACCTTAGTAATTGATTTACCCGTGGATTGGTCCGCAGCCTAAGTATGTAGTTTGAATAGCTGGTTTCTGATTTTGTTCCAAATTTTTTCATAAATATTTAAAAAAAAAATTAAAATTAGATTTACTATGAAAGAAAGCTTTCTTTGAATGACTTAGCTCGAGGCAATAATGAACAAACTATATACATACATATAACTTTTATTTTCTGCATTCGTATATTTGTTTATAATAATCCGTATATTCAATTATACAAATTATAAGTAGTAAGATGTATAATAAACGTTTGTATATAATACGTGATTTTCTGCGATTTTAACGTCATTAACTTTTCGCTTTGTATGTCGTTTCTTGTTCAAGGAAATTATCTTAAGAACTATACGTCAGTTTAGTACGAGTACGCCAAAGTTTTTATAAAATTAATTCCATATATACATATGTATCGCAAAAAATAAACAGCTCGTCAATTTTATAAGCTCGTAACTTATAAGAACTTAAAAAATCAAAGGAGTATTATACATTATGTGTGTGACAAATTATTATACGGATTTTATTATAGTGATGATGCTGCATTTGTACCATATCTATATATGTATACCGGAATTTATTTATAAAATTTCAATTCAACTATTATATATAATTGCAAAGATTCAATCAATACAAATACATATAATATATTATTTAGTCATTTAATTTCCAGTACAGAAAGCACAATAGGAGAAAATACGAATTTCGCCTGATAATGACAAGATTATCTGATTATACCATATCTATACACACAGAATACACGAGAAGACGTTACAGTCAATGAAAAATATAAAATTCAATTAGTGAAAATTCTATAGAAATTGTTATCTGTACAACACACAACAAAGCGAAAATAATGATGCTCCAAATTGGTTTCAAATATATAATTTGAAGTTGATTTTCGATAAATCTGTATATATATATATATATATATATATATATATATATACATCAATATATACACATACAAACACGAGAAAATAGGTCAGTTCCTTCTTATAATCCATATAATAATTTATTCCCTACAATATTCTATATGGTACTAAAACACTTTAACCACAAATTTCCCTTACACCATCGACAGCACACCACACACACACACAAAAAGAATAAAAAATAAAAATCCTATTGAAGTTATTTTATTTTTGTTGTCACAAAACAAGAAATGAAATCTAATATTTATCCATTTCAAAAACAGTATTAGATCCGCAACAAGAACGTATATATGTATATATATACATATATTTATGGAAAAACATAAAAAAAAAAACTTTTCTAATTTTGTTTGGGAGCTTTCGAGAGAGTATCAAAACCAAAACCGAAAAAAAAAGATCTAAATTCAAAATTGATATTGTTATAAAATAGATTGACAATTTTGTTTATGGGAAAATCAAGGTGGAAAAGGTGTTAAATTTAAATTACAATATTTGTGCGTGTGTGTGTGTGTGTGGCTTGGGGTAGAACTTTTTTGGTTATACACAAACAGAAAAGTTCTTTAGGTTTTTTTTTTAATATTAAGGGTGGTAATATACTCTTGTTATTAAAAAGATTTTTTGTTAGGTATATCAGCTTGATGCATGTATGTATGCTTTTGATTGTAGGTCGATAGAAAAATATAATTATATTTAACAACCAAAAATTTTTCCCTAGTTTGCGAGACTCGCGTAGGCATATATACCTATATACTTGAGTTGATTTTGCATACAAATTTTACAATTTACTTTACATTTTAGCAATAGACCAATGCAGTGAATGAATTTGACATGTTAACAATTAATTACAAAAGACATTATGATAACGTATCTATAATACGAGATCCCGTATATCTCTCATACGACATTTTTATTGAAATGTCTCAACGATTTGAGAATATTGGATAGAGTTTCTAAAGAAGGTTTGGTGACTATTAAATTCACAATTGAATAGAGACCTCCTATACTTCAAATAAATTTCAACAACATTAAAGTTTTTATAATTTATTATTTTTCAAATCGTTATACTCTAGATTTTAATATAAAATTTGTTAATATCAAAATTCTGAATTCTCAAATTCCTAAACTATTGAAGATTAAATTTGCCAGTTTGCAAATTTAAAAATTATTTGAAAACTAAATTAATAAACGATAAGTTCGTTAAATTAAAATTTTTAATTGAGAAAATCTCTAATTCGATATGTATCGAAATTTTCAAAATTAACTGTCAAATTTTGTAAATTTAATTATTTAATTTATTTCTGAATTCCCAAATTTTACGTATGCCATAAAGTATGAGCTTTTCTGTAATAATTGCCAAGAAGGGGTATCGGCAGGGATGGGCATTTTCGCGTCATCTTTTACGATCTATTACGACAACGCCAATAAAGTAGACAATTTCTAGAGTGATTTTGTGAATTAGTTCTAAACCACGGTAACCAAGTTTCTTTAGGATGAATGCCAAACAAAGATATAAATTGTTTAAAACAGTATAAAGAGGGTTGCAGCATTCAAAGAACAGCTTATAAAAATCGAGCTCAATTATGGTAAAAAAACTGCACAATTATGGTAAAAAAAATGTACAAGAAGATTATAACTTACATTAAAATTAATTAGGAGAACTCTGATGGTAACACGAATTCGAGTTCAGGAAGCCTTTGAGCTACTGAGTTATTAAAAATTCAAATCGTTCAGATAAACAGAACTTCGTCTGCTAACCGTCTCAGGAATTAAGTGTAAGCAATTCATAGCGAATCGTGATGGCAAATCAGCGCGGCAATTAATTATTAAATTTTTATCAAATTCGACATGTTGGATGGAAACTGGGCGACGGAACAAGGTTATTTCTTGACTATGATGGAACTCGACATGTTGGGATTTAATTAGGATTTTTAAGTGATTTTTGATTTGAAAAAAGTGGGATAAAATATTTTTTAGAAACAGGATTTAAAAATGAATTTTGAGATTATTCGTTAACCGATTATGATGTAATTCGTTCGGTTGAATGAAAACATGTTCGGTTGAAATGAAAATTCAAACGAGATTATTGAGATAAGTTTCGGAATATGACCTTAGGATAGTAATTAACTTTTACAGAAATAGCTTAGTTTCATTCCAGTTGTCATATTCCACTTTTTTTTCCCCAAAGTTAATAATATTCTACAACTTTATCTAAAAATCAATTTATAATCCTGTTTAAATCCAACATGTCGGATTTCATCAGAATCGATCAAGAAATAGCTCAGTTAAATTTCAGTATAGGTAAGCCAAAACTTCATTCTTGAATCATTTTATAATCCCATTGCTAAGTTTCATCAAAATTGGTTATCCAAATCTTTATTCAAAAATCAATTTAAAATCGCATTACCAACCAGTATGTGGAGATTTATCATAATTGATCAAGAGATAGCCTAATCCTCATCTAGTAGTCCAAATATCAGAATTTTGAAATGATAACGGTAGCTTTCTTGCGATTATCTGCTTGGGTTGAATTACTTGCGATGAATTGCTTGTGATAAACTAGTCGAGTACCAAAGTTTTGGCTAGAATAAGCTAGTTTACACTACTCTAAAAACACACTCTATATAAATGAAGAAGAAGAAAGGTGCTGGCAAAGTCACATCAGAAATTGCGTAGAATCTCATCTCAATTTTTTTTCATTTCTTCTTACGACTTAATTGTATCGCCCTTTTACAAAATACATCATTTTATTTCATACCGCTTAAAAATCGTAGGTTATGTTGATATTTTCTTAATTGTCAACATTTCGACAAAAAATCTTGCCCAGTAATTTATGTAATATTTTAGGTGTCGACAACCGCGTAGATTACACGGCGTAATCTACCTCGTCCAGACTTGGGTATCGGTATCTCAACAGCATACCCGTACTTTCCAAATTTCCAACAATAATTTAACTAAAACAGTTTGGTGTTGTGGTAAATTCAATGCACTGTATTCGAATCTGATTGTAGTCATTTTGATCTGAATCCCCACTTACTCTCCGCATAGATAAATACTAAAAAATTATGCTATAGTTACGGAAATTTAAATTGAAGTTGAGGACGTACATTTCCAGAATTATAGAATTCCGGATACCACTAGAAGCAGGATTAGAGGGTCTTTAATGGTATTTCCCGGGATTTGGTTTAATAATTGCATTCTTGAATCCTGGAATTGTTCACAGAAACTCCAGGGATGTCAATGGGCCCTTTCTGCCAATTCTTGGCAACTTATGGAGCAAAATCTAGATGTTGAGTCCTGAATGACAATTTGTTCATCGGTGTATTTGTATTGATACATTCAACAATCGTATATTTTTTGCCATAGCATACTCGATATTTTGAGCTAATAAATAAATTGTTTAAGTTCTTGCTATATATAAATATAATTTTAAAATTTAAAGTAATTTAGTAAAAAAGAGGCGGCCTTCTCTAAGTGATAAATCATTTAGAGCATTTGTTGAGCAATAAGAATATGAAATCATTATTTTTTGGGTATTGTTGTCACAATAATTAGTCTTTTATGTTAAAATTATATTTTCCATTACGTTATGGGATCAAAGGTAAATTATTAGTAAAAAACCACTTCTATAGTAAAAAATCATGGGATCCCGGAATTTTTTTTTAAATCTGCATTTTGAATCCGGGAGAATGACACCCTAGACAGGATGCGCAAAAAGGATTCGTTATATATGATTTTATGATTATGATGATGATGAACACATCTAAGATCCCCTGTTGAAAGTGCAGAATTCATGTGAATCATGAATTCTTCACTCTCCCGAATCATCGTTCATATAAAAATGGTGTATCAAACCGATCAGATCGGTCAAACAAACAATCACTCAAGCTATAAAAAAAGAAAATTTAATCGACGATTTACTATATTTACAAAACGTTCAAATGCTTCGTCAATTTGAAAATATTTCAATATTTCGATAAAACGATGAAACGTGTATACGTCCTTATTGATTCATACCTCGTAGTTTAAAAAAAAAATTCGATTTGTACATTTCCATATATTCCGAAAATCAAAATTTCGAATTTACAATATTGAATTTTTAATCGATTTTAAAAGTCTAAAATTTGCTAAAACTTTTAGATTTCTTAATTTCATTTTAAAATTCGAAAATTTGTCTAAAGTTTTTATCACGTATACGATTCTGAAGGTAACATTTAAAATTCAAATTGTTGAATTTTTAAAATTTGATTAAAATTTAATTTTTGTGTTAACTTTCGATCTTTTCGAAATATTGAGAAAGTTAACAAGAATATTGGAATATTAATAAGAATAATAACAGTTTTTAAAGGGCTTACTGGCTATTTAGATTTACGAGACATGTAAGTGCTTCCCGATCACAGGGGCAATATTGGAATATTACTCGAACTATAAAAGTCAGCAATAATTTTTAGAAAACTTACCGAAATAATACCAGAACTTTCATGTCCTAAAAATTCAAAAATTTCAAAAATTCTTTAAAATTTATAGAATTCCATGAATTTTAGTTACATGTTCGCACCTGCATTTTAAAGATTACAAAACACCAAAATACTTAAAAATGTATTAAATTTAAAAAATTTACGGGATTTAAATTTTGTAAAATTTGGATGGGTACGGCAATTTTTATAACATTTTTATGGTTTGAATATGTTTCGTTTATGATTAAAAATTTATTGAGTTTTGAAAGACTTTTTAGAGGCAGTCATCCAAACCGAATCCATTATGGATAGGTGAGGTAGCTTTTAGCGCTGTCATTAAGTATCTTACTCTACATCTTCATTATGATTAATAATGAGGCTACTCATGCAGTCTATATATGCTATATATGACTCTAGATATATGTATTTATAGTTAACGTTACGCAAGGCATGTACACCAAAAGTCAAGGCCAGTTCAATCAAAATCTCATTTGTATAATGTCAATCAATGATACTATACCAATAACACCAGCAACAAATAAAACAACGGATGCAGTATTTATCATTACTAACCGTAATTAAGTTACTCTTATATGATATCATGCTTATCAGCTTATAAATTAAATGTAAGATCAATAAAAAACATCATAACAACAACA
This sequence comes from Tipula unca, assembly GCA_951394425.1. Lineage (NCBI taxonomy): Eukaryota > Metazoa > Arthropoda > Insecta > Diptera > Tipulidae > Tipula > Tipula unca. Next base: position 218,406,923 of record OX596380.1, read on the forward strand.
TCTGTGTTCAAAAATGTAGTGATAAACGCGCAAATGTGTAACCCGCGTTCATTATTGTTTGTATACCTTTAACTATTACTATCTCAAATTGTTAAAGGTTTCAGTGGTGGTTAATTTTTTTTAAATTTTTAGCCCATTCTTCCATATTTTGAAATTTTCAAAATTCACAAGTTAAGTGAAAGGTAAAACTATACGGAGATCAATAAGTCATGAATTAGTGGTTATACCTGTGACGTTGAAATTGGGAAGTATCGCTTTCGATTCCCCATAAACGCAGCTCAAAAACGCAATTATTCATCATTAAGGATGATAGTGCAGAATCCATGGCTCGAATCATCGTTCAAGTCAATAAAAGCTGACATGAAGGCTTACAATGCGACAATTTAAATCAAAGCTGTACTCTAAACATACTACGACAGATTTGTGAAAGCCTTGAGTCCTAGAACAAGACAAATTCGACAGGTTGAGTTTAGTTAACAATTTGATAGGAACCGACGAAAAAATGCAAATATCCAATTAGGATTAAAATACTAGAAAAACCCTTCGGCATGTTTCATTCACGTGAATTGTAACAGGGGCAATATTGGAATATTACTCGAACTATAAAAGTCAGCAATAATTTTTAGAAAACTTACCGAAATAATACCAGAACTTTCATGTCCTAAAAATTCAAAAATTCTTTAAAATTTATAGAATTCCATGAATTTTAGTTACATGTTCGCACCTGCATTTTAAAGATTACAAAACACCAAAATACTTAAAAATGTATTAAATTTAAAAAATTTACGGGATTTAAATTTTGTAAAATTTGGATGGGTACGGCAATTTTTATAACATTTTTATGGTTTGAATATGTTTCGTTTATGATTAAAAATTTATTGAGTTTTGAAAGACTTTTTAGAGGCAGTCATCCAAACCGAATCCATTATGGATAGGTAAGGTAGCTTTTAGCGCTGTCATTAAGTATCTTACTCCACATCTTCATTATGATTAATAATGAGGCTACTCATGCAGTCTATATATACTATATATGACTCTAGATATATGTATTTATAGTTAACGTTACGCAAGGCATGTACACCAAAAGTCAAGGCCAGTTCAATCAAAATCTCATTTGTATAATGTCAATCAATGATGCTATACCAATAACACCAGCAACAAATAAAACAACGGATGCAGTATTTATCTTTACTAACCGTAATTAAGTTACTCTTATATGATATCATGCTTATCAGCTTATAAATTAAATGTAAGATCAATAAAAAAACATCATAACAACAACATCTGTGTTCAAAAATGTAGTGATAAACGCGCAAATGTGTAACCCGCGTTCATTATTGTTTGTATACCTTTAACTATTACTATCTCAAATTGTTAAAGGTTTCAGTGGTGGTTAATTTTTTTTAAATTTTTAGCCCATTCTTCCATATTTTGAAATTTTCAAAATTCACAAGTTAAGCGAAAGGTAAAACTATACGGAGATCAATAAGTCATGAATTTGTGGTTATAGCTGTGACGTTGAAATTGGGAAGTATCGCTTTCGATTCCCCTTAAACGCAGCTCAAAAACGCAATTATTCATCATTAAGGATGATAGTGCAGAATCCATGGCTCGAATCATCGTTCAAGTCAATAAAAGCTGACATGAAGGCTTACAATGCGACAATTTAAATCAAAGCTGTACTCTAAACATACTACGACAGATTTGTGAAAGCCTTGAGTCCTAGAACAAGACAAATTCGACAGGTTGAGTTTAGTTAACAATTTGATAGGGAACCGACGAAAAAATGCAAATATCCAATTAGGATTAAAATACTAGAAAACCCTTCGGCATGTTTCATTCACGTGAATTGTAAAACTATCTTCACCACATTAAAAATACATTTTAACGTTGTCCACTAGGCTATGTGTAGTCCGAATATTTACAAAAGCAATTTACAATGTCTGTCCTATAATTTTTGTTCCTCAATGAAACTTTATTATTTCCCTATAGAACAATAAAGCACTACTAGTTGATATAAACGTTTGAATATCGATTGGCTCTATATATATAGGCACAAAGAACTATTTATAGCATACCACTAAATATATATAGCAACAATAACAAGTTTATAAATTGTGACATATACATACATATATGTATATAGAGAAATAAAATAAAAGCCACGAATGTGATCGCGTGACATATTGCAAAGTTTATTACAGTAATCATAATAATTGTCATTTAATAAAAATAAAATAACAATTTTCCAAATTACTAACTATATACTGAATCGAAAACCTTTTGTAATCATTAAATATTCAATTTTATATACTGGGATATACATGGTATAAGTACAAGGTTATTGATTTGGTCGCGCTTCCACATATACATATAGGTAAAACAGTTTGAAAGTTTGGAATACATCCGACAAAAAAAAAAAATCTGTTAAATTATTTAAAATAACGATTTTACTTTAACATAAAAACAAAAACAGAGAACTTTTCTTTGTTGACACATTTTATATGGAGCTTTATATGGAGCTTTTATTATAGAACACACAGTGAACATCTGTGTGAATATACAGTATAAAGTTATTTGACGTTTCCGGTTTATGTTTTTTTGGAAAATTTTTATATAATGCATCTCATAAACTTTTTAAGTTATTTTTTTAATTTTGTTGTTGTTGAAACTGTTGTTAAAATTCACATATGTTTTTACGTTCTTAATGCAAATAATGGATTTCCATTAAAAATATTTTTTTTGTATTTTAATCTTTATGTGTAATAGATTTTTCCGCACCACATGTTCTACCGATAATTTTTGTTTACCTTAACTGAGATCTCCATTTTATATGGCGTTATTTAGAGCCTGTGAAGTTTCTAACAAAAAATAACACTTAAACGTATACGGTTCTAATTAGAAAAAAATTACAGATCGAAAATCCCATTGGAATCCAATTGAAATGAATATGTGTTGGTAAATTCCGCCATGTTAAAATTAGCATTTCACGAAAATAAATTATTTCTAAAGTGATTTTTTCAATAACTATGGAAATAATAAAATTATAAAAAAAACAAAAAACGAAACGATAATATTTTCACTAACTGGCATCGAATACGAAAATTTATAATTTTTTGTTAGCAACTTTATAGATGTTAACAAATCCAACAACAAGACACTCTCGGAGATTTGGGTAAAACACCGCTATATAGGTCTAATAGACCTATCGTAAGGTAAAATTTCATAGAAGAAGATTTTTCCAAACGGAGGATTTGAGATGCGTTTTCCATCATTTTTTTAACTTATAGTTTGAGTTCTCTCTAAAAATTTGTGATCATTTACAAAATTCAGCAAGGCATACTCTCGAAGATTTGGGCAATATTCCGCTATATAGGATTAATAGACCTATCGTTAGGGAACGTTTCATAAAACAAGAGGATTTTTCAAACGGAGAATTTGCGGAATCTTGCCCCGATCTCCGAGAGTGCCTTGTTAATTAGTGTAAATGATAACAAAGTTTAGAAATCTATAAGTAAAAAAATGCTGGAAAACTCATCTCAAATCCTCCGTTTGAAAAAATCTTCTTCTATGAAATGTTCCCTAACGATATGCCTATTAGACCTATTTAGCGGAACCTTGCCCAAATCTCCGAGGTGACCTTGGTATTTGGTTTGTTTAATTCACGAATGATTCTACCATAAAATTATGTCGTTTTTGTATTTGATTCCGATTAGAAAAATTATTTGGTTTCTTCTACCTATAATTTTCTTTAAATTATTATTATTATTGTTTGCTTTTAATAATTAATTAAATTTTAGAAAACATCATGTCTACAAATTTTTATATTTTCAATATACAATATTAAAATTTACTCATTTTTTCCAATAAGAATTGTATTTTGAGTGTTACTAATACAGATATATTTTTTGTTAAGTTTTATTTTTTGTTAGAAACTTCACTTCGGTCGTTATTTAAATGTTAATGGATTCTGTATAAGTAAATAATAAATGATTGTGTTAAATTGTTACTCAGGTTTAAAAAATGTTTAACCAAACCTTTGAACTCTCGTTGGGGGCATTATCCATCATTTTATATAAACAATACGATAATAGATTTTAATTAATGCGTACATCTACCGTAACACTGTAAAAATAATGGACGTTGGTAAACCGATTGATCATAATTTCAAAAAATAAAATATCGACTGTATAGGTCAGTGTACCTATATACTCCTAAAAATTATTATTAAAAGTTAAAATTATTAATTGAATAATAATGTTTTGTACTAACTAAAAGGTTTGATAAATTATTTAACTTTCACCCCCCCAAAAAAAGGATAAATTATTCATTTAAATATGATTTGCACATTTTTAAATTAATATTCACAAAAATATATTCTGAGTGAGTAATTGGGATAATCAATCAAAATAATTGATTTTTGTTGTTGTTGCGTTGTAGTATATGTACGAGATGATTAGACGGCAGACATGTAAACAAGATTTAAATGCAGAGCTTTCATAAAAAAAAAAATTGAAACTTTTGTAATTAGTTATTCAAGATTGAATTCAAAAGCTATTATCTCTCTTTATATACGAGTATTATACTTTCTTTGATTTCATATTCATATTTTCAATAAAACCGTTTTTTGTTGTTGTTATAATTCCGAAAAAAATATATAAATTTAAATGAGATTGAAAAACTTTGCCGTTTATTTTACTATACATGTTGTAAGGCATACTCAATTTTATTAATTTTGTCGATAAAGCACAAAAAATCGTAAGTTCATATGCATGCTTTTTATAAGAAGTTGTATAGAAATGAGAAGAAAAATTACCATTCAATAGTTTTGCTATGTGCTTATGTATGCACATAATATAAACATGGCTATATATTTTGTGTGTGCGGTGTAACAAAATGTCGTACATTTTTATGCATGTCAAACAATATATATATATATATATATATATATATATATATATATATATATATATATATATATATACATGTATATGCAAAAACAAATTGTAGTGCTTTTCGTTGGAAACAAGAAATGAAATTTAAAATCATAAATATCTCGATTAATGCTCTTGAGACATTGATTTCAAAAAGAAAAAAAATGTATTTTCTATTGTTGAAAAATAAAAATAATTGCTTGCAGAATAAATATATTTCAGATATGACAATAGCACAAAATAACTTCAAATAGTCTATTATATACTCACGATACATTGTTTTTCCATAAGCGCAGCTGTTTCAATACGAAATTTTCAATAAGCTTTCTGTGAATAAACCATTACTTCTATTGTATCAACAAAAAGATTAATTTTATTTAAATAATTTCAAATTAATAAAAGCTCATTAAGATAATTGCAGTCATTTATTAACTTTACCTATCGAGAATCCCTTCAATTCGATCGAAAAGGTGCAGTTAACTAGAATATGGAGTGCAAACTCTTGGAAATACTATGATGATTGAAACGTGGCTGAAGCCTTGGGTTTCATCAACATTTGTAATAGTTATCATTTATGACAGTGAAATTCAAACTAAATAAAAAAAACAACAAATTACACTGTTAAATTTGGCAATGTTTCCAATTGGAATTTTATTTATACGAAAATTTAAATTTGAGGTGTTTTGTAAATTGTATGCTGCCGATTCTAGAAATAAATACCTACTCTCGAGTACATATTTGGATAGCTTAGAGCAACTGCCACCTTTGCGTCCGTATAGGAATTAAATTAGATTCGGCGGTTACATTTTCACAGAATTTTGAAGTTTCGTAATTTTAAACCAATTTTATTCATTTTTACTACCTATCTTAGAGATGTCCACGGGACTCATGTATATTTCAAAATAGTTTAGGCCACCTAGGATTTGTGTGGCCAGCCAGATTAAATTCTGATGAACTTTGATTTTGATTGGTTTTTAAAAAATTTTACCGCCGATCCTAGAGATGTCTCCGGATACTGGTTTATCTTTTCAAATACTTTAGGCAATTTTGAATCTGTACGATCAAGAAAATCAGGCAGGTGGTCTGAGTTATCCAAATATCTCCTCGAGAGTTTGTAATTATTTATAGAATTGACAGAATACAATTTAGAGAACACCTCAAATTCAAATTTTCGTATAAGTAAAATTCCAATTGGAAAATAGCCAAATTTAACAGTGTAATTTTGTGTTATTTTGTTTAGTATGAATTTCACTGTCATCATTTGTAGAGATTCAAGGATATTTTTTGAAAAGATACGATGTAGGTCAAACCATGGAGCAGTAGCTTTATATATTTCCAACGATGTCAATTGAAAACTCATCAATAAATCCACACAATCCGAGTCCCCTTTAATGAAATTCCCTGATTTAAGAAGACGTACTTAGAATCATTCTCAGAAGTTGTTTCAGTTACCACAGACCATTCAATATATTTTTCTGATTCAGTATATTGTACGTATACCGAGCTTTTGCCAACTTGACTATAGTCTATTCACCATCAAAAGGTATAGTGATCTCGCCTGAATAATTTCAATATATATGCTGTGATTAAATTCCTTAGTCCGTCTTATAAAACAATAACGAAGAATAGATCCGTTTATTTAAACAAAGTCAAGAGTCGGTGGAAGATGGCAATTGCAGCGGAAGACCAGCGGACGCTCACACTCAAGATATGGTCATTTTGGATATGGTCATTTTAAACAATGGTCATTTAACAATCATCTTAAGCTGTCTAAAGTTAGTGCAAGAATGGGTTCCCCGACTATATGGAACAAAAAAAATATCGAGTGAAAACTGCTAAGGTAATCTTAGAAATGAGTGAAGATGGTCCGGTTAAATTTATAAACCAAATAGTCACCGGTGATAAAACGTATATTCATCGCTAAGATCCAGAGTCGAAACAGGAAACCATGCAATGACTAGCGCAGGGAAATCCACCACCGAAATGTTTCAGGTTCAACCATTTGCGGGTCAGATAATGCCAACAATATTTTAGGAAGCTTATGGAATGGACTTACTCGTATTATGCAGGGCTTTTAAATAAATTGAAAATGATATCAGTTCATAAGGCAAATGTTGCTCAACAAGCCTTACGTGATTGCAAGTTCAATGAAATACCGTATGCACAATACAGATCTGGTCCTAAGTGATAATTATTTTTTTACAAATTTGGAGAACAAATTAAGGAGGCTAATAGCACTTTTTGTTGGTACTAGATTAATACGGCTTATTATAAACCCAATCAATGCTATAACCTTTTTCGGCGGTTAGTCATATACAACAAGGTATCGTTTTTAACTAACTTGTATAACCTGTATTTAACGATGTTCTCGTAACATCTCATTTAATCCCCTTAACATTAAAGACTACTAATAATGTGACGTAACCGGTATGGTTTAATCATCAAATTAATGTTCAAATGTTCATTTTGTAAATAGAGATGAGCAGCGACGAGGCTCATTAAGTCAGCTAACACAATATAACTCCAAAGTCATAATAAAATTTGAAAATGATCGTACGAAAATAGATTACTTGAATGACATTTCGTCAATATGGTTGCTTAAACATCAACGATGCGCTGAGACAATATAGAACAGCCAAACCTTTATTAAACCTTATAACTATCTGGATTTACAAAGACATAAGTGTATCTCGAAAACTTACCGTCAGATTTCCCAGGTGCTTTTGATGAGAATGATACTCTTTCGTAATAAGCTGATGCGACTGAACGTGTTTAGAACTAGAGTGGCACAAAGGTAATACGACAAATATACTCGGTGTTTATTTTAACTTGACATCAAAATATCTCGAAGAATAATCTCCTACGAAAAAAAAAATGTTAAACACAAGTTAACGTACAGAAAGGGGGATAAAAGATGATATATTTATTGGATAAAATAAAGGTAGTCTATGTTAAATAAGAGTTAACTTTTTTAAAATAGCAATTACACTTAGTATACGAGTACATTGATAAATAATTTCTTGTTAACAAAATTATTTCATAGAGCTCGTTTCAAATTTTATCATGTCTCAGGAAAACATTGGCTAGCTGTTTCGGCTCTAAATAAAGGTAATGCCAGGTTCATATCTCATATTTCATATTTTAGAATCTTGTTCCTATCCGTAATTATATTATTTTATTCCGATCAAATATTGGTTGAAACACAACTACAGTGTGGGTTATTTTCTTTTCAAGAAGAAAATTCTACTTTAATGAATTTCAAGTCATTAACATCATCGAATGATGATTCTAATGAAGTCAAGTACCCAAAAGTAAATTTCAAAGAGTGACATTTTTCGACCTAATTTTATATTTATCCAGATACATAACTATATAGAGTTTGCGTGGTTTACTCACCTCAATCTTAGGTTTGAGAAAACCCATCTGATGAAGATCCATTTTCCGAAGACGATAGTGATGAATATACACCCCCGGCAGAAAATAGTTCAATTTCGTCATCCGAACGAGATGTAAAATACTATAAAACGTTTCAATATTTCGAACTTTGACTGAAAGTTTTCTGATTATTTGTATTATTATTTTGTAAAAGCAGTGAAAGAGTTTAACTTAAATAAGTGAATCTGGCTCAAAGTTTAACCATTTTTCTTAAAGAATACTTATACCAACGGTTATAATTTCCTAAAGAAAATATCTGTGAACTCTTTCTGATTATAGTGTAAGTCTATAACACAGAAAGGTTTTAACACAGATTTTACTATTAATATATATATATAAAGCTCAATTATAGAAATAATTGAAAATTTTATTATTAAAAATGATTTACCAGAAATCACATGAAAATGCATCTTTTAAAATTTTTGAAAATAAAACACTGCAGCAAAGTGAGCGTTGGAACATTCTGTTTTCAAAAAATCTTCCTGCGATTACTGACGTTGTATAATATTCGGTTTGAAAACATTTAATTATCTTACAAGATTAACAACTTCTTTTAAAAGCTGTGACCTTTCTGTTACTAAATAATTTCCAGTTTAAGCGCAATAAATTTGTATCCTCTAAGGCCACTGCTAAAATCTAAACACTTATCAAGTGCCGTGAAGCTTAAGTTATACAAAGCGTTGTTATGTATGTTCAGGTCCGTTGTTATATGTAAGGATGTGAAAGTTGTGCGCTGACGGATGAGTACGAGAGGTGGCTCCTTACATTTGAGAGAAGAATGAAGCGTGTGGTTTACGGCCCAAAACGTAAAGTAGATGATACATACCGAGCTCTGTACAATGTCAAGATTAGAGATGAAGATCACCGATATTGTACAGGAAGTAAGATCTCAACGAGTACGCTGACTCAGTCACGTTCTGCATGCTGATCTGTAACGAATTGTGCAGCGATCTCTGAAAGGAGAGCCACTATATGGTAGGAGCAGAGGTGGTTGCAGGCGACGATGGCTACACGATGTAGAGAACGACTTGGCTTTTTTTCGTGTAGCCAGTAGGCTTACAAAAATCTGTTAACATAATACCTGCCACGATTATACCCGTCTGTTGTTCGTTCAAACTAAGTTTATATATGCTTCCGTATTTTATTTTATATCTTAAACATTTCTGATGATTTAATTTCAAACACAAAACAAAACAAAAACTTCACAAATCAGTTTTCTTTTTATATTTTCTCATAAAATTTAAATTTTAAATACACAAAAAATAAGTTACTCTTCATTTTATACAATTTTCACTTATTAATCAAGATAATTTGGATACAGTGTAATTAAAATAACATTGAAAAAGCATTAACCCTTTTTTTATTATACGTATTTTACTGTCGCTCCTGCTCTGCTCTATGTCTTATGTAACATGAAGTGTATATAGAGGGAAAATTTTAAGGAAAAAGTTCTCGTATAAGATGAAAATGAATATATAAAATAGGAATAGATTAATTTAATTAAAATAAGAATAAATTGACAGTTTGACTTTTCAGTTTCTTCTTCTATGCATATACATAGCTACCTACTTTTATTTATTTTTGCTTTGTGTTGTGTGTTACTCGTATTTACGATTTTTGTTTTGTTTCGGGAAATTTGTTCTATTTTCGTGCTTTTATATTGTTTAAAGCTTTTTGAAAAGTTCATTAATTATAACTTTATTTATTACTCAAAAATTATTTTTGTTGTTGTTGTTGTTTTGATAGAATGATTACAAAATAAGATTATTTATATTATAAATTTTTTTAAATTTCCATTAATTCGGATTTATTACGGGTAACGTGTAAATTAATAATAAAAAGCTTGCATTTTTCAATAAATACATCGTATGTGTATGCGCGATGCAAAAAATATTTTAAATTCGAACAAACAGAACAATTTTCCAACAAAATTGAATTTTTATCCAGAAATAAATTTACAAATTTCCATTCCACTTGAATTGATTTCATACATATGTATGTATGTATATAGCTATACATACATACATGTATTCCTGTTTTTTTTTCGATTTCTCCCGTCTTTTACATTTCATTTAACAAAATCATTCGTCAAACATCATAATTTGTATAAAAGCACAAAAAACTTGTAAAACATTCGATTTTCATGTTTTCTATCGCTTTTGTATGTTCATTTTTTCTAATTTACTCTATGTAGAGTATAGACGAAAGGAAATATTTTTGTTCCTTTTTTTTGCGAATTTTCATTTCTGCGCTGTAGTAATGTAAATGTAATATGTATATAGCATTGTACGATACATACAAGGAAATGATCGACATGCTAAATAATCGGATTATATACCAAAATGATTTTGTATGGAAATTCTCTTTGTTTGGATTTTTCTTCATATACATTACGATTCGATTTTTAACTTCGTTTAAAGAAAATTTTCTGTACATTTTGTGTACAAATGTGGGAAAAATAAAATGAAATTGAAATCGTATATTGTGTGCAGATTAGTATTTATACTCGAGATGATAATAATGTTGCTATTTTTTTTGCCTTATTTTACAATGTTTGATTTAATAATAGAGATTTTTTACTATATACAGCGTGAATGGGTACCCTTGCACAATGGTTTTGTTCATTTTGCCAGAATATTTGCTACTTTTTTGTGATTTTTATGCATTACATGGAAAATTTATACGTTGTTTGCAATTTCAGAAGTTATACTTGATTTCGTTTCAAGCTTATTTTCAATGGCTCTATTTTAGCGTACAATAAATATAAATATACTCAAATAATAAATAAAAATTGTGAAATTTTAACAAATTTCCAAAAAACTGAAAAGTTTAAATGTTTTACCTTTTCTCTTACCATAAATTTCAAAATTTTAAAATTAATTTTTGATAGCACATCCTTTTGTATCTTTCCTTAAACGCTGTAAGCTAAAATGCGTTTTCAAAATTTATTTTCACATAATTTTATATCGGGTGCCCCAATTAACTTGAAAAATTTAAATAACTCGTCCAATAAGCTCCGCCAAAAATCAAAGGTTCGACCAAGTTGCTTCATTTGGTCAATTTATTCTTTTAAATAGAAACCCATAATTTTTTTTGCATGAACAATAAAGAAAGTCTTGTTGGAAACTATTTTTTTTAAACTTTATATTGTAAAAACCAAAAAACAGCAATTTCGTAAACTTTTCAAAACAATTTCCTTAAACCGTTAATCTTACTGCTACGAGTACGATTGAAAAGGCCAGTTTTGCGTCGAAAAAAATTAGACCGCTTTTGTATTTTACGACAATACAGACGTGTACACTATAGGATATTAATTTTTCTTTGATCAGTAAATATTTCAGAATTTTCAGATGACAATTACTTCCTGTATACTTAGTGTATAATAATTCTAATTTCTAAAAAAACATCTGGATGCAATTTAGACAAAGTCCTTTCGTATTCCAATCTATTCTGTAACTCGGTTGTAAAATTTCCACTGGAAAAAATATTCCATTGGAATTTAATTTACTATCTCGTTAGACTGTACATTTCTGTTGAATTTTTTTTTTGTAATTTGTGCCCTGAGCTCTTACTTGGCGTAAGCAAAATTTTTTAAGTTCTTAAAAAATAAACTTTAATGTTGAAATGTTTATACAGCTGAATCGTTATGATTAAACTGATTATAAAATTTTAAAATTTTAAATAGAACCAACCCCATTTGATCCTAAATCTTATTTTTCTCTATAACCACGCAAAATTTTCCAGCGGAAATAAACACAAAGGAAGGGTTAACAAATCAGTTTGGTGTATGTCACATAGTTGCAATTATTTCTTGGAGATACATCCTACTATTACATTGTGTTAAAATTGAAAATTAACTAATATCAGTTAATGTCATTCAGTCAAATTCAAAAAAATTTCTATTCAACATATATTCTATATAAGGTTTTTGTATACATATAACACAACATAAAACGAATATTCCGTTTTTATTCAGCAGATATTTTGTAATGAGATTGGCATGCCAGAAACAAGGAAAAAAGCGACGACTGAGCAAATCACCCTTTGTATCTCCAGAACAAAAACAAGAAATAAAGGAAATAAAAAATCAGAGTAAAAAGGTGCAACAACCCAAACCACCACCAGTCATTGTAAATAAGATTGAAAACTACAATGATATATGAAAAACGATGGATTCAAACCAAATACAATACCAAACAACTATGCTCAGTTGTGGAGATCTTAAAGTCAATGTCCCAGACGAGGAGAATTATAGAAAACTGACACTTATTAATGAAAAGGGAAATACATGGTACTCTTATGAGGACAAAAGATCCAGGCCGATTAAAGTTGTGGCAAAAAATCTGCACTCATCCTGCCAGCCAGAAGAAATAAAGGAACAATTATTTACTAAAAATTTGAAAATAAAAGAGGTTACACAAATATTGAAGAGAAAGGATAAAACTCCGCTATCATTGTTCATGTTAACTTTTGATAAAGATGAAGACATACAAAATATTTATCAAATAAGGTATATCCTCAATATGAAGGTGGAGATTGAAGCTTTACGAAAATCAAGATTGCTCCCGCAATGCAAAAAGTGCCAATCATTTGGGCACACTCAGAACTACTGCAATAGAGACCCAAGATGCGTTAAGTGCGCACCTAAGCATTCCTCCAAAGAATGTACAAAAACCAGAGAAACTCCGGCCAAGTGTGTAAATTGTGGAGAGTCGCACCCCGCAAATTATAGAGGATGTATAGTTGCCACAGAACTACAGAAGATGAGAAAAAATAATAACAACAAAAAGGACATACCAAAAGGCAAATTAAAGGAGCCAAGAAATCAAATAGAAAAGATAAGAAAACCTGCTTATCAACTAATTCAAGCTCCAGGTATCTCATATGCTGAAGTTTCTAAAGGGGGAACAGAGCTGAAAAACGATTTTGACCGTTATTGTGAAATGTTGCAAACAATTTTAAACCGAATGGATGAGCAAGAACAAAAGCTGGAAAAAGCTATTGGATTAATCATTCAAAGACTATAACGAAACTAGAAAACAGCAACAATCAGGACTGCTCCTATCACTTTTATTTCAGCATAAATAGCGACATTAGAATACTAACATGGAATCCCAATGGGTTATTGCAACATCAGCAAGAATTGCAACTATTATTGGACATTCAAAAAATTGATATCTGTGTCATATCCGAAACAAACTTTATAAAACAATTACTTATAAAATTAAGAGGTTATCAAGTATACCATACAATACACCCAGAAAATACAGCCAGAATAGGAAGTGCGATAATAATAAAAAGTAATATACAACATTACGAAGAGAAAAAATATGAAACAAAAGAAATACAAGCAACTACCGTCAGCATTAAAACTAAACATCAGTCATTAGCCGTAACGGCAATTTATTGCCCACCGCGAATCTTAAAAAATTACACTACGTAGACTTCCTGGAAAGCTTAGGCGATAAGTACATCATTGGCGGTGTTTAATTAAGGTATCCCCATTTTAAATAAAAAATATGTAAATCCTAACAAAGCGCCAGGCTATGACCTGATAACAGGAAAAATCTTAAAACAGCTATCGAAGAAGGGCATTAAAAAATTAACAACTCCTATCAATGCAGCTTTCAGGATGAAATATGTACCAAATGTATGGAAGTTCGCGGAGGTGATTATGATACCTAAGCCTGGAAAACCATCAAACGAAATAACATCCAATAAACCGATTTCGTTACTGTCTATTATGTCAAAACTATTTGAAAGACTTCTCTTAAAAAGATTGAAACCAATAATTGAAAGGCAGGAATTGATCCCCACACATCAATTTGGATTTCGAGATAGACACTCTACAATTGATCAAATTCATAGAATAACAGATTCATAGAAAGATCATTCGAAGAAAAGAAAATCTGCTCAGCAGTCTTCCTTGACGTGGCCCAGGCGTTTGACAAAGTTTGCCACGAAAGTCTTCTTCACAAACTCCAGAACATTCTACCTTCACAATTCTGCCAAATATTAAAATCCTACATTACAGAGCGACACTTTCGTATTAAACAGGAACAATCATACTCAGAAATTAAAAAGATCAATGCTGGAGTGCCACAAGGAAGTGTCTTAGGACCCATTCTATATTTATTATTCAGAAGCGATATTCCATTATCTCAGAATACCACACATTGGCACATTTGCAGACGACACTGCTATTTTGGTAGTAGATGATACCATAGAAGGAGCTACCAATAAGCTTCAAAATGCGATGAACAAAATTTATCGATGGACTAAGCAATGGCGTTTCAGGTTAAATGAAACAAAATCCATACGTGTTAACTACACCAACAGAAAAAGAAATCATTTGCCTGTGGTATTAAATAATGTACCACATGCTAACTCAGAAAAATATCTAGGGATGAATCTAGATTCCAAACTGAAAAGATGGAAGGTCCATGTCAAGAAAAAACGTGAAGAAGGAAGGAGCTCCAATCTATCAATAAACAATAAATTGATGCTTTATAAGCAGATATTAAAGCCCATTTGGATGTATGGCATTCAGCTGTGGGGTTGTACTAAACCAAGCAACATGGATATCGTTCAAAGATTCCAAAACAGAGTGCTACGGGATATTGTAAATGCGGCCTGGTACATACGTAATAGCGACCTCTACAGGGACCTTAGAGTGGAAACTGTCACCAGAGAAGCAAACAATGCTGCACGGCTCCAGAACCACCCGAACGTTGAGGCCAACCAACTACTCGACCACAAGGAAGCAGTGAGAAGACTGAAAAGAGTAAATCCTTTTGAGTTAGCACTATAGTCAGCGTAAGGCAGTAACACCAGTAAATAGAACATAAGGAAAACCAATGGGGATACCTTAATTAAACACAATTTAGCAATTTAGGTCAAAAAAGAAATGTTGTTAGTATAGCTATAGACTAGGTACATTGTAAAAAAAAAAAAAAAAAAACTAATTGGCCCGGCGCTCCTTCTAGTTAAATGAATTACGGAGTTAAAGCAACGTCACACTTGGCATAAACTATATTTTAAATGTGTTCTGAAGTACATTTATAGTAACTTAAGATCGTATTATAAATACCAACACATATATACACACATTAATTTGAGACTGTTACTACTGACAACTAGTGGATTTATCGTCCTTTGAAAGCTGAACAGTATCCCTACTTTGTACAAAGCATTTCGTATATTTCAAATGTTCTTGGAAACAAAAGTATTATTTTTAAAATACTTTGACATTCATAACAATTTAAATCGCGAATCTAATTCAGTAGTACAGCGTACAGTAAATTTAAAATATTTAGCTTTGATAAAAATTAAAAAACTTTAAACTTTAAATTTCTTCTGAACACATTTTAAATCTATTGAATTTAAATCGCTTAAGGAATAGTTACATTTTTTTTAAATCGGCACTGCCCTAAAGTTAAACGATAATTATTTTTAATTCTTTTCAATGCAGGAAAGAATCTTTCACCAAATAGTTTAGGTGCAATTCTTATAAAAAATGGTCTTACCTCGAGAATGAGGAATAACATGTGTATTAGGGGTTATTGACTTAAGGGCAATGACTTGCTGCCAACATACATATATATACATATACACTGGAGTGGAAATATAATGTAAGCTTAAGAATAATCTTGAAATGTATAAGTATATTTTAATGGTCTGTGATTCTGATTCCCCATAAATACATACCATGCGAATACTTTATTTAAACAATCAGACAACAGTGTTATACATATATATGTACTCCACAACCGCACATTGAATCGTAAAACTCTTGTTACGATATAATTTAATGTTTTTTGTTCTTTATGCTCAACCAGCGAGCATAATGGCAAAAAAATATATATTTATTTATTTAATTGAATTAAAATGAAATAAAAAATTCTAATTACCAAAGAATGATGAATAGAAAAACATTACAAAATATTTTCCAACCGCAAACACACTGTATACGTATATTATCTATATACAAAAGCAAACTCATTGCATTCATTTTGCTGTGTACGCTTTCAATTTCCTATATTTATGCTACAAAGTATTTTTCATTTTAAATATAGTAAATGCCATTCATGTTGTTGGTGTTGATTAAGGAAATGGTTTTATTATGTTCTTATATTTATATACAAATCTTCGAAATGAATATTGGAGAAAAAAGAAACCCTGGATGCGGAAAAATAAAAATTTAAAGCAATTCTATTTCTTTAAATTCATTTCGGGGGACCCCATTCTTGCTGTTGTATATATGTATATAGATTAAAGGTGTATGCTAAACAGTATATATGTTATATAAGCATAATGTATAAAATGTTTGAATAATTTTAATAAAATTACATTTAATGGTAACAACGAAAATATATATTTTGTTTTTGTTGTGCTTTAAGTTACAAAATCAATTTATATATATAAGTAACTCTCCAGTGTGTTAAGAATCGCACAAAGAGGCAAAAATGCAGCGGTGGACTGGGCCAGTGGGACACCGGAAAAGTTCATTTGAGGCTGCGGGGGTTATCTTAATTACCACTTCAATGGAGAAAATTGAAAATTTTAATAGAAGCTGAGTTGAACCAATTTAAAAAAAGCAATTAAATTTTGGGCCTAAAAAATTTGAAAGACCCAAATTTTAACTGAATCAAAAACAGCAAGATCTCTACAGCCAGAGGAGGAAGTGCGATAATAATAAAAAGTAATATATAACATTACGAAGAGAAAAAATATGAAACAAAAGAAATACAAGCAACTACCGTCAGCATTAAAACTAAAAATCAGTCATTAGCCGTAACGGCAATTTATTGTCCACCGCCATATAATCTTAAAAAATTACACTACGTAGACTTCCTGGAAAGATAAGGCGATAAGTACATCATTGGCGGAGTTTAATTAAGGTATCCCTATTTTAAATAAAAAAAAATGTAAATCCGAACAAAGCGCCGGGCTATGGCCTGATAACAGGAAAAATCTTAAAACAGCTATCGAAGAAGGGCATTAAAAAGTGTTGGGCCTAAAAAATTTGAAAGAACCAAATTTTAACTGAATCAAAAACAGCAAGATCTCTCATCAAGGCAAATCGCATTGCTAAGGTCTTATCACCACGGGAATAAAATAATTTCGAATTACACTGATTCTTGTCAAAATTATAAAATTATCACAGAAACTGGTGTTCGGTAAATCTACTGTTCTCAAACTTAACAAAAAACCTTCATTAAATGCAACAAAAATAACAAATATATAACAAGAGCTTGAATTGTTTATAATGGTGTGGTGTGTGGTTTTTTATTTCGGTGGAGTATTAGCATTTCCAAAGATTCAGAAATTATATTGGCGGAGTTAAGAACATTATTATGCTACTGCTGGAATAATTCAAAGCTGGGTTAGCGATTAAAATATAGTAAAGATTTCATTGTCATATTATACCCTCTGCGGACTAGAACATATATTTGAAATGGATTGATCTCGCTTAATTAATATTAAATTTCGGAGTTGGTTTGAAAAATGTTGCGACTTGCGACGCCGAATTTATTTGCCAGTCCGTTCCTACAAAATTGTATATAAATGCAAGATATGTTTTTTTGTATTGTATATATTTAAACATAATGCATATAGTGTACATGAACAATATTCAGAAATGAAAAAATAAATGTTTTGCAGTTTGTAAAAGCAGCTATATAGTCTATACATACAGGGGTATAATGAGTTTTTGTGTGCGGCGACACAAAATCTTTTCAGAAAATATTTTAGTTTTTTTATAATCGTTGGGTAAAGCTATACATTTTTAATCCTCGGCCAAATCATTCGAAAATAATAGCTCGTATATTTTATATTTCAATATGCTACCGCGTATATAAACGCAAAACATTGTATTGTTTCCGAACTTATTTATTATATGAAATTTGTGCTAAATCCAAATTCGCAGGAATAACATGAGAATGCTCTTGAAGTAGGTAGAATAATTTTTTTGTTTTATAAATCTGTGTGGGATATCGAAATTGTATGATTCATTGTTCCCTATTCCTTTCACAAATTTATAACGTTTACATATACACGAAACACATTTCAAAGCTTACGAGTTTTAAAAAATTTAAGCTGCTTCGTTGCATGTTCCATTTATATATGTACAATAAATCGTGTTGCAAAACCTAATTTACTATATTATAGAAACCTTACAAGTGCAACCTACTCCTCCCTCTTTAAATCAGATAACAACTAATTTGGAAAGCTTAGAATATTTTATGTTATGTTGGCTATCCAATTTTTCGGTAATATTTACATCGGTTTATTGTAGAAAACTCTAATACTAATGTTTTTGACAAAATTAACCTAATTTGTGGATGAAGCTTCCGCAGTTACTAAATAACGAATTAAAGAAGCTGAAGATTTACGTGATAAGAGATCTGTATATACATACATATATATATACGACGCAACACAGTTTTCTATTGTTGGTACAAAATACAAGGTACTCAGTACCACAAAGATCCAAGGTGCAAATACAGGAATCTATAGCTATATCATCCGCAAACGCGCAATGCTGCCTTAAGAAACTTTAAACGTTTTCGATGTACATGATGTTCCTCAAGACTGCAACCAAGCTTCTTAACTGGTTATCTTTTGAAGATAAAGCATACTTATAGTTAATATCAAATTGGGCCCGGTTATGAAGTTCTTCGTCTTACGATAGATAGAAATGGCAAGCCACAGACTGGAGCCGACCAATTAAAGTTAATAGAGGACTAGTTAATTACTGAACCTCGTGACAAGTTTGGAGATGGTCAAGGAATTTTGTAACATATTGCGCACAGCTTTACTAGAAAAATATTTTTGTTTTAACGGTAGAAATTAAATTTTAAATAACAGAAATTGAAATCCTCAATAACACTTGTATCAGTGGTATGAATTTCGCCTGAAAAACAGTGCAATGTGAACCGAGACTACCAAACGTTCAGACGAAGAAAAGTAAGTAGATTTCAACTGAGATTAGTTAGATCTGAAAAGAAAACTAAGTGGACTCGTTTAACTTTTTGAGAAAAAATTCGAAATCCTCAGATATCTCTAAGGATAAGCCATCGAGAATAAATTGAAGAAGTAGAATTCAGGCAGGGATGGTGAATTAACCATGGTTAATATAATATATGCATATATCGATTTTGTATATAGCTATGAAAATACATTTTTAGAATTGGTTTATGTTCCATAATAAAACCTAGACGATTCCATAAGCCAACACCTCAAGCAGAACGAGCTATGTCTAGAATAAAGGTGTGTAGATGAGGCAAAAAAAAAATTGAGTACATCACAATATTGGCCATCACAAAATTTAAGCATACGGAAGTGTAAAAATTCCAGGATTTGTACAAGCTATTCTATATATACATTGCCAAAATATGGCACCCTCTTTTTGAAGTTGGTGATGTTTGCAGTCAAGATTTATCCAGTAAAGTTTACTATCCAAGACAATGCTGAGGTGGTTAACGTGGGGACATCTGGTGAACGTTTTCCCACAAAAGAAGAATATTCCTTTGCCAAGTAAACACAATGAAATCAATTTTAGACGCAATAATATGCAATTGTTACTTAATACATCATCATAACTATAGGGCAAGCCGGCGTCTATATACTCTCGCTCCTATACATATATCGATTTTAAAAGGTTTATAAATTTAATCCGTTTGTAGCCATCACCGAAAGTTGTTCATCATCATTTAAGCGGTTTAAATAATACTCTTATGGTCAACTAGAGAAGATTTTTTTTGCGATTCAATACAAAAACTGCTTCTGTTACAGTTTTATTTTAGAAAGCTGGTCTTATTCTGGCTTAGACCCAACTTGATTAATATTGGGATATTTGGTCTAAAATAAAAGAAAATTTAGTCTGTATATTTTGTTAGGGCTAGTTTGCTTCCCAACTACTTTTTTGTTAGGCCAAATTTCCTTATTGAAATTAAGTCAAATTCATTTAGTCCCAATCTTCGGAACCTTGCTAACCCATAAAAATATGTGATTGTACAACAATTGTTGTGAACATACATACCAACCAATTTTTGGTACCCTACCAGGTTTACCTCATATCAAAGGCAAATTATTCATATTTGAGTTTACAAAATATTCGTTTTTCTAGTGCCAAGTTAAAATTTCATTGTCATTTATGCTTTAGTATTTCAAAATTTAACATATATATGTCGTCTTTGTACAGTGCTCTAGCAATATCGTTTACAATTGATAAAAATATCAAAAATGATAATGGGCTTTGGCTAATGGTCGATCTTAAATATGTATTTGTTAATTTTAGTCGAGAAAAACTACTTTTCCTACAAAGGGGCCACACAAACCGGGAATAGACATTGTCAATAATATTTTTAGCACGATGTAAATTTTAGGGAATATTGGTACTAAATTGTTGTTTAATATAAAACTTATTTTAATATCACATTTGGTTCGTCTGAGGATGAAATAAATATCAATTCGTCTAAGAGCTCTGTAGTATTAAATAATTCTTATTATTTTCAGGGAGTATTATTGCGATATCTTTACAAAATTAATTAATCGAAACTTTATTCAATAGATTAGATAGCTATGTTTAACATACTATTGTAAGCCCATACTAAAAATTTAAGGAGTATCTGTTTCATAAATAACCATACTACTATTGGTTTTTGTTATAAAAAATGACACGTAGGTTAGAACGTTGCCATACAACCAATTCTCACGGTACTCCATTAGTAAATAATCTTAAAGCCTGAATATCGGCAGCTGCTGAAGCAATTGAATCTGTAACCATTCAATTAAAAAACCTTAGAACGGATCGTGAATATCATAACCTATCAAAAGCTCAGAACGGATCGTGAATATTAGAGCTGGTGAATTAGTAAATACAATTGATTTACAACTGATTGACATATTTTACATCATTATGTCAGGTGTTTCTTGTAGAAGTTGTGATGCTGAGTGCTGTTTGTGCGGCTCTTTCATCTTAAGTATGCCAACATTACAACGGCAATATTCAACAGTTTGCTGGAAACTGCACACCTTCAATATTATTGTTCAACGTGCTTGGAACTAAACATGGTTTCAGTAGTTAAGCGATTTGATGTTTTTACTTTTAGCAAATGTTGCTGCGCTTGAGATGCTACCGCAAATCATATTATTGTTGGAGGTATGGATTAATCGTTATGAGCTGGAAAATTATCAGTTTTCCGATTTTTTGATCTATGGAAACTATAGTTCGTCAAACAGAGCTGGTTTGGAGTGGTGGTATTCATTAATGAGGTGATTGAATGTGATGCGATATCTTATATTCCAACTGTTACTTCTGACATTATTCAGGTTAACATCTAATTTAACATCTGTGTTTTGTTCTCTATTCTTTGTGTGTATAAACTCCATGTTTCGAACACGACAGTCTTTGTGGATGGATTTACTAATGGCTTGGCAGGTAATAAATCTAAAAATTTGTTAATTTCTTGAGAAGTTTTCTTCATCTGATTATGTTCTTATGATGTCTTGACATGGCGAAGCGGCTTGAGATTGATTTAGAAAAAACTAAAAATTTCAAATCGGAATTTAATGTTCACTCAATCAGACTAATATGATCACAAATAACTTGTAAGACTAAACGAAAATTATCGCTATAATTTTTTATAATGAAACAGCCAACTCCTATTGCATCATCTAAATGGCCAATTGGCAAAACCTCTAGAATCAGCTCCACAGAATTTTATGTTTAACGAAATTTGTAGTTTGGTATGGGATATGATGTAAGAACCAAATATTTGTTATATAAATTGCTTTAAATTTTATTTAAAATTTAATTTTTTCTCTTATAATTAGTAATACTTAATGATATTAATCATATATAAATTAAATAAAATTCCATCTTATTCAGGTATAAGAAATATACTAAATATTTTAGTAAGAAAATTTGTATACACTTCTCAGATGTAATTATGAATGGTAAACCAAAATTATCGAATCATGGCTACTATTTCACTCTTTAGACAATTTTCCATTAAGGCATTTGATCGTGTTTAAAGTAATGAACGAATTTTACTTAATTACTATAGCAATAATACCGGTGTTAACACTAACTGTGCATATTATAATTAAATAAGGTGGACGTGTCACCTACAAACATTTACAACTACCAGTTTCCAAAATTCATTTTTAATTTTGGCTCCAATAATATATAACAATCTTCCAAATGATTTAAAAGCAAGTACGAAATTTAATATATTCACCTCGCATTTTCAATCGTATCTTTTCAATTGTTCCATAATAAATGATTTCCTGCACTTTCAAGTTTAATTGATAACTCCTAAAGATTCTATTGAATTTAAATTTTTATTATTTTGTAGTTAAATTAGTAAAGTTTTATATGTACATATGTTAAATTATTAAATACGTATATCACAATCGACAGTGGATTTTAGGACAACGATTGAATCCGAAATAAAAGATTCACGTAGCGATCCCAACAATTATCGTCCTATTACCTTATTGAACAAGTTTTCGAAAGTCTTTGAAAAAATTATTATATTACGATTGTTAAAGTATTTTGCAAATATAAATTTTTTAGATAAAAGATAATTTTGATTTAGAAAAAACTCGTCTGAAAAAGTTCTGGTCTCCTTTCTGACGCCTGTACATGATCATCTAAATATAATAAAAAAGTATCTGCCCTATTTATCGATATTACAAGTGCTTTCGACACAGTCGACCATAGATTACTGTTACAGAAGCTATCATACATAAACATTAGAAATATTGCACTTCCATTTTTTCATCCTTATCTTGAAAATCGTGTTCAAAATGTCTGTGTGATTAAAAATTAGAGCAATGAAAAGGTTCCGCAAGAATCAGTATTAGGACCATTATTGTTTTTAATTTATTCCAATTCTACTTCGATCTGAAATTGCATGGCAATATTATCACTTTTACTGATGATATGGTATTCCTCTACTCTAATACTGACATAAATTTAATAAATAGTAATATGAAATCCGATCTGAAATTGTTAAAAAAATAATTTAATTTTTATGATAAGACTTATCAAAACCATGTATTTTAATTTGAGTTCCAGCACTATCGCTCCTGACACTATTTATCATTCTCTGATTTGTAATGGGCACGCTTGTAATTCATTTTGCGTTCGTATTGAAACAGTAAATTCATTCAAATATTTAGGATTGGATTCCCAGCTCAACTTCAAAACCCATTTGGTCAATCTGAAAACGAAGCTTCGTCAAACCTTAAGATCGCTTTATCATTTACGATATATCTGAAACACTGAATTTTTAAATGTGCTGTATTATGCTCAGTTTGATTCGCATATTTAATATGGTGTAACATGTTGGGGGGAATATACTACTCAAATACTAAACCTCTAATATCGATACAAAAATGCATCTTGCGGATGATGAATTTTTTAAGAAAGACCACATCGTCGTTTCCATTATTTCTTAAACATTAAATATTGTCTTTGCATTATTTATACATTTTTAAAGTGTTAAAGATGTATTAATTAAGCAGCGCAAATCGTTTAATTAATGAACCGTATACGTTGAGTAATAAATAGAAATAAAATTCCACATTCCAATAGTGAACATTTAAAAAACAAATTCTTACTCCGCTCTCAAGTTGTATACCCAATTGCCCATCAATATTAGTAGCAATTTATGAATTTAAACGATGGTTAAAACTTTGATTATTTACATGTTAGGGATATGGAATTTAAAACTGTTGCACAAATAATTACTCGTACACACTAAGTCGTATATCTACAATTATTTAAAATTAATTTGAAAGTTGTTGACGTATTTTATTTAAACATCTGTCAAAGAATTTAAATCCAATTTTTATCATTCTCTTGAAACAGAGTCGCCTAAGTAGATAACATACAGATGAGCCAAAACTATATACTTATACTAAAATGCAATTAATACAAGAATACTTGTAAAAAAAATATTAGATTTTCTTAATTCAAATCTCAGACGACATTTTCAAGCTCCCACATAGTAAAACATACGAAAAATTATTGAGCTTCAGTGTTAGACATTTTTTCGTGCGTCTTACTATGTGAGTGCTTTTCAAGGCCGACTAAAACTTTATACTTATGTATATTTGTTTTTTTTTTTAATTCCATTTACTATAATCTATAAAAAAAAAAATAAAAGTACAATTCCGATACCAAATTTTGTTCGACTCTTTGAAGCAATCACATAGTAAAATGCACGAAAAATAGTCGTGCATCAGCGATAAACAATTTTTCGTGTTTTTTACTAAGTGAATCTTTGTATTGGCGATTGTTTGGAGGATTAAAAATAAACAATTGACTATTTCAAATGAGAGATTATTAATCTAAACTAGCTGTACGAACAATAGTTTGTGTCACTGTATATATTTATTTCTCTTTTTTTTATGTTCAAACTATGATATTAATTATTTGTTTGTATGTATAAATTTAAGTTTACATATTTTGTATTTTCACAATTTTAATATATTATTGTATAAGCAGAGAATCGCGACTACGAGACATTTTTCTAAAATCAGGAGTTCACTAAATAAATAATTTAAAAAATTAAAGACCATAAACCCTTTCAAAATACATGTTTCAATCATTTTGCTTTTGCATTTTTCAAATCAGTTGATCGGGACAAATATTTGTTGGCGGTTATTTTGGAATGTCTTATTTGTTTATTTCTTCACAATTTCTTCACTTATTCGAGTGAACAGGATCAGTAAAAAGGGAATGCTTTAAAATACTCGAAATGTTCAATATATTATTTAATTTAATGGCCGAATTATTTTTTTCGGTTATTTTCTGTCAATTTTCTGGCGCACAAGACCATCCAAAATATGTACATAATTTTACAAAAGAACTCTTAACAATAACAAATTAGCGCGAACACAACAGAAAAAAAAACAGAACAATTTAATTACAGAGGTTATCTTATAATTTTAATTTGATTAAATAAATTAAAAACGAAGCAAATATACAAAAACAAAAAATTACAAGCTTAAAGGAAAATTAAATTAAAATAAAAATTGAAAATATTTTAGACTCTCGCTCTTATCTCGCTCGACTCACACCACCCGCCGCCATTCTTCATGCATTACATAGAAAAGCACAAACAATTTTTGAATTATTTCTACAACAAAATACAATAACAACAACAACACGAAAATCTAAATTAGTTTTGTTTGATAAAAGAAATATAATTTTATAATTAAGTTTTGTTGTCTTATACACAAATACACAATTTTATTGTTGTAACGTTTTTAATTTTATTTTAATTTTTTTTTCGAAAATGGGACTCCTCTCGTCTTGTTCGCTTGTTTATTTTTTTTTAATTATTTCTGTTTGTTTTTGTTGATTAAATTAGAAAATTAATTAAAAAAAATTTGGAACGCTTTTTCTTCACAACACAGTACATACATATATATATATATATATACATATATATATATATAGCGTTGTAATTGTAACGTATGTATGGATATATGTATATAGAAAATTGTGATGCCTGCGCAGGCCTACACTACATAATTAATTTAATTAAAAATTAAATTAAATGATGCGACCTTTATCGCGAGCTTTTCAAAATATTTACCGCACGAAAATTATAAAAAGTGAACAATACGATATGAAAACTGGATTTTTCTCTCATAACAACAATTTTATTATATTTAAATAACGATCATAATTATGTAATTTATTATTGTAATTATCCGACCGGACGTTAAATTTAGCATAGTCTAGCGAATTTTGCAATAATATTCTCGGAATGTTTACATTATATGTATTTCAATCATGGAAAATGCGTCTGGGGTGGTGTGCTATAAATATTTGAACTTGAAGGTCAGCATCAGCCAGTCCTCTCTGAAATATAATTTATTTTGAACTAAGTGAATCGCAAAAACTTAAAAAAAAAAATCAAATCCTATTTTTAATCATAGCCAAATAAATGGATTACCCAACTCCCAATGAGTATTAAAATTATCCGGTATATTGGGGAAGGTCTCTCCCTGCTCAATGAAAAACTAATTTAACATTTTTTTTTGTTGGTATCCTTTTGTTTTCATTTCTTTGGTATCCCAGTTGCGTGCGCTCGCAAACACCTCAATCAAAAAAAAAATTATCCAACAGAAAAAATCGAAAACCGTAAAAAGTATGAAATTGAATTTTTATTTTTAGGTTATCTAACCGAAAACCATTTGGGAAAATTGAAGCTGGATAACGCTTTATAAATTATTATTTTATTACCTATGTATGTATGCGTATATAATATGTAGTATGTACACGTTTGGATGATTTTTTTATTGTGTTCGTGTCGTGACGTGCGGTTTCCGTTGACTACTATACAGTATACCAAGGTAAATTTAATATTTTTTTTTTGGCAATTTTCGCGAATTGTAATTTATTTTTTATTGATAAACCAAAAGAATAACCGAGTAATCAAAAGTTGGGCAAAGGTTTCAAATCAATACGAAAAGAAATAATTTTCTAAGAAACTTTTCCAATTTCCTATTTATAATATATTATTGTTGAAGCTTTTTCTAGATTAAAAGTTAAAATTCAAAATAATAAGAAAAACAAATGTTGGCTTTGCTTCGAAATTTTTTTTTTTTTTTTTATAACTCGTAATCGTAACAATTGGTTATGGTTTCTTGTTTGGCTCTCTACATATACCTTTTATCGTTTAGTTAACAAAAAAAAACTTTTTTAATGAAAAATGATTGAAAAGTCAGCATTTCAATATTAAAAGCACGTTTTATTCAAATTTTCTATTTATGTATGTACACACACACACACACACACATACATAAACCGCAGAGTAAAAGTGGAAATCATCAAAACAATAAGCAAATAAAATGAACTGATGTGGTAATTTTTAAATCTCATGGGGTGAATTGTTACAAAAATATTTGTTTCCAGTTAAAATTCAAATCACAAATTGTTTAAAACAAATACATTTTTCTCAAAAAAAAAAAAATTACGGACGAATTTTGTACAGGTTGTCCTCGATTTACGTCGTTGAAATTACAAAATTTTGTAGATTCGTTATAGGTTAAAATAAAACAAGTTTTATATATTACACGTCTTCAACACAGTCAGATCAATTTTCAAGAAATACCGGTTACTAAATATTTGCACTAAATAATATTAAAAATTAGGGCGTTATTTCTAATTCATAATAACAAAATTTAATTTATTATTTTGAATATGTCTTAAAATATCATATGTGATCGCATGAATGATAAGATAGAAGAAAATTAACCCTAATCGGTAATCCATTAAAATAAAACTTTAAAAAAAAATTATAAACGCCCTAATTTTTATTTTAAATTATCGTAAATTGTTACTAATTGTGGTGTGTTTTATATAATTTAAACTATATCCAGGTTCTTGCGAGGTTGGACCTCTAAGGCGTAAATCAACGATCGTCTGTATATAAATTTTCAATTTTTTTTTAGGATCCACCTTAATCATTCCAATGAATTTAATAAGTTTATTACTTCTCTTACTGCATTTAATGGTTTAAAAATATTAAAAATAAAAAATCCTTCGTAAAAAATGCTTTTAAAAATATAAAATTTCACGCCCTTCTCATAATGTATAAAAATATTGGGGTGCTTTTCGTCTAATACATGTTTGGAATATTTAAAATATAACGTAAAATAATACAACTCAGGAAATAAGGAAAAAAAAATGAAATGCAGGTAAGCTGGTAAAAAAAAAATTAAGAAAACGTCTGTCAAAAATAAAACATAATAAAATTTGTTTATGAAATTCTATATACGTGCTTGTATCAAAAATAAAAGTGTTTTTTATTCCTTTGTTGTTGTGCGGTGTTTTCCCCGACCCACATTTCATTTTCATTTGAGGCACATGACAACACCAAAAAGAACCTAAAACAAACAAAAAAAAATGTTGGATTTTTGTTTTGTTTTTTGTTATACTTAGTAGTATTGTATTGTTCAGTAGTGTGTGTTTGTGTGGTGCTCATTTCATCAGGGAATTTCCTACATTAATACAGTTTGATATATTATTCCACATATGCAAGAAGCGCACAAGGATGATGAAGAAATATGTGTCTAAAGTTTATATACCAGTGTGTTATGCGAAATTTATGTTTAAAAAACTAACATAAAATATGTGGAAATGTATAAAATGTATGTATGTTAAAAATAAAGTTCTGATGGTTAGGATGAATATTTGTAAATTATTTTTGTATAAATATAGGCAACTTTTTGTATCAACAAGGTATATACGTGCACATTTTATTACGATATAATGATCATAATTTTCAATTTGAAATCCATTATTTTGATAAGATTTTTGTGGTACATTGGGAGTTGTATTTATATATATATTACCCTGTTATGTTATTAATTTTTGTACACAAGTTAGTTATTGAAATACTGGGAAATGGTATTAATATTTTGATTCTTAATAAAGTGCACATTAATCAATTTAAAATTTCCCCACTGCCATTCAATCTTCAAATATAGTCTTTTCTCAACTGTATACGCTGTTATGTCGAAATTGAGTGAAGCATTGAAAAATTTGCCATTTTGTATAGACCGTAGAATCCAATGGCTACGTTTTTTTATATTTGAACATTCGGATTATATTTCAAGACATTATAGGGACATGGACTACATTTTTTTTAAAATTTGTTTGTCTATATTATGTAGAAGACTAAACATCCGTATATCGGTTGATGAATAACCGATGATATATCTATTTATATGCACGCATCCTATTGGCACAATTTAATTTAAATTTTAATTTATAAAATCTTGATAACAATTTTATGTCTAATTTAAAACGAAAACACTGTATAAAGAATACAAACATTTCCGGAACATCTTAAATTTTCCGCATTGATTTATGGTCGACAATTTTTTCGTGTACCTGTATTATGTTTCCTACCTTATATCTTGGATAAAATATAATATATATATATATATAAGTAAAGATCTTATTTATGTTTTATTCCAAAACTTTACTTGTTTTTTCGTCCTTTATATATACATATACTCATCTGGTTTCTATAAATAGTTCGTTTTGATTAATTTATCTATCACTTCAGCGTTGAACAGGGTATGGGAAATGAAGAAAAATTGGCAAACAAGAGCTTTATGAAGATTATGACGAAACGCAGGAACAAAAACGTATAAAATTTCAAAGTTTGCAGAAAGTTTTGGTTTTTTACGTATACACTCAAAAGCACACATATGTACATATATCACCAAAAAAAAAAAGGATCTCATATATTTCTATACATAGATTTTTTTATTTTCTGGTGATTTTCATTTCTGATTGACATTCTCTTTTATTTTTGCTTCGTTTCCGCTTCAGGATGATTCTGACAAATATTATATTATCGTTTTTTTGTTATAAACAGTGTTTATTTGGCATAATATATAGGAATGAGTCCAGAGAATATATCCATGTTTGGAAACGTATATATGTGTCTATAAATACGATGACTCAAGATATTTTTTTTTCTCAGACCAATAAAAAAACTGTCGTTATGTGATTTTAAGAAATTATACCAAATTTGATTTCAGTTGATGTAGAAAATGTGTATACACAGAGACAGACGTACGCTAACGTAATCAAAAATGTTGGACCACTAAACCAAAAAAAAAGATGGAAGTTGTAAATCTGTCGCCATTAATCTAAAAATAAAATTTTTCATCTCGATTGTTTTACATTATTTTATCCTTAGGTGATAATTATTTGTTAATTTATATAATAAAATTCTAAAAATAAATTTTATGTATAATCATATTTCATATATAAAACTGATTAGAAATGTTTGTTTTATAAATAATAATCGGGCAAACGAGAGATTTATTTCCGTATACTGAATAAAATATTTTATGGTTGTTGTTTATATGCTAGAATATACTCGTAGTACTAAAATTAGAGTTGTCACTTGAAAGCACTCTTCAATTATAATTTAGGGAATTGAATATACATTTTAGGTTTTATTATATCAATACATTTTTGGTGATGATGATTAAAATATTATAAAAACATTTTATGATGTTCCAAATTAGAGCGTTAACATTTGAAATAATAAATTAGATAACCAAAAATTATATAATGTAAAAACGCCCCATTTTTTATTTGCGTTAGTATTTAAACCGATTCAGACGAAATATGAGATTTTTGAATTATAATAAAATTGAACTAAAATAAAATATATTTGGCCGCCGTCATGTGTCACATGTGTCACGTGTAAGTAAATGTGTTTGCCGGGCTATTGCACCGTGGGCCCATTATAGTGGCATTAAGTGCTAGAGTAATCCGCCCAACTTTATTTTAATAATAATAATAATAATAATATACTGTGTTTAAAGGCCATTACTGGCCCCTTATAATATACTGCTTCAACAATCTGTCGTCACTTTAATTTAATTTATTGAAAAAAAAATATCCTACTTTAACTTGATGTCACATTGTAAATTGTATACGAAAAGGTACCAGCAGGGATGGGCGAGGTAGACTACTCCATATAATCTACCCGGTTGCGACACGTAAAATATTACGTAGATTACTTGGCAATGGTTTTTGTCAACGTCGACAATTAAGACAACGTCAACAAACTACGGGCATGAAGTTTCTATGGAGTTTTTATGGAACGGTACAAATGTCAAAAAACCTATCAAATGTCGTAGTGTCTCATAAAAATGTATTAAACAGTTTCGAATAAAACCAATTAATTAATACAAATTTAAA
Source organism: Tipula unca (assembly GCA_951394425.1). Taxonomy (NCBI): domain Eukaryota; kingdom Metazoa; phylum Arthropoda; class Insecta; order Diptera; family Tipulidae; genus Tipula; species Tipula unca. Next base: position 218,438,054 of record OX596380.1, read on the forward strand.
ATTATAAAACAGAAAATTATTACTCAAACTAATAAAAGAACTAATTAAAAATGAAATTAAATTTAAAACGAATAAATTATTTAAAAAAAAAGCTAAAATATTCTAATTAGAACGTATCATTAAAATTTATTTTTAAATTAAATAGTAATTTTACACAAACAGCCACCATATAGAAATTGACCATAAGGCTCTAGTCTAACAGAAAAATACCAAAATAGCTGAAAATATAGACCCTGAAGATTCTCATCCCTTCCCAAAAATATATATCATAAAAACAAGTTTACTAGTTTATTAACAAAAACAGCATATTTTTCAAAATTTAGAAACAACGTTAGGAATTGACATATATTATTCTGGTAGTTTTAGTTTTAATTTTATTTCCTATGGTTATGGAATAATAACAGAGCTTCGAAAAACAAATAATAAAACAGATCATTCAATTACATTGAATTTTTGAAATTATGTTTTAAATCTACTTAAATTTCGCTCTAAAGTGAAATTAAAACTTGACTCAAATTCTTATACCTCAAATTATAATTCATAATTTATACGCAAACTCATATAAGATATAATATTTTTTTCCACTCAATATTTGATTTTTAACTCGATTTAAAATTTAAAATGCACTCAAATGTTGTTGAAGTCAAACTGAAATATTACTTTATTTTCACTCATATACAATTCATCTAAAAAACCATTAAGGATGTTGTCTTAAATTACTAGAATTCTACCTGGTAATTTCACTGAATTTATCTTGAAAAGTTCCACTCAAAATATAAAATTCAAACTCTACTCAACCACAAACGAAATATTATTTTCTATTCAATGTTTCAGTTCAAACACAATTAATATTTAAGATGCACTCGAGTTTTGTTAACATCTAGTTGAAAATGCTACTTTATTGTCACTCGTATAATTATTCCAAATCAAATACAGAACTTAGCTCAGATTCATACTAACAATCTACCTCGAATTTCACTTAACCAATTTCACTAAAAATATATAATTCGAAGTCTTCGTAAAATCAAATATGAGTAAATACTTATAATTTAAATTGCACTCAAATTTTGCTGAAATCTATACGTTAAAACGCCTGTAAAACGCTTTAAAATTCAACTCAACTCCATAGTACAATTCTACCTAGAATTTCACTCAAAAAAATCCACTCAAAATAAAAAATTTATCATTTATTAAAATTCAAATAACTATACAAAAATGAAATTTTGAAAAACGGGCGATTTTACCCCACCTTTCGATTTCAAGCAATGTTTCCCTTAGTATATCTTTTCATGTGCTCGGTATTCTGAGCGACCATTATAGAGCAAATGTAGCCTTATGTGCATCTAGTCCTTGACACGGTACCTATAACGCCTTTGCTTTGGGGATGCTAATTAATTTTAATATTTTAAATCAAATTTAAAACTTCAGCATACGGCTTAAATCAAGCCTTCTAAATCTGCCAAATTTCCTTGCAAAATTAGTTGTTTCACCCTCTTCAGAAGTTAATTGTGTAGTTTTTTTATAAGATTCTATTAGTTTGCACATTCTTTCTAGAATTGATAAGATTTTGCAATGAATCTTGTTGCTAGTTTGATGCTACTTATTTTTAAAATTTTCTGGTTGAGCAAAAGTAGGAGTGGGGCACTGTGAGCAAACGTAGGTCCCACATTTAACGCTGACATCACAAACATTTTAGCGGCGTGTTATTTGCTTCTATAACATATAAAACATTCATCCGTTTTGTACGTCAGGGATGGAGAAGGTAGATTACTCTTTGTAATTTACGCAGTTGTCAAAACGTAGAGTATCACGTATATTACTGGGCATTATTTTTGTCGCCCCCGTTAATTCGGACAACATCAACCACCTATGACATTTTGACATGTTGAAATTAGCGATTTTATTAGGCTGTATATCAAATAATAATCTGATCGTCTTAGTTTTAATTTTATCTCCCCTATAGTGTTGTGCGAAATCAAAAAAAATCTAGCTACCGTATAGTTTAGAATATGTTCGCTCATAAATCGTCTATATTATGGACGTTTTCTACGAATTATCTACATTGTATACCATATCTAAGTTGGTGTCGTTGTCTGCATGTTGTCGACACGTCGATGTAGAAAATTATAGATGACGCGTAATTGCCGGTTACTGGGTTACTAGGTCCTGAAATATTCAATAACCCCGCTCAAACTTTTATTTTATGGTCGAGCTTTCCGACCCACTTACACAATCTTTAATTTTTCTAATTCCATTTCAAACATTATAAATCTGTTTATTCGTGATTCTTACCGATCTCGCATATATAATATATAGTATCTTCGGGCAAAATAAGTGTTTGAAAGAAAGCAGTCAATGAACCATTGGATATACCTATGATTTGACACAAATTTCAATGATTTAACCGATTTAAATCCACTTCAATTATAGTTGTTTTAGATTCAACTAATTGCAGCCTTTGAAATTATTTCCACTCATTATTAAAACTTAAAATATTACTAAATTCATAGTGCTCATCTGTTTCTAAAGCTTCAAATTCAATCACATTCACTCACATTTAATAATTCTTCAGCTGATTTTGAAACTCACATTCTCCTCAATTAGGTATTGTTGTCTCATACTTTACTAATCGAGACCTCTGAAATTATTTCACTTATAGATTCATAATTTAGTCTTAAAGGTAAATTAAACTTCACTTAAATTTGAAAATTAAATAAGTTATTAATTTGTTTCAAATTTAACTAATTGAAGAAGTTGGTGAAATTATTCATATTCTATGTATAGTAAACTTTAAAATTCTACTCAAATTCATGTATAATAATATCACAAATAAAACTTTTAAATGAGTTACAACTTAAAATCTGCCTGTGTACTTCACGCTCTCTGATGTTTATGACAGTCCAAATGCAATGATATTTGAGGTTCTGTTTATTAAATATGATATAAAAACTACGTTCTCCAATCCTATGCTTGCACATATTTTCTGTTGTAACTAACGGAGTAGCCATGGAAATAGTGAAAGCCAATTAACCGATTCTCGTTTTTTCTTCTTTCCTGGCAACGTCATCTGCAATCTCAGTTCTGAAATTTTCTACAGTCTTTTGTTGCCAGTTGAATTTATACTACTGGGAGACAATCATAATCGAAACTAAACTGAAAAGCACATGCTTTAAGAGTTTTTAGCGCAATTTAACTTATAAACCGCACATAAGGGCTTCGGAACAACAAATGGTCACTTGGAATGAATCCCTATATCATTTATAGATTTTTGTTTCTAAGGCAACATTTTAAGGCAGAATTGGAAAATGTCTTTAGGCAATGCAAAATTAACGTCGGCATCACGAAGCATATAGACATGTCGACTCCACAATTGCAACAAAGGGGCGATTATTTACTTTTAGCAGTAAATATTCGGTCTACCCCTTAATTTTTTTAATTTGTGATCCAGAACGTGCTGTGCAATATAATCAGACCCGATCGGAAGATGGCTTTAAACCCAGTAAACCAATCGAAAACAAAATGTTAGAATTAAATTTTTCATGCGGCACACATCTGCCATCAATTTTTTTATAGAATTACCAATTCATAAATTAATTTCAGTCTGCTGGTCTTAATTAGAACCGTTATAGCATCGTTTTATTAACTCATAATTGTATTAAGTTATTATTGAACAATATTTTTGCTAAAAGCTCATAAAGCTCATCGAAATTGTTCTCATTAACAGTTTGAAAATTCCTTAGGTCAATATTTCAGTGAAACAAGCTTTTAAATGTTGCCAACAAAATTTGCTTTCAAACTTCATTCCATTTTCATTTCCGTTTATCTCTTTGCCATATATAACTGAAATTGTAACTTGGTGTATAAATAACTCAAGCTATATACATTAATAAATCATCGCATACATACACACCTCTAATACACCTGAATAAGTCATTTTCAAAATACACTTGAATTTCTGGTGCAAGACGTCAAGAAACCTCGTGTATATATCTAGCTAAAACTAATGAAATTTATTACTTTTCGCTGGTTGAGCAATCACGTGAAAATATTTTTGTTATTTTTATTTTTTTTTTGTTCCCTAAAACCATTATGAATGAAAAATGATGTTATATTTGAATTTGTAAAGTGAAATTGAAAATCTTTTGGTTTCGCACTAAAACTCGCAAAACAAAACAAAAAAAAAGAAAACTCCAAATTGAACAAAATAATGGTGAAGTGTTTGATTGAAATTTCAAAAACTCTGAAATGTGACATTTATCAACAGGATAATCATCATCAATCACATAGAAATGTAATATACTATGTATAGGTATATATACATATTTTGGGAAAAGGTCCTGTGTATACGGTTGTCAGCATTAATTTTAAATCAACATTGAATGGTTTTTATTTTTCGTGCGATTTACTCGCGTTTCTGTAATACGTCTATAAATGTATAACACGCGGTGTTATAGTACATGAAAATTTGGTTATATGTATCAAAGATAGTAATTTAAAAAAACAAAAATTCCATATGCATGAAATGAGATTTTCCAGAACATTTTTTTTTTACTCTTTTTAAATAAATCATCAGAACGTGATTTAGTTTATACAATTTCATAAAAAAAATAAAAATGTTCTTCTATAACAGTTTTGTATGGTATTTATGCAGCTTAAGAAACAATTTCTTGAATTAAATTTTTTTGCTGTGTTGGTTGTACGAGAATCATAAATTATGTTTATATACGTAATATACATTGATAGCAAAAATAGTATTTGGAAAGGTTTTTATTCGCTTCGCTCTGGATTATTTGGTATGCAGAATACAAAATTAATAATTTTATTGAATTCTATATTTTGGTGCTAGTTTTAGGAAGATAACATAATACATTGGTTTATTTAATATTATTGATCGACATGTTGACCTATAGACTATTATAAATTTTGAATTAAATCGGATTCAGTATAAACACAGTATTAAAATATTTTAAATGGTATAGCCGCGATAGTTAATTTAATTAAGAATTCTGTCGTTAACAATTTAATTCACATGTTTTTATATCAGGCAATCAAAGATTGCTGTAGAATCCATCGAAAAGTACACACAATATTTTTAATCGTTACTTATTACAACATAATACTGTATAATTAGTTAATTTTAGCCGATTGACAACAACAACAACGATATAATAATAATGTATTCGATATACACGAATCAACATTTAGGGGATTTGATGATTTGCGTCTATGATATTTTGTGTATATGAAATTTTTTTTTTCTTGTTGGTTTTTGTTTCTCATTTTGGTCTAATCGTATCTCATCAACAACAAATAGTATAAAAATTTAACAATAATGATTATAACATGCGTCTTACATTTGTACTAAACGATCTTTAACAAATTTCGATCATATTACTGAAGATGAGGTTATGAATTTAATCGAAAGTGTAACACAATTTCGGCTACTCTAAATTTCATCGAAAAACTGTATTTATCGATCGAAGCGAATAATATAACATCTTTCCTATTCCTCGATATAAGAAAAGCATTTGATTGTGTTAATCACACTACTCTGTTGAGTACCCTATCGCAATATGGGGTTACTGGGAAAACAAATTAATTTAAATCTATATTATAGTGACAGAGAGCCAACCGAACTAAATCATTAAGAGAAAATGTGGGGTTCCGCAGTGATCAATTCTTTGACTGCTTTGATCAATCCAATGTTTTTTATTTTTCTTGCAGTCATATACTAAATTATCATATTATTTGTAAACATATAAAAGTTGGTGGGTGTATTCATCGCATCATTAACACATACCTCCTTATTAACAACTATAGTTGTTAACAATTGTAGTTGGAAATTTGTATAACTTGCCAATTTGTCGGTAAATAGTTGGGCCTTGGGTATTAAGGGTGACAACGCATACTAATTCATTCTCATCTGGATAAACATCTGAAACTTTTCCGAGCGCCCATTTGAATGCAGGTAATTATCTTCATTGGTGATATGACCTGACCTATTCATTAAATTTAATATTATGATTCTTTGCAGGCCATTTATTCTGTTGTTGCAGTGAGTTTAGATATAGGCATTGCTGAATTTATTTCAGTATCCCCTAACTCTTTGAACACATACAGTGTTGCCACCGGGATAATCTTGATATATATACTGGAATATTATCTGTATCGATTTCAGATTGTGATATTATCTTCTGATAAAGTACAAGGTGGCCTTGAATTCAGAATCGCTTCTATTTGGGTTAATCACTTTGCTTAGCTCAAGTGGGACTTAACTGATTTCACAGCAACTACCCATAACCCGCCAAAATAAGAAGCTGCTAGTAGTATAGAATGCATTTGGATTGCATTTTGCGCAATTGTCAGCGACAACATTGAGGGAGAGTCTGACTGTGTGAACTCTGTATGGGAAGTACTGAAATCTTCGGTTGTCAGTGCTGCAGGCTCAACAGACTTTAGTTATGGTGAAAGTCAGACTCAAGAATGATTGGTTTGATGATGAGTGTCGTCTTGCAGTTGAGCAACAAAATAAAGCTGCTCCTGCCAGGAGGGCAAATGAGCTACATATTTACGATTTACATATTTACGATTGCTCTTTATAAGGCGAACAATGGCGAAAATTATTTTTAGTTCAATCAAATAATGGACGTACAGTTGCAAAAATGTGACTTTATAAATGTTATATAAAATAAATGTTATATTATTTGCCTTCGTGGAAAAAAGGAAGGTAGTGCAATGAATTTTTTAAATATGCTGCAATTTAAGGAATCAACCAATAAGATGTGGAATGAAGTGATAAAGCGGTTGAATGCTGTAGGCCCCCCAGATAAAACCGTAGAGGGTTGGAAAAGAATGATAATATATGTATTACGAAATACAACGAGGAGAGAGTAACAACGAGGAGAGGGTAACAACGAGGAGAGGGTAATCCAATCTAAACCGTAAACAGCAACAGTTAATGGAAATAGGGAGAGAACTGTAAAACGACCAAGAGAAAATGCAAAATCACTATTACAAAAGGCAAAGGTAAGGTAGATAAACAAAACATTCAGGTTCTGTTTGATTCCATATCAATGAGTATAAAACGAGAAACATGATCTCTGGTTATCAGTACAATGGCACATCAGAGTTTAGTAGAGGCCACTACACGTTTGAGGGAGTGAGGAATTTCAAATAGTTGGGCTTTCTTATCACTCAAGATAACAGTATGGTTGAGAATTTTAAAGGCGGCTGGCAGAATGCAGCCGTGCTTTGTATCCTCCAAGACCACTGCTAAAATTTAAACACCTATCAAGTGCCGTGAAGCTGAAGCTGTACAAAGCATTGATCAGGCCCGTTGTTATTTGTTTGAATGTGAAAGTTGGGCACTGACAGATGAGTATAGAGGTATCTTACATTTGAGATAAGAATCGTGCGAGTGATTTACGCCCCAAAACGAAGTAGATGGCACATGCCGAGCTCTGTACAATATCGGGACCGGGTTAGCTCATCTGATCCGTTCACAGCTGATGGTCATGATCTTTGATGGTTTCATCATGGTGATTCACTTCACTTAAACACAATTTGTAACACACCGATATTTGTTCATGAGGTCTTTGAACAAACGAGAAACGAACTGAACACCATTTTCCTTTAGTATTGCTTCCGGAACTTAGAAAAATTGAATACCTTATCTTCTAAAATATTTGTTATCTTTATAGCGAGAAGGCGCTACGGATTGGAAATAGTAACGGAAACCGACCATAATGATCTAAACTAATAATAATATGGGTAATGATCCGTTTGTGGTTCTGCGATATGGATTAAGAAAATTCATATACAATCTTGGCGCAGGTCTTATTACGTGATAAGTCCCCATCTCTGGCCTACTAACGTAATTCTACTGCCTTTGAGCATTTGCAAATCTCACATTCATTTATGAACTTCCTGACCCGTGATATTATTGACGGCCAATAGATCTACCTTTCTAAAATTTCGATTGTATTTGCCACACCATGTGCGGCTGTCGGAGGATTATGAGCGGACTCAATTAATTTGGTGGACATGAATTCCGGAACAACCAGTTTCCATACTGGCAAATCTGAATCCATGATTCATATAAATTTTATCTTCTTTGACCTCAAAATTGGTAACGACATTTGAATTTTCCTTCATTGCTGTGATTCTCACAGTATATTCTGGGTCCTTGAGTGCTTCTGAGTCGAAGTTTGCGTGGGACAGGCTATCTGGTACCACGTTAAGCGATCCTTTCCGGTATTCGATTTTAAAGTCGAACGCCTGAAGTTGGATGAATCATCTGGCTAATCTACCAGACATATTGTCGGTTGTCACAGTGAATGTGTTACCCTCGACGTATGGTTGGAATCGCTTTACGCTCATTCCTACAGTTGTCTAAGACAGTATGACCAAGCCCATGGATCAAAACCGTTGGAGCCAGATTGTTGTCACTGTAAGGGGCCAGTAATGTAATTTAAACACGGTTGATTACTATACCTTTTGTAGCAGTTGCTTTGCTCCTATTCAAAATTTGTGCCATTATCGATGAACATTTCCATTATAGATGAAAATATTTTTAACACTACCAAAAAGCAACGAAAACGTAAATAAATCCGTCATGTTTTCTTCATGTCAAAAATATCAACTAACTGGTGTTTGGCAATCCTTCTTAAAAACGGTTAAGCCTCTGCCCTCAAAATGGAACCATGTTTACACATGACACATTTGAAATTATAGTTAAGTCGAAAATTTGATTATGGAACCAGATAGACAGTTTTAAACTGTCAGTACAGTACTATAGACATGCATTATAATGGTTTGAACTTTTATTCCTCACTGTACTCGTTTAATTGAACTATATTATTAGCAATATATGCAGTCTAAGCAGTTACGTATTATATATAAACATACCCATGTAAGCCTAATGATTTATATAAGTAAATGTCTTTCATTTTACATTCAGCAGTATGTTACATAAATTATCTCGCACCCCTAGACCATATCCTACACTGTCATCTGTGTATAAATACAACAAATTTATGAGACACATAAATTTTAATTAAAATCTAATATGTGTTTATGGTATATATTATTGCGCCTATTTATATAATATAAATAATTAAAATAAATAATTAAATAAAAACAAGATTTTTAATAAAAGCACCATTTGATATGATTTATATTCTATTATTTTTGGTAAATGTCTTACCTCAAAGAATGTTATTTTGTTGCTGGTATTTTTTATATTTTTTTTTTCAATTCCTGTTATTTTTCCGTTCAACACGAAATTTTAATTACATTTTTGTGAGTATTTTAATCAGCTTTTCGACTCATTTATGCATAATTTTTTTAAGATAATCCCACAAACACCGCATATATCTTATAACACATTATGTATCGTATGTTATTCAGGTTATATAGGTATATACAAAAAAAATTTAGAATATTTATGAAAATATAAAAATTTTGGTGGCGCATGGTGTCATTTTATTTTTTCCGAAATAAATTATTCAACCGCGTATATATATATAATATAAAATTGGTGTTTAAATTAAATAAACATCTAAAACTCATTAACTCCTTTTTCGTATATAATATATATACTTATATACATACTTGTATATTTCAGGTTGGTGCGGCTACGAAAAATAAAAAAAATTAAAATGGAAATTTCATTAAATTTTGTTGGTGGTTTTGAAATTGTATTTTATTTTAATTTAAATCATATATATACGGCAATGCTGAGAATACAAGCAACTGTTAAAATTTAGGAATACATTAAGACAATATTTTTAATTTATATATATTAAAACCATAATTTCTAATATATATTGATTATACTCGTAATTAGTAATTTGTTTCGATTCACATCATGAATTATAAATTTTCTCCAAGCATTGAGTAGAATATATAAAATCAGCCGGTCCAGGGGCCTATTATGAAGTTTTTTGATATCTAAGAAATTCGCCCCATTATTTTTCCAAACGCACATGCTATCGAAAAATTTCATAATAATCCCCCAGACTTGCTCAATGGTCAAACGATTCATTCTTAAATAATAAAATACGAAAGTGAATCGTATTAAAACTATATATCCTAGATCAAAGTTCAGTGAAGATGAAAATTGAATCTATATGAACAAACGAGATACGTATACATACTCGTACATATAGTAGTGCATCTAAATCATATTGTAACAATCATTGGAAAATTGCAAAACATCATTATTTTTAAATAAATTACAGTAATTTGGATTATAGCTATTCTGTATCTGGGAAATATCAGCTCATTGCCCCCATCAGATATATAGACAACATTGTAAATTCCATAAAGCAAACTTTCAAATAATTTGTTTAACAGAATTTTTAGTTTTAATTTAATTTACTTATATATTTATAGAGAGAGATACCACTTTATCTATATTTATACCAAATTTGTAAATAATTTATATTTTTGTAAATGTTATGCACTTTTTGAATATTTTTTTATAAATTTTCTCCCCAGTTGTATGTATACGAGTACGAAAACCCTAATTCTAAATAATAAATTTTTAATCAGATCGAAAATAATCTCGAATTTTAGTTTGCAACAAAACTAATAATTTTGTAAAATTAAAATTTATGTGTCTGGTCTATTGGTAAAAAAAAATAAAAAATCGAAAATTGAAATATATATTTACCAATTTCGATATCGGTATATACAACTAAAAACTATAGTTTAAAAGTTTTGTACATATTTATCTATACGATTTTATACTTGTTTTGAATAATTAATTTTTTTCCAAATTTAATAATAAATAAAAACACCATTTTATGTATTATTCGATGCAACAATTAAACGACGCGAGACCTAAACTTTATGCTGCAGGATTTTAAAATCTATGCGACATCCAAATTGTAAACTCCAATTAAATATTATCGTCTCATCTAAAGATCCTGAACCAAAATCTGCTGGGAATTGGCTCTGGATGGTTGCCACAATTGTAATTGATATGGAAATCTGCACCAGATGCCCGAATACCATGTCCAAGATGGTCATAATTGCTAGGACAGATCGATGTTGTGTTGGAGTTACTGCACAAATGAAGAAAATATATCTACGACTATATATTAGAAATGAACATACATACTTATTCTCGCGACTTTTTTCCATTTTGGTTCTGATGTATCCAAATAAGCACGAATTTCTGCTTTAATTTGAGGTTTAACCATTTTTTTAATTTTGTTCTAAAATGTTTATTTGGGAAAAAGATGTTTGAAAACTTTATCATTGACGACTTTGATCAAACAACGATTAAATTTCAAAATCACAACTGTCGATGTTCAAACGTGAACACAAATTAGATAATAAAATTCAAATTGCGGATAAAAAGTACAACAATAAATTTAAAACTATATTCTGATTTTAAAAGTTAAATAATTGTGGCATTTTTAACCAACGATTGCAATATTTATCTATAAACATTTGTCATAATTGTAACTGATACGCAAATCTCCATTTTTTGTATGAATATCACGTCCAAGGTGGTCATAATGACTAGCATTGATCGCTGTTGTAACGGGATTACTGCGGGAAAAAGGAAAATATTAAAATAGTGTACACCGAAAGTGTCGTTATAGTTGCATACTTGATCTCACAAATTTTCTCCATCTAGGTTCTGATGTATCCAAATAAGCATAAAATTCGGCAACAATTTCAGGTCTGGTCATTTTTATTTTGCTCCTGTAATTTAGAAGGAAAATATAACCTTTAATATTTGAAGTTTTTCTCATTGGTGACTTTGATAAAACTATGGTAATAAAATACTTTAACTAATATTTATTAGACAGCTCATACAATTACAGGACTTTCGTGAATTTAAAACGTGAATCCGAATGAGTTCTGACGACTATACGCCTGTTAGATAATATCTGCCCACTTTTAGAAAATAAAAATTTCCGAAGGCACAGAAGTTCCCACTATTGAGAGGTGGTTTTTGGCCAACCTTGCTAACCGAGAGAAAACTATAGTTCCCTTGATTGCCACCATTTTAAATTGTCCTTCTCCCGATCTACATCCGGTTCTTCACAATATTTGCGAACCTCAATTATGGCAGATGATTGCGGTGTGATAATTGTTTGAATTTGGTTGTCTAAATCATCCCATATTTCATTTTTCTTTGCAATATTGGTTGCGGCTGATTATTTTCGACCATTCGCAGCATCTCGGTTACGTTCGCATTCACCGAGCCTTTCACTTTAGTGTAAGCTGCAACATTTGAAAAGGCCCGATTTTTAAATCTGGGATCTAAAAATGTTGGTTTGCTGACAATTATATTGAAATCGATTTTGTCAAATCGTTTGTTTATACCAGCGATCAACACAGCAAATAATGCTTTACCAGAAGCACTATGTACGCCTAGTTTTTTTTTTAGTAGAGCTCTATAGTGCGACGATCAACGAGCACAATCTCTTTTGATAGTGTTACGTTTTGTTCTGCACTCAGATCAACAGTTACTAACTTGAATGGTTCAAGTAACTTATATAATTCATGCAGAATTACCCATTCATCTGAAGTAAATCTTTCAGTTGAACCATACAGAACAACCAATGCAGCATTAATGCTGTCTTTCAACTGTCCCATCCGCTGAAAAATATGGAATGATATGACTGTATCATTTTTTAGTTGTAAAACTGAAGCATTTATACTTGTTCCTGGTAGTGTTTAAGTTTCGCTGCAGCATTAGTGCTTTGTTAAAAAACTCAACGATGTTTTTGGCTTTTACGTAAACATCGTTTATCATCTACTTTAAAGCGTCCGTCTTTAGAGCGTCCTGGACAATTAAGTTTAGCGTATGCGCAAAACATGGCAAGTGATTAAACTTAGTAACCCTACATGCTGCTACAATATGCGCCCCATTATCGGTTACGATATACTATGCACTTTCTTATGAAGGTTCAATTTATGAAGCATATCGTCCATTTTAAATTTTATATTTCAACGGTTTGTCGTTCTGAAAATATAGGAAGCATCTCAGAAGTAATGATTTTTGAATCCAGCCTGAATTAATAAAATGATATGGCATTTACATGTATGATTCAGTTGTACAGCTGGTCCACATATCTGTCGTAACCGTAACATATTCCACATTAATTAAAATTACTTTAACCGTTTCAACGGAATTGTCATATAACGATGGTAATAATTGTCAGCTTAGAGTGGTCCGATGAGATAATATATAGGCGGGATGAAAACCAGCCAAAACCTCTCGAAATCCAACGTCTTCGACAGTTGATAATGGTTGCCTGTCTTTTATAATCATATTTTTTTTTTTTTTTTAAATGTTGCCAATGGCTTTATTCTTGAATCTTTCTACAAAAGAAACTATCAAGAAGTATTCAAATCTTAAGCTAAAATTTCTACATATTTTAAGTCTTAACCATATGTTAATACTTGTTATTAGTGTTCACTTTTTAATTAACTTAGATTACATATATATGTAAAACCTAAACATTTAATATATTTAAAGGTTCATCAGTCCAAGTGGATCTGCTCTTCTAAGTCGCCTAAATCGCGGCTGTTTTAATATATCCTTGGCCAATTCATTGTGATGTGTCTCTAGTTTTGAGTAATATTTCGAACTGAGTTCTTTAATTGTTTCTTTGATAGTTTTAATTCCAAGATCATCGTGTATATTACTATTTCGAATGTACCACGGAGCATTTTTAATATTTTCGCTTGGTTTCGTTGCAGGAGTTCTCTGTTTGACGCGCTGGTGGATCCCCATAACTGAATACCAGATGTCCATATGGGTTTGATTATCACTTTGTATAATAAAACTTTATTGGTTAATGACAGCTGAGATTTTCTTCCCATCAACCAATACATTTTGAAATTTTTTATTTTTATTTGTTTGCGCTTTGCTTCGATATGATTTTTCCACGTTTGCCTTCTATCCAGGTGTATGCCTAAGTAATTGACCTTGGTTTGTTGAGGAATATTTATGTCGTTTAATTCCACTGGTGGGCAAATGCGTTTGTTTAGCGTGAATATGACGTCGGTTGATTTGTTTTCGTTTACTTTTATGCGCCATGTCTTAAGCCAGTTTTCGATTTTGATAAGATGATTCTGTAATTCCTTTGAGGCAGAGGTTGGTATGACTACCTTGTTGGTTACAGGTAAGTCAGCTGTGTAAAGAAAGTATAATATTGAACCTAGAACGCTGTCTTGCGGAACACCTGCGTTGATATCATTTACACAAGTAGTTGAATTGTTTTGTTTAACCATGTACTGCCTTTGAAGGCGATAGTTTTATATATGTGCTCACAAAACAAAGGGACCTAAGTCGAGTTGCGATCTTTTTTTAAATAATATAAATATATTTATATTATTGAAACTAAAACCTATGTTATCTTCTGGTTCGTTTTTTTTAAAGAGAAAAATCCACAAAGTCTTTGCAAGAAACTTCAAAAATGTATAACTTAAGTTGATTTTATTTCCTTCAGTAAAATGTTAACTAATAAATCATATCTATTATTTAGTAAAAAAGCCCATCTTGTGTCATTTAAATTATTTCTAAACTAAACATTTTAAATCTACACTCAGAGAAAAATACGTTGTTGATACTTACAATTTTCATATTTGCTACTCAAAAATAAAAACATTGTTGACATAATGATAATGTTTTTAATTTAAATAAAACATTGTTGTTTTCTACAATTTTACGTAGTTGATTGAACAATTTATCTTTTGCCGCGAATACTATGTTTCTTTTGGCGTTTCAAATCTTCCACTGTTGCCTTAAAATTAAAATTTGTTGCCGTAACAATTTTTTTCTCAGTTGAGCATGTTTTTTGTTTTAGTTTTTTTACCGTTAGAGTTTAAAAATTTTAGGATTCAATACAAAATTATTAGTACTTGAAACAACAATAATAATGTTGTAACAAAAAATAAGTCTATATGGTTTTTATCATCAAATTCAAGTGCACAGTTGTATTGCAAGACAATGCATTCTGGTCAGTCATTTATGAACAGTGAGAAATTATTTAAAAAAAACTAAATAATAATTAGTGTAGCTGTGAATATAATATAATTCCTTACACGTTATCTATTAAAGGGTCCCTTCAATTTTCCTCCTGTTTTATAGAGAATAGTTTTTTCTCGCAAAATGTAGACAACTGTCAGAATATTGTTGATTTCGATATCCAAACGGCTTATTATTATAAAAATCTATGTACAAATTTTATGGTTGTTAAAAAAATTGATAGTGTAAATTATAAAGGAATATGTTTTACACCAAACCTTTTTGTCAAAATTCGGAACACAAATATAGTTTTAAAAATTATATTACTATTTTTTGAATTAGAAAATCATATTTATTTAGTTGGTCAAGAAATGAATACTTGTTTTATTAGTAAATATCAATCACATACAATTTTAAATGAATTAGACTGTTTTTATATTAAATCAATTAAAGAAATTACAAATCCAGGAAAACAAATAACTATAAATAATGGGGAAAAATTAATTAGATTTAAGTTTAATAAGCCAATTCCTTGAATTTTGTATTGTATTATCAATTATTGATTATATTGAATAATATTGGTTAAATAAAATATGTTTTGTACACTGAAAACCTAAAATTAGTTGTCATTGAAATTTGAAATTAAAAAGGCAGCTAAATATTACCAGCTGTTCTGGTATCAACAATAAAACCTTTGAATCAAAAATTTAAATTCTCCGAATTTAATGATGCAAATATTTGGTACAACAAATTTAGTTCTTCCATAATCAACGAGTAAATTGTTAACTCTTACAATATTCATATTTGGTACAACAAATTTAGTTCTTCCATAATCGACAAGTAAATTGTTAAATTTTACAATATTCATATTTGAAACAATAACAAATTGCACTGTAGAAACAAATACGAAGTTATTATTTTTAAATGCGCATGTTGTTACAATTAAGCAACAACTTTAACGTTTTTGATTTAAGAATGAACCATTGTTGGGCATGAAATAAATAATAAAATATTTAAAATCAAGAACTTTATATTTAAAAATAACAACGATTTTTTCTGAGTGTAGATTTATAACAAGGTGGGTGCTAATTTTTAATAAAACTTGTTGCTCTAATTTTTTATTGAATATTTCATTATTTGGTTTAACTCTTAGAAAAAGTTGAAAGTGACAAACGAACATTCAAAATGTTGCATCTATATAGCACAAAAAAAATAAGAGATCCCAATTAGCTTAATGTATTTTGACCAATTTCGTATAGCAAGTCCACAAAACAACATGTAGATGTAGGTACAAATAGTTTTAAGATCAATCAATCGAATAATAGGGGCTACACCAATATATTTCAAAACTTTTGAACGACTTCTTGCTAATGATGTTAATGACATTTTTGTACTAATTATACTATTATTTTCAGTTGAGCCTGGACCATCATACAAGCTAAATATTGATAAGCCCGATTATTCAGTGCGACTTAAAAGCTCATACATGTAAAAAAACTTTCATGGTAATAAATCGAACAATGAATTTCGCTCAGAAATCTCGTCTGAATCTGAACTTTCTGTGATTCTTCTGATTTAGAAATAGTTGCAACTGCACAGCAAATTGAGTTGAATTTGGAAACTCCACGGCACCCATCGAAAAGACTGAAATTTTCGAAACGAAATGAGTACTTAAAATAACGAAATTTCGAGTTGTGATTGAAAATAAAAGAGTTCAAAAGACACGAGAATCTCCAATATCCAAAAATTATCGTGAATATATGTACTTCTTGAAACTTCATGGAACTATAATGAAAACGTATGTAAAATATGTTTCCTGCGTATTTTTGAAGAATCAACAAATTCATAAGAAATGTAGTAAACAAAATATACATTAATCCTGCATCAGCCCCATATGTAATTCCATAAGACGTTCCGATCCTTCTATCAGAAAACTATCTGACGAGACCGTTTGTGAAATAAAAACATACATAAACTATTTCCCTGCATATTAGTGACATTACATTCGCCGGGATACAGTTCAAAAATATCTTCGTAGCAACTTGAATTCCACCATTATACATAAAATGTTTAAGGATACAATTGGAAATTCAGCTTCATACTCAAAATAGGCTGATATATGTCCTCAATTAAATAAAAAATTCCAACCTTCTACGAATGGATATGCAATTGTTGTGAAACCTACAATACAATAAAATTGACTTTTCTAATGGCAAGGGAAAACGAATTCTATATACATAGTTGAAAACAAACCAAACACCATATGAATGTGGATAAAAGTGGCTCAAAACGATTCATCACATCAAATTCTTCCATTTAAAATTTGGTAAGCGATAGGTCAATTTATATCATCGCTTACATCTGGTTTTAAATGTGTCATTTTAATTTAAAGCTAACAAGCTTCTTTTGTAATGTGATTTTAATATGTTGAAATATGTCATTCACAAAGGCTAATGAAGTAACAAACGAACGACTTTTTACTTTATTAGTTAGAATTTTATGGCTATATTTATACCGCCGCATTGCCAAAAAGGTTTAAATCTCCTTTGTAAAATCTATTAAAACATATGGCACCCTATTAAAACATGGCGTTTAATTGGTCATTTTCAAAACTGCAAATCGCGCATTCAAATTGTTTGCTCTCATTAAGGACGAAAAACTATTTTTTAATCCCATTTGTTCAACTTCCAATATCGAACAAGGCAATCGCTTCTGAGGTAGACCTATATATTTCCAAATACTCATCCGGTAGTTGAACAGAAATCTGAGTAAAACGTCCTGAATTCGATGTTTAATTTAGTGTTCAACAGTAATTTTCGGAACATCAAACAATTCGTCTTTTAATTAATTTTTGCATTTGTTTATTTTCTTCTTCATTATCGCTGGCAGCGTCTTAAATTTATCTGCAGCATTGAAAGAGCTCCAGTAAGTGCAGTTTAAATTTACTGAGACGATTTTCATTGTAATTATGTATCTGTGCGTATATGAATATTAAAATTGTAGATACGAGTATAAAAAATAATACTATTTATGGCACATTCGATTTCATCATATAGATTATGGTACCACCAACAATATACACAAAATTAGCAACACCAAAAAACATTTTATAGTTTACCTATTTCTTCGAATGGCGACTAACAAAGTTAGCTTGTATTGTGGTACCTTTATGTATCTTAACTCAAATTCTGTGGCTTATAGAGTTATCTATATGTATACTTATATATTATGTGCTGATATGCGCCCAATTTTTTATGATTATGAATTAATATTATGAATTAATTAATTATAATGAGGACAATGCAGATATCGTAGTTGGAAATTAAAGTATATAATTTCGTTGCCAACTACGATATCTGCATTATCCTCAATGTATCCTCATTGACCATACCATGTACTTTGTTTTCTAGATATTAAGTGACAATTTATGAAACATTAATCACTTCCTCACGTTCTGAGATCTTCGTTTACTTTTTGTACTGGTTCAAAATAAGTTGTTAAACATCTATTATGACATTTATATATAAGTTGAATTGAGTAATGGTTGAAGTGCTGAACCCTGAGAAACTCCTAGATTAGTAACTTCAATGATATAAAATTGTCGATTCATGTATTTTTCGTCAACAACATCAATTGAAGAATTTAACATTATCTGCTCATTATAGATAACAGACATGGTGGTGGTCCTGACAATCAGGGATGGGCGAAGTAGACTACGCCAAGTCATCTACGCAGTTGTCGACACGTAAAGTATTACGTAGATTACCTGGCAATATTTATCGTCATGTAGACAATGTCAGCGTAATGTAAACAACACCAATAACCTACAATAATTTTAGCATTTTCAATTCCAACGCCCTATTTTTTGTGTTTAATAAAAGGACCGCGTTAATGAAGGTATATGAAAAAATTCTGATATGTGCACCACATAATTTTATCTCACATCCGTGTTAATTTTCCGTTGCTCACCAAATATCTCAGGAATATCAGGACGATGATACTCACTGAAAAATGTAAATTGATTAGAGCCGTCAAATTAACAATTTAGAACAATTTAAATTTCTTAAAAACCACCTGGACGTAATTTAGAAATGTCTGTTTTATATTATATCGTTATAATCTTAATCATAATTTAGTTTTTAAATATAAAATTATTAAATAATCATTTTCGTAATTGATCAATAAATCTATACCACTAGATTGGTTATAAAAATATGTTTCATTTGATATGTCACATGACTCAAATTAAAAATTTTAGTCCACCAGCCAGCATCTTTGGTCCAGATGATTTTTTACAAAACTTCCAAGTAACAAATTTTTTTTTTGAAGAGTTAGCATACAAAAAATATTTGAAACTTTTTTTCACCAAAAATTCGTGGTTTTGTAGAAATAGAACAGAGGAAAGAAATTTCTGGATAAAATCGCTTGGACCATATAGATGCTGGATGATGGATTAACATTTTTAATTTGGATTATGGCATGTGATATATCAAATGAAACGTATTTTTATAGGCACTATACTAAATTTTTTCATCAATTACGAAAATTATTAGTTAAATAATCATTTGCATAGTGTTTTTATTATAAAAATATATATTTAAAAAAAACTTTTTAAAAAACCACGCTTATATTTGCTTTGAAAAAGCTTTCAAAAGTAGAAAATAAAATTTTTCTTCCTTACTCCTATCGAGGTATATTTATAACAAGTAGAAATTTAAAATTAATATTACTAAAAAAAAATATATGCGTGGGGCGCTCCTATACGGCATTAGTAATTTAAGACTACTAGACACACGAAGCAAAGTCTTAGTAAAGTCTTTTAGTAACACTAATGGAACGGTATTCTGATGTTTCCTAAGAATAGATTTTTTGCTGAAAAGGAGGAGCATTCAGAAGGAGCGCCCCACGCTTATATTTTTAGTCATATTAATTTTAAATTTCTACTTGCTATAAATATACCTTGATAGGAGTAAGGAAGAAAAATTGTCTTTTCTACTTTTCAAAGCCTTTTCAGAGCAAATATAAGCGTGGTTTTAAAAAAAAATTATTTTAAATATTTATTTTATTTTCTACTTTTTAGTCATCGAAATTTGCAATCAATTTTTCGACCATGTTAACATTGATCAGGAAGTTGCAAAAAGATAGATGGTATATCTATCTTTGGACCTTACCTTTTAGAGTGCGATCCGAGAACACTATGTCATATGATTGTCCTTTATTATAGCCAACTTTTATAAGTATTTGTCAAATTTTGTAATCAATTTTTCATAGTCCAATTGAGCTGAAATTTTGATTAACTCCGATGACAATACTAGATTCTAACATTTTTTGAACCTAAAAGGCTTTGAAAAGCCTAAAAGGATAAATTTCAGCTCAATTGGAATATTGCAAGTGGTTGAATAATTGATTACAAAATTTGACGATACAAACAGACACACAGAGTGAGCTAATATAAGCGTTGTAATTACGTACATTACAATATATTTGTACCACTTAGGCGACATTTTGTGTTTCGTATAAATAAGTCAGATTAAATTAACTAATTTGAAAAAAAACTTGCATCGGCCGGGAATCGAACCCGGGCCGCCCACGTGGCAGGCGAGCATTCTACCACTGAATCACCGATGCTATACAAAAATTTCTTAAAATTTAGTTCTAGTAAAATCTATAACTAGCTATGAGATAAGAGTAATTAAGAATACGGCCTTTTAGGCCGAAAAATGTTAGAATCTTGTATTGTCATCGGAGTTAAGCCTCCATGCAAAATTTCAGCTCAAGTGGACTATCAAGTGGTTGAAAAATTGATTACAAAATTTGACGATACAAACAGACACAGAAAGTGAGCTATTATAAGCATAGTAAAAAATGCGTAAGATTTTAACAAGAATTTGAACGAGATAATATAAAAGGACTTTGTATAAATTATATCCAGATGGATTTTAGAATTTTAAATTATTCTCAATTGCTAGTTTTAACAGCTCTAAAAATTTCGCAATTGACAGAGAGTAATTGTTTCTTGAAAATTCTAAAATATTTGGTGAGCACGAAAAATTAACCTCCGTCTAAACACGTTTGGGTTATAAAGTCATGTGATGTAGACATAAGAATTATTAACACGTCTTCGTATTTTTTGAGTTGTCAGGCATATTCATTGACAACGACAACCGCAAATCAGCTGCGTATGGAATGCATGCGTTACTTGATTGACATATTTTGGCTTTTTGAGACATTTTGAGTTGGCATTTATAAATTTTTCGTCCAAAATTAACTTTACTATACGTGAAATCCTTTCTAAAGCATAATCAAGATCACAAGTTGCGCGAAAAGAAATTGCAAAGAATTTAGAAATTTAGACGCATTTGCGTTTCACATTATATGAGTTAATAAAACAAAAATCAATCTGTGAAATCGGTGGAGATTTTGGCAAATCGAAAAATTAGATCTTATCAATCTGATAAGGAACTAACGAACTTTTATTTGTTGTAAATATATTTTTCACCACTAAAAATGAAAACCTGTTCGTTGGCTGTTGATGTAGGATTTTTTAGAAGAACCATAGTTCTAAGTTTTTCAATATTTGATTTCGTGTGTACCATCATTATTTTTATTTGATACAATTAATGGCTCTCTAAACATTTAAATTTTCTATTCGAAGTTTGAATGATGGTTAATTCAAACACCAAATCAGAAAATTTTGTGTTGTCCACGGTCATTCCTTAAAAACACGTTTCAGAGATACCCGTCGTAATTACACGGGTATTCGGGTACTAAAAAATCCAGAAATGAGAGTAGCCGGGTACTCAATACCCAACAATACGAACCATGTGTGAGTTTTTAATCATAATTTGGCATTTGCAGATATGACACTGGAAAATATTTAGATTTGTACAATTTAATTGATTCATATATTGTTGTATAAAGTATCTAGCTTCTCGATATTTTACAGATATTACTCATAAATCCGAAACATTTATTCTACATATAATTTTTACAGTCCCATCAAAGTATCAAATTCACACTACAAAAATTGGATCACTGTAGTTTTGAACTAAATAGTTTAATAAATCACCATTCTAGAGGTTGTCTACATTATCGACGTTGTCTACATTGTTGTCAATGTCGACAAGTTGTCGACACGTCGACGTAGAAATTAATAGATGACGCGTAAATGCCCATCACTGCTGACAATGTGGGGAGTAGTGTAATAAAAAGTATACATTTTTTTCCGGATGTTTTGTCGGATATATTTAATGAAACACTGAGAACTGGAGTTTATCCGAGCTGTTTAAAGGGTTGCGAAAGTTGTTCCAGTTTTCAAAAGTGGTGATCGGGAAAATGTTTATAATTATAGACCGATCTCAATATTGTCTGTATTTGATCAGATATTGGAAAAGATTATTGCCTTTCATTTGGTTGACTTCTTAAACAGTAACAATTTTTTTTTAAATTTTCGATATGGTTTCATGAAGGGAATGAGTACATACTGAATTAGCATTAGTGGAAGTTTGTAGCATGATTTATACCGCTCTTGATAAGCAAAGAGTTGTTGGAGCATTAATTTTAGATCTGCAAAGGGCGTTTGACTGCATTGACCATGATCTGTTTTTGACTAAAATTAAGGGCTATGGAATTCGGGCTGTGACATTTGATCTACTGAAGAACTATTTAACCAACAGAAAACAATATGTTATGTTCAATGGAGAATGCAGTGAATCGTTAGAAATGAAATGTGGTGTTCCGCAGCGAAGTGTTCTGGGCCCACTCTTATTTCTTATACTCATTAATCACATATCAAATTTACTACTGATTGGTCAAGCTAGATTTTTTGTAGACGACACTGCTTTATTTTATACGAAACAGTGGTAATATCGAACGTGATTTTGATGTGCTTTTGGAATACTTTAAATCCAATATGGTTGCATTGAAAGTGTCAAAAACTAAATTTTTAGTGTTTCACTCAAAATTGATTATTTATGATACCATTATGTGTCATATATGATACCTATTACGGTAGAATCCCTAATTGACTTAATATTCGAACAACAATAATATCTATAAAAATATATAAATTATACTCGTATTTTTCATACTTTACTGTGTCAATTACAATTTAAAAACTTTTCGACATAACACAAAATGACAAAACACCGAATTATTGTCATCTATAATAGATTATTGAGTGGAGCAGGAGATATACATATAACATATACCCCATAAAATCATTTTCATGTCGTGTCATTATTTTATTGTGACATTATGACCAAATAAATTTTCCAAATTGATAATTTTAAATGTATTTGAATCAAAAAGTTAAGACGATTCGAATGATTTGTACATAGATATATACATATATTATGTATATACATACATATATAAATAAAATTATTCGAGATGAGTGTTTTCGCTTGTATAAAAATAATTTTACATGCGTCAAATTTTTTGCTACCTGTATGTAGCTATATCAGTCATAAAAACTTGATCCAATAATTAAATACAGAGTATATAAAAAATTTCCCCACACTTTGTTTCAGTTTTACCGCGGCGGAAGTTTATATAAAATCGTACAATACAGCATATTGTAGCAGAATTTTTATGTGCAAATTCAGTTACATAATATGTTTTATGTTTACTGCAGAATAATTTCATCTTATTGTTTTTATCACAAAATCAACTTTGTATATAATATATACGTATATGTGGAGCTGCTGGAATAAAAACTGTTAAACGTATCAAAAATAAAATTGTTAAAAAATAAGTTCAACATAAGCTCTATGCATGGTATATAGCTTAAATCTTACATACATATACTGCTGTATGGGGAAATATATAAATTCTATTTTCATAATATTCATACAATGAAGAATTGATATATGTACATACCTATATACATTTATGCGATGATATATTTATATATACATAGATATATACTGTCTTCATTACAAAGATAAAAGATGTTTCAAATTGGTAAATAAAGAAACATATTTCGCGTGTGAACGATTTTTATGTTTAGAGTTAAAGTTCAAATGGATCAACATATATGCGCGTATAGGCACGATACCATGAAAAATTATATTAATGAAAATGTTGCGTGCGTTTTGTTTAACACTGACCTATTAAATGGTCGGTTGGTATTTAGGTAGCTATATAGATATGTATATATAAAAATGCTGATATGTATTTTTTTTATAATGTGGGCAAAACCTCTCGACGTTAATGCATTATATCCATAAGACAAATGATAGTTCAATTAAAGTAATAAATTTTAGTATAGTCTTATGAAAACAAATTAAATTGCGTGGCCATCGCACATAAATACATATAGATTTTGACACGCACACATTTATTATGATTATTGTGACAAGTAGAGTATACAAACAAATATAAGGTGTTGGTATCTCATGTTCATAGTTTATTTATATATTAAATGCCGTCGTATACGTATGTATGTATGTATATCAGTGGATCGAAGTAGCTAAATTTCAGGACAAAATTTTAATCAAATTCACTTACATATGCAACCTCTTGTAATATTATTTAACCAATCTATGAAGATAACGAATGACATAATCAACTCTAAACCATATTACAAAAATTAAAATTATTTGGAATAAATATGATTTAATTGTCTGAAAATTTGACTATTGTTCAAGTGAATGCACGTTTTGCTTAAGGTCATCAAGTAAACTATTGTGGGGTTGACTATAGTTTAGGAATCGAAATAAATGAGTATTGCAAAAGCGATATTTTATCCGTAAGGCTTAGTAACCATGATGTTAATCGTTTATATGAGTATACATGTACAATCAACTTAAAATGTTTGATAGCTTAGCAAGGCTGGATCACAGTTAGCCTAAAGGGAATCAAGCTCCACGGCCCATTTTATTGTAGGGCTCGGATAACATACTATTTTTATTTTCAAAATAAATTATTTACTCACATTATAGAAAATATAAACCCAAGATTCTTCATCATTGGTTTTGATTGGGATGATAATATAGACATCTATGACTTTACGATTTGAATGTAAAATTCATGAACCATCGTTCAATTTTCACCTATTTTCATAAGCTGGAGATGGTCACTTAAAGCACTCGAATTATAAAAATGAAAGTTCA
Organism: Tipula unca; assembly: GCA_951394425.1. Taxonomy (NCBI): domain Eukaryota; kingdom Metazoa; phylum Arthropoda; class Insecta; order Diptera; family Tipulidae; genus Tipula; species Tipula unca. The sequence continues at coordinate 218,463,167 of OX596380.1, forward strand.
ATCGACGATATTAAATTTATTTATACAACATTCAATGCTTCGCCAATGTAAAAATATTTCCAAATTCCCCAAAAAATTAGATTAGAATACAAAATTTTCCATTCCACAAAATTAATTGAAGTTTCAAAATTTTGACATTTTCACATTCTGAATATCTAAATTTCTAATTTATATTCCAGTTACATGTAATTAGTTCGAAATATTAAATACCAATATGACTTAAAGCTTTTAAATTTCTTAAGTAAATTTTAAAATTCGAAATTTCATTTTCGAGACGAACTTTCACGTACACGGTTCGGTATAGATAAAATTTAAATGTCGAATTTGAATATTAAACGCTCATGTAAATTTGAACATTACACGCTCATGAAAATTTCCAATGTCCAATTGTGGACATTATTTGAAATTTTAGGGCAATTCTCTAATTTCAGCAATATTCAAAATTCACAAATTTCACGAGAGTTTCACTGGAATTTTGGAGTATTTTCAAATCGAATTTGAATTTTCAATCGAAATTAGGATGATTTTTCAAATTTCGGAATATCACCCGAATTATAGAAATTTGAAATAAAATTTTAGAGAATGTACAAATTTCTGTAAATAAAATAGTCACTAAGAATTTCTAGAAAACTTCCGAAATAACACCCAAACTTTTTCATTCCGAAACTTCAATATGTCAAGTTTTTATAAAACACCAAAAATTTTAGGCGTGCTGAATCTCTTGGCGATTTGTAGATCCAGTTTAAAAAATATCGTTATTTTTGTAAATTTAATTTTAAAATTCCGAAATTTCGAAAATCAAAATTCCAAATTTAACGTTAACAATTCTAAATTTTAACTGGGTTTTTAAAAATTAAAATTTTTTGTAATTTACCAATTCACAGCAGGTATAGTTTTTAAATTTCCTAATTAAATTCTAAAATCCGAAAAATTTAGAAACTAATTTTCATCTATAGGATATTTATAAAATTTGAATATTACACGCTCACGAAATGCTCTTCTTTATGGTGGACAAGTTTTGAGTTTAAGATTTAACGTATTCCTCAATTATTCACAATTATATATAGAGAAAACTAATTAGGGAGTTTTCATGAGTATCCATGAGCCGAACCATCGTTCTTGTCAGTAAAGGCCGGCATGAATTTGTACAATGTGTCCAACCTGCAGCCTTGAGTCCTCGATTTGGCTGGTTATAGCGTAAAAAAAGGACGAAAATAAGCAAACTACGAAAGACTTGGATGAGCCGTGAGCCCCAGTACAAGAAGAAAGAAATTTAAAAAATAAAACTGATATAAAAATTTCATGTTTACGTTTAATTCTGGTATTGATTATTGGTGTATAGGAATTTAAAAATTAGTTTGGTAGATTATTTAATAGTTTAGAAACTTGCAAAGTTGTAATGCTTACTTTACATTCATCTGAAGCATTCATAATTTTTTTACTTTTTTTAGTTCAAAATTTACAGTGAATTCAAAAGTTTAACTAAATTGAAGTTTTGTAAACTTGTGATACTGGAATTCGAATCGTATTAACCGTCGGTTAAAAATATTCAAATATGACATATTATGAAGATTTTTAGCCTAAAGGCTAACGGCGTTAAAAAAAGAAATTGGGCGGATTACTCCAGCACTCAATGTCACTAATGGGCCCACGGTGCAATACCCGGACAAACACATATGCTTATACACATTAAAAACACCCAACCGTGATTTTTGGTCACCACCGGAAACCGAACCCGAGACCCTCGAATAACAAAGCAAGGACGCTACTTATTGTGCCAACGAGGGCGGCATAAAGGCATAAATGGACACCTAACGTTTTTTATTTTAATACAACTTCAGGAATCCATTCAAAATAGGTTTTGCAAAATTCTTAATTTAGCAGAATGTGCAATGCTCCGTATTTATAGATAGTTCCCAATACTATTTGCTTTAAATTTGTTAGGTCTACATTTTTTTCAATTCTCAGCATAACACTCTGTTACCGAAACCGTCTCTACGCTAGGACGTTTCATTTGGTTGAGAATCTTTTTCAATTAATGCATGCTAATTTACAATAGCAGTATCAAGAAACAATCAAAACCCACATTGTGTTTCCATTTGATAGTTTTACGTAATGGTCTAAAATAACTACTCGTAGTATAATGACCCGAAAGATCAATTCCTTGCTTACACGAGTTCTAACTTAAAATAATATTTGATTTTTTGACAATTTCCAGTCTATGATTTTTTTTTTCTTACATTTTACAAGCTCTCCATTCTGTTCGGCCAACACAAATTTTACATTTCGCTTATCTTTCCATATAATATTTCGATCGCAGTATAAAAATTGTCAACAGTGAGTGTTCGTTTACATTTATTAACCAATCATTAAATTAGAACATATTTTTTGGTACCTGCTGGCAGCTGGTTGTTCTGGTCTAATTGTTTATTTTTTCCATATATTTTGTTTCAAATAACCAAATCTGTTTTTTTTAAAATCAGTTTTTATATGTTTTCCCAACATATCTGTATGATTAAGATTTTGAATGTAATCCATGCGAGCCATCCGAATTTTTCTAATGAACTGAGTAATTTTGAAAAGATGACACCTTTATGATGCTATCAAACGGTTCATTTTATATATTATATTTGAGTTCGATGAGCTAGAACTACAGTTTGAATCACCATTCTCCACATCGAAGGAATCATCACTCTCTTTAGGGGACAAATAACTCTTCTATAGGAAAACATATTCGTCAAATTCATTATATAAAATTTTCCACAACTTAAAGCATAATACGAGCAAACATTGTACTTAAAACATAAAACAACATGTCACATTTATCTAAAAAAGTACTTCAGAGTATATTTGTACCTAAGCTAGTTTTTCCGAGAAAACAAACGACCAGTTAGGATTTCAAATACAAGGAATATAATTAAGGTAAATTAGAATTTTAGTTGTCTGAAGTGTTGTTTCAATTTGAGATTGAACTGCCCTTTAGAAAGTTCATACTCAAACAGGTCGTCGACTTTGGAAAGAAATTTCGACATCATGTTGATTGGTTATCTTAGTACTCTGAAGAATTAAAGGAGAGTCTGTGACCAAAAAGTACATTTCCCAATAAACTTGCGCAATGTTTTGTGTGTAGTGTTGCCTAGTAAAAAGGTCAAATGTAGGTTCTAAAAGGTAAAAGGTTCTCATGATATGGCAAATTGTAGTTGTAGTTCCAGACTTTTTTTTTCATAATAAAGAGTAAAACTCGCTGTTGTACACCCTCAATCTATGAATGTGGTCAGCGTTATGAGGGCACCAAACTGGTGCTGCACATTCTAGTCCAGATTTTATGTATGCAAAGTAAAGTGCAAATAGTGCATTTTGATGTTTAATCTCGGCGGTCCAACGGCGAATAAAGGCAAACATGGAGTTGGCTAATACTATAATGATGGCCGAAGAGATAGTATCAGGTCCTCAGCCATCTCCATATGATTTAATTACACCTAAATGGTTTGGGTATATGTATTGCATATAATTACCATAGATGGTAGGTTGATTGTTACAAGGTGAATCCGAAAAACCGGCATTTTTTTAAACACAAATTCTATAATAAATATTCCATTTGGCCAAAGCGATGCTCGTGCAAAGTTTTCATCAGTGAGACTAATCCCAAATGATGAGTGGTCAATAGGTATGCCATTAATTGATTTGGGTATCATCTTGATGCAGTTAGCTGTTGTTGCTTGGAATTTCTCAGACAGTTAATTTTGCCTACAAAAAGATACCGTCGTGGTTTTATACTTGCAATTGAATCATCAGATTTTCATTTTCCGAGCGAGGAGGTACATGAATTTTTGTTGGCAAATCTGGAATTGTGATTGACTGAACCAAACTAGTCGAATTGCATAAAATGTTATAGATCTTCAACAACACTATTGATCGACAAAACTTGATGTTCAGTTGAATTATCCTCTACTTTGGTAATGTCTTTTGTTTGTAGCCTTTGTATTGATTTTAAATTAGATGACGCTTTTGTTTGGGATTGCATGATACGCTGTTCGTCCACGGGATTCTTAAATTCATGAATAGCATTGAGTATGGTCAAAATATATAATATATATTTTGCTTTCTCTGATTTATTGTCTCATTTTGTTGGATCCAACGCGAACAAATCCTTTTGACGACCAAATGTTCATGCAATATTGAACGTTTGCTAATCACACTAATGACCAAGGTTGCCTTAATCTCACGATAAGTCATATTACAATCTTCCGCAGTATCAGTTTATACACAGTATTCATATTTTACGGAACAACAATCTATTTTGGGCAACCTTCACAAAATTCATTTTTGCACTGATTAGAGCAAACCATTTTTTCAAGGTGGAAAGCGTGGGTAATGCATCGGTATACCCATGTCACAAATTTTACATGAGGTCTCGTTTTAATTAAAAATGAAACGTTTATAGATTATTTTTAATTTGGATTTGGTTTGTTCAATTTCAAATCAAATATTTAACATACTATGTTAAATCGAACGTAGAGTTATTTTTGTATCCACACATATATATATATATATATATATATACATATATATATATATATATATACATATATATATATATATATATATATATATATATATATATATATATATACACACACATTAAAGAATAATAGAAAGATGATATTTAAGATAAAAATCTCATTACTTTTGAAAAATCAATTTTGATATTAGATAAATATACATTTTATAAATTAAACTATTTTTAGTTTGGTTGTTTCTCTTTTTATAATATAGTGGATAGAAATCCGGTTGGATATTTATTTATATAACTCCCAAATCTTATTAATTTTAATGGAGATTTTATTTAAATAAAACTTCATTTCATTTCTCTGTGCTGTGTATAACGAGATATACGTATACATATAGTTTTTACGAATTATAATCAAAATTTATTCATCCAAATGGAGATGGAAATCACTTGAGTTAAAAATTATTTACTATATTATGTATGTACATATATCGTTGCGATACACGAGTTTATTATATACCAATTTAAAAAAAAACAGGACCAAAATAGAATTCGTCCTGTTGATTTTTTTTTTGTTCCCGGATTTAATGAATTATTTATAATGGCGTTTTTATTTGGGTATATGTATGCCCGCAATGCGGAATTTAGTGTTGAATGGTAGCAATGGAATAAAATAAAAAGCCATGTCTATAGTTTAATTTATTTACTCATTATTTTGTTTTATTTATTTATTTAAACTAACTAGTTTTTGTACATAGGATTGTTGCCACATTGTACAAAATAATTTATTTTATATAACTCTTATAAAATATTTATTGGGTCGAAGAAAAATTATTTTACGACATTGAAGGCAATCAAACAGTGTTGGCTTACTTAATGAATAAAATACACTATTCGATATCAGTTCTAAATACCAATAATATTCCACCATAATCATCAACAGATAACCACCATTTCAATCTCGATTATATACTATTTGATTTATAGAAATGCAATAACGAAATGTTACTTGCGTATACAAATATGCTTGTTTTAAGTTAAAAATCAAATATTTACACAAAATTCACAATACATGATATGATATAGCATCACCCCATTCTGTATCAGGCATAAATATTGAGACAATTCTAAATTGATTTTTTATGTTTGATCAGCAAACTAAAAATGTTCCTCGTTCTTCCAATGCAATAAATTTGTGCCTTCCAGTCATTGTAATATCGTACATATATACATATACAAGCTGTATATTGTGTATGTTAAGAGTATATAGTCATCAAAAAATTGTATAAATGTATGTTTTACACATTTTGTATATAAAATGGATTTGTGTATTAAAACAAAAAATCTAAAATTGCAACAAATTGATAAAAGTTTTCAACAACAAGGAAAGTTTGGGGGATTGCAGATTCGCTCAAAATATAGGGATCATCATAATATTGAAAAATTATCATGTACATACAATTTCATTATGCGGGGTTGATATGTAACTCTATATACTGTTGATATGGTATTATTATGTACATACCTACTTTTTAGGGGATGGTCAAAAAAACCAAAAAAAAAAAAGATATAATATTGAAAAAGTCAGTTGAATGGGGTTTTTAGAACACAAAATGTAAAAGTTTTCTTGTGTGCTTTGAACAAGAGTGGTAAAATATAAAATATTTTACAAAAGTAAAATAATAAATTATGAGAAAAGTTTTGTACTTGTTTTATGTGAAAATTAAGTATTAAACTTTGAATTATTATAAAAGTTTAGGTTTTTGGGTACTCCTTGTACACACACAATATAATATAAATATATTGTATATCTAATAGAAACGAGAAGAAAGCTAATGCGTATGATTTCAATTGCAAAATTACCAAACAAGAAACTTTTAAGAACGGTCGAAATGTAAATCTATAAAACGTTACACCTTTAAATCTAACTAATACCGCAGGCATTTCAAACTCGGTCTGCGCGTTAACATGTTAACAAGCTATCGAATTAAATGAAATATTATTTAAATCTTTAATTCCTTAATTAATCTTAAATGTATAATACACAATGTCGTCGGATTAGACAATTTATATTGCTCCTCTATCTCTATATATATGTATATTATTTGTTTAAATATATCTCACGCAAAAATTTTTTGATAAATTGTATTGTTATTCATAAGTATATAAATAATTTTAAATTCTGCATAACATATTATCCTTAATTCATCATATTGGCGTCACAAAATGTTACCAACTAAAAAATCTTAGATTATATCTTAAACTTCGTTTGTATATATACATATATAATACATATATATATATATATATATATATATATATATATATATATATATATATATATATATATATATATATATATATATATATATATATATATATATATATATATACATATATATATATATATATATATATATATATATATATATATATATATATATATATATACATATATATATATACATATATATATATATATATATATATATATATATATGATTCGACACGAAACTGCGACCAATAATGGTGAGAGAATGATGTACTTTGCAATTGCTCGATCTTAGAGATCTTAGAGTAGCAAGCACCTTCTTCTATAATAGTATAGCTCTCAATTCGATATATACATACATATGTACTCTGTTGAAAGATTCGAAGAATATTTGAAACATAGTATTAAGAACTACCGTTTGTGAGAGATGGAACTGGAAGGGTTTGAAAAATTCGCACGAATCATACGGGCCGACCGAAAAAGTATCAAAGAAACCATTAAAGATTGAGAATTTCCTTGCGTAGCCAAAACAGTAATCCGATGTGTGTTTTCTGTAAGATAAATGAGAACTGGTGGAACGTTTCAAAAATAGTATAGCCATCGGAATCTAAATTGTGTTTATAAATATAAGTTTATAAACGGGGCAGATTACACAGTTGTGAATTGAAAAACCAGGGTTATTGCAATGGTATATTCATGAGGGATCATGAAGTATACAGGGCCATGAGAGTCAAGGAAACGACGCACCGTTCCATTATATTTAACGGACGCCAAATATATGGTGCTGTTTATTGGTCGTTAATATATGTGTAATGACTAAACCCTCCGAAGAACTAGTTCCAATCGCGATACTGTTGAAAATATATCAAAACGACCTATACATAAATTTTGGTTTATGAGTTTATGCATTATGAAAGGGCTTTGATTGAAGAAACTCAACATTTAAAACAATAAAGACACTACTTGAAAAATTCTTGTTAACTTCATGGTAACACAAAAAGTATTTAAAAGAACTTTAACCGTTGAAATCAACAGCCTATCTGCTGTCGCTGGACTATATATAGATTTGGCTAAGAACAGTGAGAGTAAACTTGATTCTCTACGTTTACCGGACGGTCAGCTTACCTCTTCCAGTAAGGAAATTTGTGAGCTGCTTCTTTCTGTTTGTTCACTTTCCTGGTTATGATATCGTCAACACGGATAATGTTGCTGCCAAGCTCAACATGACATCTGGTGCAAATACCGACTGGAATTTGGCTCACAAGCTGATCAATCGTGATTTTTTGCGCTGGAGCCCATTTTGCTTTGCATCTTATAAGGCTGGATTTTCTCTAATTCAGAATCATTTGATTCGCCATTTTGCAGCGTGCATTGCTTTTAGCACTGTTCCAAAATCTTGGAGCAGAAGTAGGGTTGTTTTTATCCGGAAAGCTAGTAAGTCCGATGATATACGGACCCTAAGTCATTTCGGCTTATAAGCCTGTCCCCAACTTTCCTTAAAACTCTGAAAAGAATCGTCGATAGATTCATTAGAGACATTTCTAATCATCTCCCCACCCAGTAACGTGCAACATGCCGACAGAGTCGGTAAATCCCGTGAAACCGCTCTACATGAAATTGTTACCAGGATTGATACTAATAAAGAATTTGGAGCTTTCGATAACACTTCGTTTGCTAGAGCAGGAGCTTTCCATAATACTTTGTTTGCTACGATCACTTCTGCCTGCTCCAATTTTGGTATTGATCGTACCATTATTTTATGGATTGAATCCATGCTCAAGTCTTGCACTGTGGTGACGGAGGCGGATACTTAGTTTCTGTTTTTGGTTATTGCCGAGTTACTTGTAAAGCTGCCGTAGTCTGGCTTCATAGCATAGAGTTACGGTGATCATCTTGTTTTAACAATCTCAGGCAAACATCTCCGTGTCTTATCTGACCTAACTCAGCCCGCCTTAACTATTGTGGAGGCATGGTGTGTTTGAAGGGTCTGCACGCCAATCATTCTAAAACTGATTTAATTGTCTTAACAAAGAAGAGGCATAGTCTTCAACTACCTGTTCTCTCTCTTTTTAGGAGAACGATCGCTAATTGTGACCACGACTAATACCTTTGTACAGTTCTGATAATGAATTTTTCTGGAAGAGTTACCTGGACTATACAAGCTTCAAAAGGTAACTGCCATATTTTGGCAATGTATAGAAGAGCTTTCCGGAAATCCTGGGTTTAAGCCCTAGGATGATTTCTTTCATTTATAAATCACTGGTCCTATCGCTACTTTCGTACGCTTCTATTGTGTGGTGGCCAGTGGTTGACCTATAAAGGCTTCTGTAGCCCAGCATAATGGTCTACAAAATCTTGCTTGCAGAGCCATTACTGCGGCAATGAATCCATTCTTTCCTTGCCTTAGCTACGAACCTTTATTTTAGTCACATCCTGTTACGCAGCATATCGCCTGAGGTGAATTGGGGCGTGGAATGAGTTCAGTTCTGTCGTGGGACATAAATAAATTTTTAAAAATTATTCTTCCTAATGGGAGTGGAATTCTCAAATTTATTCCCTGTATCGATTATCCTTCGAGAAATTTGTGGAGTTTGCAAGTTTTTGTCAATGACTCATTGAGTTCATTGTCTATTTTTTAATGGATCTCGTTCTAACCTTGGTACTGGTTTTGGAATCTATACTGTCCTTGGATTGATCTGAATATTTTCGGCAGTGTCGGTTCGTATTGTCCTGTTTTTCAGGCGGAATTAATAGCGCTAACACGTCGTGTTATTGAGGAGACTGTTGTATATATGTCCTGGTCCGGACTTTTTTGATTAAAAAACAAACACACGTATTTAATTAATTAATTAATATATTTATTTAATTCATTTATTTAATTAATTTATTATTTTATATATAATGATTTATTCATATAAACTTTATAATTTTTATTATATATAACTAGTTTATTGTTTATTCATTCACTTAATTTATTCATATAAAAACTATAACTTTAATATATATATATTTAATTTATTATTTTCACCACCACGAATAGTATCCAAAAATGTTTTATGATATTTAAAAAAGGTGTGCTGTGCACAAAAATTGTAATCGACGATTAATATTGAGAATGCGTTTTTTGAGGAAAATGTATGGACCGAGATACTGCTCAAATTTGTCTATGTGCGTGTCGGTCTGTATACGCGCGCAAAAACCATAATCATCATGACGAAATGCATGTATATGAGATTTCGATTTTGTTCCGCCCAAATATTAGAGAAAATAGAAGTAATGTGCCGAATGATGATTGGTCAATAAAATATCACGCTATAAAATAAGAGTAAATTTTCGTGCGTAAATATTGTGCGCATAGGTATTCGAGAGCGTAAAAAGTATTTCTATATACATAGTATGAAAATAAGTTGTATATAGAATTTGTCGAATACGGAAATGCAAAATGTTCTATATACATAACAAGAGTATGAGTTGTATATAGACAGTAAAAAAATGCAATGCTAATGCGTTGCCTCTTCAATAAGTGGAAGTGGGCAAACGCGAAATTGTAGTGATTACGATACAATTGAAATTGAGGCGATTGCCAGATTAATTGTATCGGTCGCTACAGGACTCCCCCGCAAGTGAATATCCCTTCCTTAAGACCTTGAATTATTTGGCAAAGTGTACGGCCTTATGTTTGCGAATGCCTGATATTTGATCAGGTGAGGTAAGTATGCCGTATGCCGGTTTGATTCGGTCAATTGAAATGGTATGGTTTTTACCATTAATTGAAACCGTGAATTGTTTGCGAAGACGGCGTATAACTTTGTACGGGCCTTCGTAAGGAGGTGATAAACCCGTGCGAACCTTGTCTGTTCTAATAAAAACAAAATCGCAATTGTCTAGTGATTTGGGGACAAAGATATTATCTTGTTTGTTCGAACGCGGTGAAGTTGGGACAAGGTGATGCATGGTTTGTCGCAGTTGGTCGACGACTGTGTCTTTTATTGGTAATGGTGGAAAAGGATTTTCTACAAAGAACTTTGTTTGACCATAAACCATTTCAGATGGTGAGCACTTTAGATCCTCTTTCACTGTTGCTCTGATTCCGAGTAAAACGATAGGAATCTCAGAGCTCCAATTGCTAGTATTTCCTCGAGCCATTAGTGCCGATTTTAGCTGGCGGTGAAAGCGTTCAACCATGCCATTGGCTTGAGGATGATAGGCCGTAGTACGTATACGATTTGAGCCAAGGAGTTTCGTTAACTCAGTAAAAAGTTTGGACTCAAATTGTGTTCCTTGATCGGTGGTGATATTAAGGGGAACCCCAAATCGGGATACGTAGTTGTTTACGAAAGTCGAAGCGATTGTAGCTGCAGACATGTTGTCCATACAGTAAGCTTCTGGCCATCTGGTGAAGCGATCGACACAGGTAAGTAGATATTGATATCCCTTAGATGGAGGAAGTGGTCCTACTATGTCTAAATGGATGTGTTCAAATCGACCAGGTGGAATCTTAAATTGTCCGTGAGGTGAAATTGTGTGACGTTGTACTTTAGATTTTTGGCAGGATAAGCAGGAGTTCGCCCACTGGGTTACGTCCTTGGTTATACTAGGCCAAAAGTAACGAGCTGTAATCAATTTTCGAGTCGCACGGACACCAGGATGTGAAATGTTGTGCAATGTGTCGAAGATAGTTCGACGTAGTGGTTCTGCGATGTACGGGCGATTATGTCCCGTTGATATTTCGCTATATATTTCTAGGCCTGGCAATTTAAAAAGCTCTAGCTTATAAGATGTGCTAGTGGGACGTCTGGAACTAGAAAGTAAATTCTGAAGTTCTAAGTCATGTTTTTGTGCCATAATTATTTTTTGATAGTCGAAGTGAGTCTCGACTGTGGCCATTTCGTTGTCTGTGGTGCGGGAAAGTGTATCCGCGACCACATTGTCACTACCTTGCACATGCTGGATGTCGGTGGTGAATTGACTAATATAATCCAGATGGCGAGATTGCCTCGGATTGCGTTCAGTTTTAGACTGAATTGCTCTGGTCAGAGGTTTATGGTCGGTGTAAATTGTAAACTCACGACCCTCGACAAAATATCGGAAGTGTTTGACTGCCTGATATATTGCGAGTAATTCCCTATCGAATGCGGAATATTTCTTTTCGGCATCCGATAGTTTTTTGGAATAAAATCCCAAGGGTTCCCATTGCTCATTGTTGTATTGTTGTAATACTGCTCCGACAGCAGTGTTTGACGCATCTGTTGTAATGCTGAGCTTTGAATCGCTCAGTGGATGCGCAAGCAGTGTTATTTTGGCTAATTCTTGTTTTAGTGACGTGAATGCCTGATGGCATTCGTCAGGCCAAGTGAAGTTCTTGGCTGTCTTGGGCATTTTGTTTAGATCTGCCAAGTGGTTGTGAATTGGTGCCAAAATATCAGCGAGTTTAGGTATAAATCGGTGGTAGTAATTTACCATACCGACAAAACGCTGAATATGCTTTATTGTTTGTGGAGCTGGAAACTCGGAGATTGCCTTGATTCGTTCGTCTGATGGCAAAATACCATCAGGAGTAATTTTGTGGCTGAGAAAGTCAAGAGCTGTTACTCCAAATACGCATTTGGCGGTCTTGATGTGTACACCAAACTTCACTAACCTCTTGAATAGTTGGTTTAAGTGCCGTTTGTGTTCTTCCTCAGATTTAGATGCCACAAGTATGTCGTCAATGTAGACAAACACGAATTCAAGTTCACGAACTACTTCGTTCATGAAACGCTGAAACGTTTGTGCGGCATTGCGTAATCCGAATGGCATTCGTGTAAATTCGAATAGGCCAAACGGTGTAGTAATTGCCGTTTCATAAACGTCTTCAGGTGCGACGGGAATATGGTGATAACCTCTGATTAAATCGATTTTTGAGAAAATTTTACAACCATGCAAGTGCATGGAGAAATTTTGAATGTGGGGTATCGGGTATCGATCAGGTGTTGTGACCGTATTAAGCCTGCGATAATCCCCACATGGTCTCCAATCGTCGTCTTTCTTTTTCACCATGTGAAGTGGACATGAGACGGGAGATGACGATGTCCGACAAATCCCTAATTCCACCATATGTTGGAATTCTGTAAGTGCTGCTTTGTGACGCATTTGATCTAGTCTTCGTGGTCGTGATACCGGAAGATGGCCTTCCGTGACTATATGGTGTACCACGTTATGTTTGACTGGCGCGTTGTAGTTTGGCTCGGCTGTTAAAGACGGAAATTGCTTTAGTAATTTTCCGTAGCCATTGTCAATTACGTAATGAAGTGGTGTAGGTGTGGTGGTGTGCACCATGAAGGCATTGATTGACAGCTGTGTCGCTGAATCAACCAGCCGCCTACGGCGTAGATCGACAAGTAAGCCAAATTTCGCCAGAAAATCGGCTCCAATGATCGGACGATTCACATCAGCAAGAATGAATGCATGTGTGAAGGATCTTTTAAGTCCGATATTAATTTGGAGAAGCTTGGTTCCATACGTATTAATGCCGGAACCGTTAGCTGCCGATAAGACTAGATCAGGATTTTTTGCATGAGGAATTATACATTTACGAAAAATCGCGACTGGAATCACCGAAAGGTCAGCGCCAGTATCTATTAGAAAATTGAGTTTGGTATTCTGGTCGTATATGAATAGTCGGCAATTTGATTGGGTGTTAGTGGCCGACTCTACCCGATTTGTGAGGAGTTTTTTTTGGGACTGTCAACTTGCATATATTCGGTTTGTTGTCCGAAATCACATGGTTTGATGCACTTTTTTGCGTCTTTGCCCCACCTGTGATGGTACCAGCATGTTGGATATTTCTTGCTGGAGCTGCGGCTATTTTGCCTATTTGACCGTGATGATGATCGACCCCTTGACCAGCCGCGTCGATTATTGAATGCTTGCTTAATTTTATATTCTTATCGCGATAACCTGGCCTCAAGCGAGTTGGCCTGGTTTGGATTTGTATTTAGCGGTGGTCGATATCGGATATCGTTAGTGCATTGCGCTGAAGTTGACTGTCTGTTGGTTGCCGAAATAGATAATTTTGGGCTAATTGCATTGTGCATTTTGTCAGCTATTTTGGCGATGTCACCAAGTTTATTATTATCCGCCTGTCCTACCATTGCAATTTTTATAACTTCTGGTAGTTTCCTGATCCATAATTGCTTTAACATTTGGTCGGTGAGTTGACCACCGGCTAGCATCTGGATGTGGCGCAGGATTTCTGTAGGACGTTGATCGCCCATATCCTGTCCACTTAACAATTGTTCTAGCTTTCGTTCGGTCGATGGTGCTAACCGGTCGATAAGTGTTTGTTTTAAAGTATTATATTTGTTTGTTTCAGGAGGATTGGCAAGCAAGTCGGATATGTGCGCACTTGCTTGTGGGGACAATGCTGACAAGACGTAGGCGAATTTTTTGTTATCGCTCGTGATATCAGATAAACCGAATATGATTTCGGTTGTGTTGAACCAGTTTGTCGGGTTCTCTAGCCAAAATGAGTTAAGCCTAACATGCGTTGCTTCAACGTGTTTGTGCTTTCGTCATTGTTGGCTGAGTTTTCCCCATTACCGTTCTCTGATTTTGGTGGCATTTTATTTGTTGCGACGTGTGTCGCTATTCTTATTCTATACGGTTTTTTATTAAGTAAAAAAATGCTCGGCCAAGCGTTGTCCCTTCCAAGTACTTAGTCGGACCGAGCAAAAAAAAAACTTTGAGTTCACCAAAATATGTGGTTCACCAATGTGTAATTAAGTTATTTTCGATTTTTAATTTTGTGAACTAGCACTTAGATTTAGATTTCACCGTCGTTGGTGTTTTTATTTGTAAAAACCGTTTGATATTTTAGTTTGATTGGTATAATTTGTTTTTGTACCAACGATGGTGATGATAGGAGTTTAAGCAACGAGAAACGACTGGGTGGAAATATTACAAGCAAAGTAAATCACGCAAGGCGGTGAGAAAATAAAACAATATATATAAAAAAAATTTTACAAGAATACTCTACTCTACGTTATGAAAAAAATTATTTGACGTTAAATGTTGTGATAAAAATTTTTAAAATTTGTATTAAATTTGCAAGAGAAAAAAAATATGTTTTGTAATATGTGTAAAAAAAAAAAAACTTGCCACTGCTGATGTTATTTTACTGCTACTGCTGCTGTTGGTTCCGTTGCGGTGAGGGTCAGCCGCTTCACCGAAATTCCCTCGTTGCGTGGGAGGTGTTGTGCCCTACACACGTCTGCAATTCCCTCGTTGCGTGGTGTGAATAAGAATTTTTATTTTATATTTGTGAATATATTTGCACTTTAGCTTGTTTAACTTGTTGGTTTAACTGTTATCACTGTTGGTTTAACTGTTATTAACTGTTTATTTATATGTGTGTTATTTCTTTACAATTTATTTTAACTATTTAAATTCGGTAAAAACCGACGTCGAGGTCACCACTTGTTGGTTTATATATCCTGGTCCGGACTTTTTTGATTAAAAAACAAACACACGTATTTAATTAATTAATTTATTTATTTATTTAATTCATTTATTTAATTAATTTATTATTTTATATATAATGATTTATTCATATAAACTTTATAATTTTTATTATATATAACTAGTTTATTGTTTATTCATTCACTTAATTTATTCATATAAAAACTATAACTTTAATATATACATATTTAATTTATTATTTTCACCACCACGAATAGTATCCAAAAATGTTTTATGATATTTAAAAAAGGTGTGCTGTGCACAAAAATTGTAATCGACGATTAATATTGAGAATGCGTTTTTTGAGGAAAATGTATGGACCGAGATACTGCTCAAATTTGTCTATGTGCGTGTCGGTCTGTATACGCGCGCAAAAACCATAATCATCATGACGAAATGCATGTATATGAGATTTCGATTTTGTTCGGCCCAAATATTAGAGAAAATAGAAGTAATGTGCCGAATGATGATTGGTCAATAAAATATCACGCTATAAAATAAGAGTAAATTTTCGTGCGTAAATATTGTGCGCATAGGTATTCGAGAGCGTAAAAAGTATTTCTATATACATAGTATGAAAATAAGTTGTATATAGAATTTGTCGAATACGGAAATGCAAAATGTTCTATATACATAACAAGAGTATGAGTTGTATATAGACAGTAAAAAAATGCAATGCTAATGCGTTGCCTCTTCAATAAGTGGAAGTGGGCAAACGCGAAATTGTAGTGATTACGATACAATTGAAATTGAGGCGATTGCCAGATTAATTGTATCGGTCGCTACAAGACCATGAATTTTGCTGTTAAAAACAAAAGTATTCTACTGTGTACAGACAGTGAAGCTGTACTTAACTCTTTAAGAAATCCCTTGACTGTTTCCAAACTCGTCAGGGATCGCAAACAATTCATGAACCTTCTTTGTTCTAACAATAAAGTTACGGTCATGTGATTACCGGCTCATTGTGACATCGCAGGCATTGAGATCGCGGATTGTTTAGCCAAAGCTGATTCCTAATTAACTTTAATTGCGGTTCGTTTTTCGTTCAGCTGCGGGAAGAAAGCTATAAAGGAATACGCTTTGAAAGACCTAAGGTTTCAGTGGCTAGAGATTCTTAGGTGTCGCAATCCGAAGTACTTTATTAAGGAGCCCAATTTGAGGTCACCGAAGTATATGCTTTATCTTTAAAAAAGAACCAGTCAAGAATTTTGGTTTTTATAGGTATTCAACTTTACGTATTTTAATGAAGATCAGTTTTCCTCTCGGCCTTGGTGTAAACCTATTCAGTTTGCGAAGGCAGCAGTACGTGTTTGCGAATTGAAATAGAATCCTGGGTTTGCCCCACGGTGCAACCAATATTATAATAATAATAATAATAAGAATTGCCCAGGACTTTTAAAAAATGACCACACAAACGTAAAAACCGCATTCCAGACTTTATAGAAATATATTTTTTTTAACTTTAAAATAAATACAAACACATACAAACATTAATTATAGGGACTGTTCGGCTAGTGGATTTATCGTCGAAAGCTGAACAGTATCCCTATTTTGTACATGGCTACAGTTCCGTCTCTTAATTGGCCATCTGCACACTACATTGCTCCATGTTAGCCTGTGCTAACATGAACGATGGGTCGGCACATGAGTTCTACATTCCAACAGAGGGTCATAGATGATTTCTATTTAATCACCGATCGTAAGCGGGAGATAAAAAATCCGTTTTGCAAACCGCCTCTGTTGGGATTCGAACCTGGTACCTCCCGTTCCAAACGTCGCAGCTTTAGCCACTGCGCTATTTGCTCGTTATTTAATTTATTCACTGATTTTTGTTGGATTAATTCCATTTTTTGACTGTTTTTATACACTTCTGTCACTTTGAATTATGAATTTTGAAATTAGTAAAAAACCTTCCTTATTGTGACAATTTGTTTTTATTTTTAGAAATATCGATTTCGGATATTATCCTTCTACGGTTTCTTTTTTACAGTTATTATTATCTTAAAATTACTTAAATTTATACAAAAGTTTGGTTCTATAATTAGGCTCCTCCTATTGTTGTTATTTATTGCTTAATATTAGATCGTATATTTTGTTGGTCCTAGTATTGACTTTCTCGTTCATTAAAGTGTTGTTGTCCTTATTCCTGTATATTTCTAATTCTTCAAGTCTATTGAGTTTGTGTCCTTTTATGGCTGTGTGTAATACGGTTACTTACCACTTACCACTTTCAGGCACGCTAGCCGAAATATTTCTCAATGACTTCGAACAGAAATACGTTATGAACAGAACTAACATATATCACAAAAACATCATATACTGGTACAGATACGTAGACGACATTATACTCCTATTCACAGGGACAGAAAGACAATTAAATAAACTACACCAATATCTAAACAACATACAACCCACAATAAAATTTACGCTTGAAACTGAACAGAACCATAAAATTAATTTCTTAGATCTCACCATAACTAACGAAAACAATAAACACGCATTCAAAGTATACAGGAAACCCACAGAAACTGACCACACCATCCACAATGACTCACACCACCCGTACCAACACAAGACATCCGCGTATAATCACATGGTCGACAGACTCAATAAAATACCCATGAACGATAAAGATTATAATGAAGAACTAAACACCATAAAACACATAGCGGTCAAAAATAGCTTCAGTACAACTATCATAGACAAAATCAACCACAAACATAGATTCAAAACACACCAACAAGACATGACAACATTAACAAGAGTCAACAGCAAAGACGAAAAATACATAAGTGTAGAATATAACAAAACAACAAACAAGACAATACAAAAAGCGTTCAGAAGACTTGGTTACAAAGCCACATACAAAAATAACCATAAAATACAACAAAAACTGAAAGACAAAACACAAAGACAACCCATAGACACAGGGGTGTACAAACTTACCTGCAACGACTGTAATAAAATGTACATAGGACAAACCGGACGGTCATTCATAACACGCTTTAAAGAACATATTAGAGACAAATAGAACTGATCCAAAATCTAACTACGCCCAACACATAAAAACAGAAAAACACAATTACACTGATTTTGACCATAATTTAACCGTATTACACACAGCCATAAAAGGACACAAACTCAATAGACTTGAAGAATTAGAAATATACAGGAATAAGGACAACAACACTTTAATGAACGAGAAAGTCAATACTAGGACCAACAAAATATACGATCTAATATTAAGCAATAAATAACAACAATAGGAGGAGCCTAATTATAGAACCAAACTTTTGTATAAATTTAAGTAATTTTAAGATAATAATAACTGTAAAAAAGAAACCGTAGAAGGATAATATCCGAAATCGATATTTCTAAAAATAAAAACAAATTGTCACAATAAGGAAGGTTTTTTACTAATTTCAAAATTCATAATTTATTCAGTTGGTGCATCCCAGGATTTTATACAGTCGGCTCATCCCAAACTTTAATTCATACACAAAAGAAACCCAGCTGGTATAAAAAAACTCATCCCACATTTCTTTATTAAAATTTAAATAGTTATATATATACAAAATTATTGCGGCCGACCTGGGAAATTTCTCATCGGGTTATTATTTTTGACTTTATATAGGCTACTTCTGAGCCAAATATGAAAAAATTCTGCCAGTTCAAATTCCTGCAATAGCCCATCCATGACTTTCTCTTACGAAGTCGATTGGACTTGTTTTACAATATGGTTATACAAAGTCCTGTTTATGAACAGCCATAAATTGTAATGGTATATTTTCTTAATATAAGAAAACATGAAATTTGAATATAAAAGAATAGCTTCTTTTTGATCGTTCCATTACAGTTTTTTGTTTTAAATTCATAGCGCATCTTTTATTCAGAGCAAAATGCTTTCATAATTATTAAAAAATTTCAAAAGATTGCACTCTAAATAAATAAATAAATAATAAAAATTACAATAACTCTTTTCGGGTTCCGCGCGCATATATATGCCAAGAAAACTCTTTTACCTGTTTATGCATAAATTTACCTAATCGTTAACAACAAAATTTATATTTCACTTTCTTCGCGTATACATGTGTACTCGTACATAAAATATTTTCCTGTTGACTCTGTGCTGTTGTTGTTGATATATACAAATAAGTAACTGCGATTTTCTTTACATTATTTGATATGAATACAAATTGGAAATATAAATTGAATTTTCGTGAACATTTTACTCAAACTGAGTTTTACACTGCGACTTCTGTCATGAGTATCGGAATGAATTTTTTTTTTTGTAACGATTATTTTTATGTAAAACATTAGCACTCAGTTGGAAAATCGATTTCAGTTGACAAATTATTCCGTGAGCTTACTGATTTATGACAAATTGTTGTTTTTCTGTTTTCGAATTTGAATTTCATCGATTTTTTTTTTTCAAATCTAGAAATCTTTCTTTACTATCTGTATACCTACCAAATATAAACGTAAACTTTATTTTCGTAAAAATCTAAAATTTCCGACTTAACAAATTATTGAGGTCATTGGCCATACATTTTTATCTTTATTTATTTAGGGCCTGTACAAGAATTTAACAATATGTACTTAACATTTGCATACATACATTTTTTTTTTATAGCTTGCTTAACCTTTTACTCTGTTAGTTTCAAGTGTGTATGTATACACAGTTAGTATACAAAAAATAGTACCAAAATAAGGTAGTTGCATACACACATACTAAATAGTAAAAATTTCCAACATTTTTTAATTAATTTAAAATGTGGTGAGAGGTAGGTATGCAACATGTGTATAAAGTACTGTGCAACTACCGTATATAAGTGAATAATAAAGCTTTTTATGATGAAAAATGCATTGTAGGTTTAATTAATTTTAAGTTTTAGAAAAAGTGAAGATGTAAAAGTTTTTAAGTTATATATAGAGTACAAGAATTTAATGTCGAGTAGTATATACTCATACAATTCATTTATAATAAGAAATTATGAAAGATATATTTTAGTTTAGTAGATTACACAGCATTATATGTGTATGATATGCTAAGAAAATTAATTTTACCCCACCGAAGAGTTTTTATTGAAAGCAAAAACTGGATTTATGCTAAAACTAGTCAACCAATAATATAAAATGTAACATCAGCAAAACAAATTCAATACAAAAAAGTACACATAAAAACATTCTTAAATCACAAAATGTACAAGACATTCATGTTTGAGAACAATAAACATACAACGCAACATATACAAACATATGTATGTATATATATATAAGAAATAAGAAAGACATGAAATAAAGCTATTATTCTTCATCTTGGAAGTTAACAACAACAACAAAAACCTAACATAATAGGAAATGAATCTTTTTCTGTCATGTTATTGTAAACACAACAAAAATATAAAAGTAAAAGATGAAAAGTATAAAAAAAAACACTTCGTTTTGTCCATTTTTCTTATCGGAAATCTTTTATTGTAACATCGAGTACGAGCAACCATACTATGTGTTTAGTAAAAAAAATAACTTTTGCAAATTGCCACATATTTTCGTGAAGTATTAGAGAATAGATTTGAATTTTTTTTTGTGTACACAGCCATAAATTAAAATCTGCTTTCTATTACATATTAACAAACGAGGACATGTCAACAATAACTATATAACTATAAACAGCCAACCGAAAATCTAAGATTCGCAACCTTTTCATAAAGCTACATAATAATTTTTCTCCTAACAAAATTTCTGTTGAAATGAATCGAAATATCTTTATTTAACTTAACTGGACGATCAATCATAAATTCAATTGACACATCCTATGCAAGTGAGTTCTCAGAATCTATAATAAACAAATATAATCTGCAGCGAGGTACTAATAGACAATTCTCCCAATCTCTGTCATATTTGAGTTCACATAATTATGGATGTTAAGCTCTCCATAGCCTCTAAAAATACTCAATGCCTTTCTATAAATCAATGACGAGCTTAAAATGTATTTTTTGTGCATAACGGAAGTGGTTATGCGGTAATTAGTGTTTTTTACAAAATGGCCAATTAAAATTTATTTTAACACTTCTTTAGAAAGCATTTTTTAGAAAGAGCAACAATATCTCAGTGGTTCCTATATAGGTGCTTTATAAAGATAAAAAAGAATTGGTATCTTGTTTTTTTCTACCACGAGATCTTATGCAGGTGTTATGAGCTATCGGTATCTAGACCGTTATACGTAGTAAGTTTGGATACGTGGTACCAACAAATTGAGAACCGATAAATATGATTCCGTACAAATATAGAGCAGGATTAGTATACCACTTAACGAATGTGGATTTTACAAAAACTTTATCGCCGACTTTAAAAGGTGTGCTCCAGTTTTATCAGCATAGAAGAAAAGGTAATTAAATCACTTGGGAATGGCTGTGAACCTGATACTATCCCTTCGTCCATCAGTAAATTATTGGCCGATGTAGTTTGCAAACCATTAAAATTCATCTTTAATAAATCGTTGCAAACTTGAATTTTCTCTAATAAATATAAGATTTCGAGACTTACACGAATCTTCAAATCTGGTAAAAGAAATGAAATATCCTGCTATCGGAGAATTGCCACCACTTCAATTTTACCTAAACTATCTTTTCATCAACATTGATTTACGCCTGGCAGATCCACAACTGCCAACCTAGTTGTGTTTACAAGCATCATCACAAAAGCTTTAGAATATCATCAGCAAATTGACACCATATACACTATTTTCAATAAAGCTTTTGCTCCATTCGACATCGACAGATATTTATGAAACTTGACAAGTTTGTCTTTTCATCAATTTCTGTCAAATAGTTTCAATCGTACCTAACAGAAAGATACCTAATCATCAGAATTGCTGGTGAAAAGTCGAATGCTATTTTGGCAAAATCTGGAGTTTCACAGGGTTCTAATATAGGTCCCTATATATCTATATTTATGGGCGACATTACTAATATTATTCAACACTCTTCGGTATTTTTGTTTGCTGATGATATTAAGTAGATATTCCGACCTATTAATGACTTAAACGACACTTACATTTAATCTCAATATTTAAAAATGCAGGATAATGTCATTGTGTCCGAAAAAACGTCCAATAATTTCAAATTTTAATACAAATGGGAGATTTATCGAAGGCCAACTCCATGTTTGGATTTATTCGCCGTTGGACTTGGACCATCGATATTAAAGATCAAAATACACATTGGGAAAACGCAGGCAACAACAATGCGGAAGTCTATTGGGAAATGTACTTTTGTGCCACATAAACTCCCCTTTCATTCTTTTGAGTAGAGGTACAGTTTTACCCATCTGATTGGTTCATCATCGAGTGTGCTGCGGTAGGAGAATCAAAAAAACCTTTCAAGATTTCGTTTTTTGAATTTTCAGGAATCATTAATTGAGGCTGTTCACTTATTTCTTCATAATCCGCATTTGTGTCAAATCACTTTGAGATTTTCCATAAACGAGCTTGTCTAATATTATGAGTACGGTATAGAGATACCTATACATCTATCTGTTTTGAACATAGTACAATTATCTCATTCAGGGTAAACTGCCGCCTTCTAGAATATATTTCGCAATATAATATGTTTTTAATTCATCCGCCCGTATTGTAAAATTGGTGCAGAGACTAACAAAACTTTCAATTAGCCGTATGCATTTTGATGTATAAATTAAATTTTCATTTGAATTTTCGTTTGGATTGACGGACGCACTTTATCTGAAAAATTAAGATCGAAATGTCGGTACCATGAACATGGTTGGAGTGGCGAACGTTTCTTTGTTTAGTAATAAAAAAGATTTCTGGGTTTGAACACCATCTTCAATTTATGATATGCCTTAAAAACTTGGTATTGTTCCGGAAAAACCTCCTTTATTTGATTTTAACTTTCAGTCGTTAATTCTTTGCCAGTGGGCGCGTTTTAAAGTTCAAAATTTTATAAATTTAATTGTCAGTACAAAAGATACGATTATGAACTATTCAGTGAGCTTCGCAAAACTTTAAATTTGTTTTGACCTGGTCAAAATTAAATCTGTTAGACGTTCTATTTTTAGAAGAACAATTTGTGCTTCCCGTAAAAAATGATATTTCAATTCTTTTTTAAATCATTTGAAAACTTAACAACTCTAATTATAGTAAAGAAATGTATTACTTCAGAAAAATATGTCCTCAACAATCATAAAACAAATTTCTACAACCTGCAAACCTTAAATGGACCTTGAATTTTCTAACTGAAAAATAGGGGAAATTTTTGAAATAGTAAGACAGTCGTAATATTTGGACATTAAAAATAGGAGCAAATATCTCGAAAATGATTTAGGATTATATGAAAGCATAAACAATCACAAGTAATTATGTTTTTGAGCCGATGAACATATTGGAAACCTAGTTAATCCCCTCGTAACTGCAGAGTTTCAAACGTCGGAGAATTATCATAGAGATATCTACATTTTCGGGTGGCTTAGACCAACTGCGAATGTATTTTTTATTCTCAAAATTTAGAAGATACGGATAATTTTGACCGATTAATCTTAATTTTTGTAATTTGTTTTTAATTTGCCGATTCTAAAGTGGTACACGAGGATATTCGTCTATATTTTCGGATTTTTCGACCAACTATAATTACTTTTGTGGTCAGGTAAATTTTATAATGATATTTTTTACAGAATATTTATAATTTCAGTGAAATTGAATGAACAATATAGAATCGGATAGATTCTATATAGATCTCATGTAAGCAATCCAAATTCGGGGGAAATTAGATTGAAATATGATGATACAGCTCAACAAGTAAAGAAAATGGCCAGGAGTGATCGTAGGAAATTCACAAAAGACATTCTCGTGACAGCCGAAATAGCACAAGCAAATATAGGGATATGCGCACATTCCAACAATGTGTAAGAAAGGTCACCGGAAAGTTTACAAATATACCACCAATAAAGGATACTTATGGACAAGATCTACCCATAGATGACAAACAACTACCTAAATATATGGAAAGAGTTCTTCAACGACAACTAAATATATGGTGCACCAAATAACAAGCTTCCAGGTGGCAACTATAACGCAAACCTTAACATCCACCCACCAACGTAGCGGGAAGTTACAACTACCATAATGAAGCTGAAAAATAAGACGCATTTACAACTGCAGGATCACTAAAACCACTATTAGTAGAAGTATGCAATACTGGTAGAATTCCGCAAAATGGAAGAGCTTAACCATAACAATTCCAATGAAAGGAGACTTATGAAAATGCAAAAACATGGCGAGGCCGCTCCCTCCTCAATATTCGATTCCATCAAGCGTAGTGCAATTTGAAAAGCACCCTGCGAAATAGACATCCCGAGGAAAATAACCGAAATCATTCAAGAAATGTAGTTCGATGCTTGAAATAGAGTTCAACACATCCTTATAGTACTGGATAATGTAATACGCAACCTAGATAACGAATCACCAAACGACATCCAGTGAGATCTCATCAGAAGACTTAATGATCTTTACTACGCAGATAATTATGCCTGCTAACACACAAGCAAGCTGACATGCAGCAAAAACTACAGGAGTTATCAGACGTACAAGTTGGACTGAAAATAAACATTACGAATACAAAAGCCCTGAGGCTGATCACAGACACCACCACGCATCAACCAAGAAATCATATAAGATGTTGAAAATTCATATACCTTATAACTG
The DNA here is from genome assembly GCA_951394425.1 of Tipula unca. Lineage (NCBI taxonomy): Eukaryota > Metazoa > Arthropoda > Insecta > Diptera > Tipulidae > Tipula > Tipula unca. Next base: position 218,488,166 of record OX596380.1, read on the forward strand.
TACCACACTATAGTTGTACTGTAGCAAGAACTGGATGCATTAAGAAGACATCAACCAACGTATCAACAAAATAGGGATCATCTTTCTAGAATATCTGGTATGAATCTGTCTTGTCAAGAAAAACCAACATACGAATAGTCAACGAACCGCTGGATGGCTGTGAAACGTGGAAACATGTACAAAAAGTTACTAACAGACCCCAGGTCTTTGAAAATAAATGCCTATGGCGGCTAATCAAATGATTCTAACCGAATACAATCTCACATATAGAACTTCTGCGGCAAACGAAACAACTCGACAATGAAAAGGAGATCAGGAAACGAAAATGGAGATGGATAAGACACACACTGAGAAAGGTCCTAAATCACATAACTAGGTTGGCATTAAAGTGGAATCCGCAAGGAAAAAGGAAATTTGGAAGAGCAGCAGTGACATGGAAAAGATCGATGATAGAGGAAGCGAGACATCTCGGAAAAACATTGAGGTGAGCTAACGACAATAGATCCCAATAGAGTAAGATGGTTCAGTCTATTAGATGCCCTATGCTCCTAAATAATATCCTAAAATATACTAATCCGTTCAAAACCGTATCTTCAAGGCATGCGAGATTGAAATTTTGATGGATTTTACTAGTTCGCGTATGTACGAATTTAAAATGATAGAGATTCAAAATTTTTTATGATTTTTGTCGGATTTTTTATTATATTTTCCAATTCAAATATATATTCTCACAAATAAGCAACGAATATTTAAGTAATGAATGAATTAAATAACCAAGATTCTAGAAATGTCCACAGATTTTCATTCACATTTCGAATAGCCTAAAACGACTTATGTAGTCATACCAACTAAATTCTGATGCGGACTTTAATGATTGGTCCGTCGAGTCTACAGAGCTATCCACTGCGGTAGTTGCGATAGTTGAACAAACACCTCAACGAATTTTAAATGCTGTAAAATATTAAGTAGATTACGTGGCAATATTTTTTGTCAATGTCGACAGTTAAGACAATGCCAACAACCTGCGATATTTAATTGATATGAAATAAAATGCTGTATTTTCTAATAGGGCGATTCAGTTAAGCCGTAAAAAGAAATTAAAGAAAAGATTCAAATTAAATCGGGAATCACATATGTACATTACTAAATATAACTTTGGAAATATATGTTGAAATAAAACAACCCAAAGCTTTAATTAAAGAATTAAATTTAAAATTTTGTAGTACCGGATAAAATAAAGCACATGTTTTCAATGATCCCATGAGATTCTACATGTCTTCCGATGTGACTTTGGCAGCATAATTGTTGCATTTAGAACGCATATTTTCGGCAACCTTATCACATCTGCCATTTTTCCGAGCATTTTCTTCACATTAACATTGATTTGATTAGTCTTGTACAAATTTATTGCGTCTTTAGACCAGTGTAAACTAGCTTATTCAGGCCAAAACTTAAGTTTTAGGCTAGTTTATCGCAAGTAATTCATCGCATGTAATTCATCGCAAGCACAGTTCATCGCAAGCAATTTACTGTTACCATTTCAAAACACAGTAAATAATAGATGAGGATTAGGCTATATGCTGTTTATTGATCGATTATAATAAAATATAAAACTCAACATATTGGATGGAAATGCGATTTTAAACTAAAATTTTTTGACAGTTTTTAAAGATTTTTGACTAAAGTTCTGGATGACTAATTTCTTTTCAATTGAAAGCAAATCTCTCCGGGATAATATGTATTATGTCAAACTAATTTTCTATTTTTAAGAACAAATTTTCACAAAGTGGATATATTTTGAACACTAAGCAAGCGACAAGCTGTAGCGTTCGCTGGTGGTCAACCTCACCAGAAATCCACCAAATGAACGCATTAATTAGTCAGTGTTGGCTGATAAGCGGCTGGTGGTAGTTGTTTGTGATCAACTCCATTTTCCAAAATACTCCATTACCAATGTCTCCATCCATTAAACAAATCCCTCCCATTTTCAACTCACCTGTATGATTAGCAGAATGGTATAGGCGGTGAATTGATTGTGGGAATAGCAAATAATATCAATATAAGTCGACGATATTAATGATGTTTTATTGTTCTTTTCATTAACATACATACATACACGTCCAATTGCAAATGAGACCAAAAACACATTAAGTGATACACTAGCATCATTCAGGCGTTTTGGAACACTAATAACATCGTTTGAGCCAGTGCAATGGAGATGGCAGCCCACACCAGCAAAGAAATAATATGGACGGTTTCATTTTCGAAAATGGAACGTTGACGGACGAAGTGCTCGCCCAAACGCAGTCATGAGCAAATTCACAGGGGAGCCAACTTGTATTTAAAAAAAAAAAAACATGACAAGCAATTTTTGGGACAAAGCGGAGGTATAAATGAAAACGAAAAAAAAAGAGGACAGTGAAGCTTTGGATCTCAAGACGAGAGATCGTAACACGATAAAAAGTGAACATTGGCAGAGAATTGGTGAAAAGATCCACGGCGTAGCCATTTTGGCCGTAGTCATTATTACACCAAAGTAAATTCTTTTGCATAAAAAAAAAAAAGGAGAAAAAAAATATGTATATGTGTAAATATTTGATCGTGTATATATAAATGTGTATATTGATTATTGAATTAAAATTAATTATAAAATTTAGGAGTTAATTTGTGTTTTGACAATTTATTTTCAATTACATTCTCAATAAAAATAAAAATAAAAGAGTGAACAGAAACCATGATGCGTTTTCTTTGAGAATTTTCCGTGTGATTGGTTGGAAACAGTTCGAGTGTTGATAAACTGAAGTGATCAATATAGTGGCATTTTTGTGTGAGCACGGGCATGTAGTGAAGTGTTGTGAGGTTAACAGGATTGCTTATCGAATCCAAGTGGAGGACAAGGATTCCCAAAAAAAAACATAAGAAAAAGGGGGAACCATTGTCTCAATAAAAGGTGATGTGTAGTGTAGTGCCGCGTGTGCTTAAACAAAAGGAAATATTTAAACTCTACAAGACGCCGGAATTGAGTCAAGAGGGTGAACGAGGCCGCAAAATTGTACAGGTGAGTTTCCCTCAATTAATTCTTCTCCACTTTTCCTCTTGGCACACATACAATTGCCATTAGCCGCGCGTGCATAATCGGTCTGTTCCATTGACGCTCGCGCTGTTGCGTGTCTTTAAAAACATTTGGTGGCTTTCTTGGTGTGTGAACGCCCCGCCCGAGTCGTCCTGCTCCAATTTGAGCTTAGCCGGCGACACGTGCTGGTAGACTGGCGCCCAACAAAAAGAGTTCTTTTTTTTAAATTGTCTACCCAAGCCACCAAACCCAATGAACTGGGAAATAGCACGTCACATTTGGCGCCCAACGTGGGACTAAAACTGGTTAATAAAAGAAGTTAAATCTCGTTCGTTCTAGAATAGAAACAATTTTAACATATACGGTATATCATATTAGGACGGAAAACACGTGGTGAATTTTCTGGAACACGTTTCTTAATTATAACGGTCCAACACATGCATATGGTTGCTAGTTTTTGAAGCAAGAAATACTTTGTTTTTTTTTTGATTTTTCTAATTTATCTTAGTTGGTAATTTGATTTATTCGTCATATATAGTTTAATATATTTAATTTAATTAATTATTTATTTATTAGCGCTAATTTATTCGGTTTCGGTCAAGCTATAAATCACATAATTAAGATTATAGCTATATGTAATATATCTTTAAGTTATTAAGTAACAACGTGTTTATCGTATTTAGTGCATTAATTAAATTAAGTAAATTAATTAATAGGTATTATTTAATCATTTTCTTGTTAAATTTATTGTTGTGTGTAGAATAATATAGGTGGCGAAATAAAATTGGTCGATTTTGTTATATTGATCAATAGTGCGTATATTTTGACTGCTTGCGGTCTGCGTAATAATCTAGCGGCAGAGCATAAAGTTGTGCTCTGAAATTTGCGTTTATTTTAAGTGTAAAAATCAGTTAGTTTACAAAAATTTCAAAATTAATTTTTGGGTATACGTGATAGAGGTTTCATCTCTGTTTATCTAGTTTTTTTTTTTTTTTTAGTTTTTTTCGGTCACATCGCAACATTTAAGTTGGAAACCTTCTTGGTTAATTTATATTGAAAAGTGTCGCGTATATATTGGTAATAGATTTAATTGCAGAAACATGGCTGAATTACTCAGTTTTCCTCTACTAGTTCATGCGTTAACCGAAGGGGAACTGGATTATGAACTAAACATTCGTCAAGCTTTACCAGGTGGTACCCACAGACAGAAAGTGCTTGAGCTGTCAAGACTCCTGACAGCAGAAAAAAAACCACCTATGGACTATAGAGATGATGGTCAGGACTTCACGCTTTCTGTCGAAATGTTGACAGATCTCCAAAAGTCGCTAAAAAAATATATTTTAAAACAAGATGAGCAAAACGAAAGGTTTGTAAAGGCAAGAATTCGACACTACCAGGACAGAGCTTTTCGCTGTCTGGGGGAGGATGAGGAAAAGGATTCCATACTCTTCGGAATTGTCAGAAATATTGGCAGAACCATCCGAATTTCTACGGAAGAAGCAGCATCATCCCATGGTGGTAGTACTCCATCTTCTACAACACATCGAGGAAACGTGGTAGCATTGGGAGCTGGCAGGGGAAGAGGTCGCCAGTCCATCCAGTCCATGCAAATTAATGATCCCAGCTACGACGGCAAACCAGTAGTGCATCAAACTGAAAGAGAGAAGATTAAAGAACACCCTCAGCAAAAAATGGGTACTTCTAATGAGACATCGTTTGCGGACACAGAACTGAGACGAATGCTACAGAATCTGCCAACACCCAGCAGCAATATTGATTGGAGATTACCAGATGCATTGCAAAAAGGCGCAAACACAAATGCAGAAGCAAGAGAGGCACCTTATGTGATTCAAAGTAGACGAGTGGCAGTAGAGAAGTGGCCAATTAGATTTAAAGGAGACAACAACCCTGACCTTGCAGACTTTCTCTGGAAAATTGAATTATATGCGAGAGCAGATGAAATACATGTGAATGAAATCTTCAAATGCTTCTTTAAGCTTCTTGATGGCGTGGCACTAGAGTGGTATGAAGTCAAAGCAGCCGAATTCAACAATTGGAACGAGCTTGTGAGAGGACTCAAAAACCGCTTCCAATCCAGAAATTACGACTTCATAATGAAAGAAGAGATACTCGAGAGATATCAACGGCCAAACGAAAACATTGCCGATTATCTGTTAAATATGTCGAAGTTGTTCTCAAGGATATATCCACCGGTAGGAGAGCAATATAAAGTATATGTATTGCAAAGGAACATGATCCCGGAATACAGGATGCAGTTGGCTATTGCAAATATAGGATCAGTCACTCAACTGGAGGAACTTTGCCGCAACATTGATGAAGCCAGAATGATGGGAAACAGGGAGAAGATGGCCAGAATACCACATGCAACAAAAGTATCGACTGGTCAACCCAGAAAGACGGTGCTCACATGTAATGAAGTACAAGAGGAAGCAGCAGAGGTTGTAACTACGATTAACAGATCGGTGCCAAGATTTCGATCGGATAGACGCCGAGGCTTTACAAGGAGGGATGACAGCACGGTGGTATGCTGGAATTGCAAGGTAGTAGGCCACCGACACTTTGACTGCACGAAACCTCGCAACAGAATATATTGTTGGTGCTGTGGGATGGAAGGTGTAACAGCTGACCGATGTCCCAAAAAACATCCAGGAGGAAACCTCTTTACTTGTTCGGATACTTCGAAGGCTCAAGATACTAGTATGGAGGGAAACGGTTCAGCGGGCAGATAAGGGATCAATCTTGTCCGATTGACAACAAACAGATCCCATACAAAGTAAATAAAGAAACACAAACGGAGTTAAATGAACAACAAAGTAGTAGAATAGGAAAATGCAGTAATTCAGACACTCATCAAAATTTAGATTTAGACGTAGATTTTAAAATCATTAGAGTCAACCAAGAAGGTATTGAGCCGATTAAAGGTAACTATAGGACGAAAGGCCGCGGTAGAAAGTCAGGACAACTTGTCAGTAGAATGACTGACCCAGCTGAAGTAACTGACGACGAATTTGCTAAACATGAAGATTTTGATGGTAGTCAACAGTTAGTAGAATGTGTTGTCAACGTAGAAGGTGATAATCGACCACACGTAGATGTCGAGGTCTTGGGGTATGCTTTGACTGGCTTATTGGATTCTGGTGCCAGTTGTACCATACTCGGTGGGTTTGACATCTGTGCGCGGTTGGAGAAACTGGGGTTAGAACTGATTCCATCAAAATCCCGTATTAAGACTGCGGATGGAACTGTTCATTGCGTGGAACACGCTGTTGACATACCATTTCAAATTGATGACAAATGTAAAGTGATCAGATCACTCGTAGTACCATCCATTGCTAGGGATCTGATCTGTGGCATCGATTTTTGGGAAGCTTTCAACATCTGGCCCAGAGTAGACAGGACAGACGATCGGATCGGTATTGATTGTGTAGATGTGGTGAACGAAAAGGGGGAAATGATTCAGCATGAAATGGACGATTGTCAGAAACTGGAATTGAAAACAGCTATGAATTCATTCCTGGTGACTCATCCTAACATACTGGGTTCCACGCCCTTATTGCAACATAACATCGACACGGGAAATGCAAATCCGGTTAAAACTCGAGCTCGCCCCATATCCCCATACGTTCAGAAGGAGTTAAATCTCGAACTTGATCGTATGTTACGGTTGGGAGTGGTGGAAGCTGCCGGTCCTGTTGAATGGGCACACCCTGTGGTTTGTGTGCGAAGACCTTCAGGTAAAATTAGATTTTGCTTGGATGCACGCAAACTCAACGAAGTTACGGTGAAAGACAGTTACCCTTTACCATATATAAACAGGATTTTAGGACAGTTATCCGGTACAAAATACTTGTCCAGTTTGGACCTTAGTGACGCATTCTGGCAAGTTGAGTTGAACGCTGCAAGTCGACCAAAGACGGCATTTATTGTTCCTGGAAGAGGACTTTTCCAGTACAAGCGTATGCCGTTTGGGCTGTGCAATGCTAGCCAAACTCTTTGCCGTTTGATGGACAAGGTTCTTGGGGTGGATTTGGAACCTAGGGTATTTGTTTACCTTGATGATATAATCGTGATGTCGCAAACGTTTGAAGAACATATGGACCTACTGAAAGAGGTGGCTCAACGTCTGCGGAAGGCTAATCTTTCAATAAGTTTAGCGAAGTCACGATTCTGTCTCAAGGAAATCAAGTATCTTGGATATATCCTCGACGAGCACGGACTAAGGATCGACCCTGAGAAGATTACCGGAATCCTGAACTTTACAACACCCACAACAGTTAAAGACGTACGGAGGCTCATTGGGATGGCTGGTTGGTATCGGCGGTTTATCCCCGATTTCTCTGCGATAACAGCCCCAATCACTACCCTTCTGAGAAAAACTGCCGGTAAGAAGTTTGAATGGACCTCCGCCGCTCAAGTCGCTTTTACCCAATTAAAGTCATTATTGGTGTCCGCTCCAATTTTAGTAAATCCAGACTTCAAGAAGATGTTTACCATCCAGACTGATGCATCTGATAATGGAATTGGTGCTGTTTTGACACAAGAAATCGATGGTTTTGAGCGAGTAATAGCGTATATGAGTCAGAAACTCACATCCACGCAAAGAAAGTATCCGGCCACAGAGCGTGAATGTTTGGCAGTGGTGTTGGCCATCGAGAAGTTTAGGCCTTATATCGATGGCGTGAGATTCAAAGTGGTAACAGACTGTGCTTCTCTGGTCTGGCTAAGGAACCTGAAGGACCCTGCATCTCGGTTGGCTCGCTGGTCTATGCGTCTCCAGGGGTATGACTTTGAACTCCAGCACAGAAAGGGAAAATTAAATGTAGTGCCTGATGCATTATCCCGTGCTGTGGAGTGCATTCAGGTCGATACCGGAATGCAGGAAGACTTGGTCTACCAGAAGGTCAGGCATGGTGTTAATGAGTATCCCGCCAAATATCCCGATTTTCGTCTACAAGATGGGAAGTTGTATAAATATTGTCAGACTGTACGAGGCGATGGAACATACACCTGGGATTGGAAGTTATATGTTCCACTTTCGGAGAGGAAAACGATTTTATACAACAACCACGATAGCGCTTTAGCTGCACACCTTGGCTTCTTCAAGACACTTCGCCGCATACAGGAACGGTATTTCTGGCCAAAGATGTCAGTAGATGTGCGTGATTATGTCAAGGTTTGTGAAAAATGTCAGCTCAACAAACCAAAGTGCGAGACCCCGAGGGTACCCATGGGAGAACCACGAGTTCCGACTCGCCCATGGGAAATGATTGCCATCGACTATATGGGGCCGTACCCTCGGTCTAAAATCGGAAACAGGTATTTGTTAGTTATAATCGACGTTTTTAGTAAATTTGTGTTGTTGAAGTCTGTTAGAAGGGCTGAGTCGGGTTCGCTTATCCAATACTTGGAGGAAAGCGTATTCCTAGTGTTTGGCGTACCCTCAGTCTTGATATCAGACAACGGCAGTCAGTTCACTTCAAAAAAATTCAAAGGCTTTCTGCAACAATATAAAGTGCGGCATTGGCTAAACGCCTACTACCATCCGCAGGCTAATCCAGCCGAAAGAGTCAATCGGAGTATCTTATCTGCAATCCGTAGCTACATAGGCGACGATCAACGCAACTGGGATGACAAAATTGGCCAAATATCCTGTGCTTTGAGAACGGCTGTTCATGAATCTTCTCGATACACACCTTACTTCATAAATTTTGGACGCAATATGAACGTGTCAGGTACGCGCAATACTGACATGGAATGCGAGAAAGAGTGTCAAAATCGAGAAGAGCATGAACAACAAATGGAGAAAACACATGAAGCCGTACGAAACAATCTTAACAAAGCCTACGAAAACTACGCGCACAGATATAATCTACGTAGCCGGCCATTACAATTTAAGATAGGCGAGGTCATTCTTAAAAAAAATTTTAAACAATCAAATGCCGCAGAAGGATACAATCCCAAATTTGACTCAGTATACCAGAAGTGTAGGATCTCCGGTAAACTGGGACTCAATACCTACGAGTTACAAGATATGACTGGCAAGAAATTAGGGCGCTTCCATGCCAATGATTTAAGGGTATTTCACAATACCAATGATCAAGTTTAAAAAAAAAAAAAAAAAAAAAAACATAGTATGAGATTAACGAATTACAATTAGGGCAGCTAAATGCGTTGGACTCGACCGGTATCAATTTGGTTGTAGATGTGAATTTTTGTAAGATAACTGAAAATTGTTTTTACGCTCGAGTGAATGACGTAAAGTCTTTAACGAAAATTTTTTTTAAAGAAACTTTAAAAAAATTTTCGTTGTTTCCACGATGAGTGTAGTGTAGCGTTCGCTGGTGGTCAACCTCACCAGAAATCCACCAAATGAACGCATTAATTAGTCAGTGTTGGCTGATAAGCGGCTGGTGGTAGTTGTTTGTGATCAACTCCATTTTCCAAAATACTCCATTACCAATGTCTCCATCCATTAAACAAATCCCTCCCATTTTCAACTCACCTGTATGATTAGCAGAATGGTATAGGCGGTGAATTGATTGTGGGAATAGCAAATAATATCAATATAAGTCGACGATATTAATGATGTTTTATTGTTCTTTTCATTAACATACATACATACACGTCCAATTGCAAATGAGACCAAAAACACATTAAGTGATACACTAGCATCATTCAGGCGTTTTGGAACACTAATAACATCGTTTGAGCCAGTGCAATGGAGATGGCAGCCCACACCAGCAAAGAAATAATATGGACGGTTTCATTTTCGAAAATGGAACGTTGACGGACGAAGTGCTCGCCCAAACGCAGTCATGAGCAAATTCACAGGGGAGCCAACTTGTATTTAAAAAAAAAAAAACATGACAAGCAATTTTTGGGACAAAGCGGAGGTATAAAAGGAAAACGAAAAAAAAAGAGGACAGTGAAGCTTTGGATCTCAAGACGAGAGATCGTAACACGATAAAAAGTGAACATTGGCAGAGAATTGGTGAAAAGATCCACGGCGTAGCCATTTTGGCCGTAGTCATTATTACACCAAAGTAAATTCTTTTGCATAAAAAAAAAAAAGGAGAAAAAAAATATGTATATGTGTAAATATTTGATCGTGTATATATAAATGTGTATATTGATTATTGAATTAAAATTAATTATAAAATTTAGGAGTTAATTTGTGTTTTGACAATTTATTTTCAATTACATTCTCAATAAAAATAAAAATAAAAGAGTGAACAGAAACCATGATGCGTTTTCTTTGAGAATTTTCCGTGTGATTGGTTGGAAACAGTTCGAGTGTTGATAAACTGAAGTGATCAATATAGTGGCATTTTTGTGTGAGCACGGGCATGTAGTGAAGTGTTGTGAGGTTAACAGGATTGCTTATCGAATCCAAGTGGAGGACAAGGATTCCCAAAAAAAAACATAAGAAAAAGGGGGAACCATTGTCTCAATAAAAGGTGATGTGTAGTGTAGTGCCGCGTGTGCTTAAACAAAAGGAAATATTTAAACTCTACAAGACGCCGGAATTGAGTCAAGAGGGTGAACGAGGCCGCAAAATTGTACAGGTGAGTTTCCCTCAATTAATTCTTCTCCACTTTTCCTCTTGGCACACATACAATTGCCATTAGCCGCGCGTGCATAATCGGTCTGTTCCATTGACGCTCGCGCTGTTGCGTGTCTTTAAAAACATTTGGTGGCTTTCTTGGTGTGTGAACGCCCCGCCCGAGTCGTCCTGCTCCAATTTGAGCTTAGCCGGCGACACGTGCTGGTAGACTGGCGCCCAACAAAAAGAGTTCTTTTTTTTTTATTGTCTACCCAAGCCACCAAACCCAATGAACTGGGAAATAGCACGTCACAAAGCATTTTTTTTATAAGTGAAGAAATTTAATCTTAATCATAGTGAAGGCCATATTCGAAAACTATCCTAAGGTTATATTGCAAAACTTATCTCAATGATCATGTTAGAAATTTCATTTCAACAAATATGTCGAATACCGCATCATAATCGAATAACGAATAATTTCAAAATTAATTTTTAAATGCTGTTTCTATTGAACAGATAAAGTATCGTCATAATCGGCCGAGAAATGGACTAGCCGTATTCAAGAATTGTATTCAAAAAATATTTAATACGGTTTTTTTCAAATCAAAAATCACTTAAACATCTTATTTCCATCCAACCTGTCGAGTTTCTTTATAAGTCGGTCAAGGAAGAGCCTAGTTCCGTTCAAGTTGAAAATCTCATTTATATCCAACATATTGATGTCCATCGTAGTCTAGAAATAACATTGTCCCGTTGCCCGGTTTAAATTCAGCATGTCGAATTTGATAATTATTTAATAATTCAATTGCCATCGCGATTCGCAATGAATTGCTTGCGATGATTTAATGCCGCGATGAATTGTTATCGCGTTGAATTGATTGCGATAAATACGTTTCCATTCTTTTATGTACACATTCAACGCTACTGCGAATAATGTCAAAACGAAGACCTAGGTCAAAGACCATGAGTCGACAACTGTAAATCGCTTCCCCATCTTAAATCTTTTAACAAATTTATCTAAGTTGAAGTAGTTATATTTAGCGGTGGTGCATTGTCACTATTTTTGAGATGATATATATTTTGACCTGCGCTAACTTGTTTCAAATCCACTTTCGAGTACATTTTGTCATCCATCAAAACATATTAATTAAATTTTGTCAAAATTTGGTGATAGATCAGTCTCGCAGGTTTAGCGGACAAAGTTCGACTGTTTATCGGTATCTCATCTGAACGCGGTAGCCTTCTTGAACTCGAATTCATGTTTCTGATTTTTGTGAGCTGCTCTTTTTACGCTGAAACCATCTTTATACTATTTTATAACACTTTATATCATTGTTTTGCATTGATCCTAAAAGAAAATTGGTCACCGTATAGTTTAGTTAACTAATTCATAAAATCACTCTAGGAATAGTCTATATTAAAGACGTTTTGTCTACGTTATCAACATGTTGACTTAGAAAATAATAGATGACGCGTAAATGCCCATCCCTGGTAGTGGTGGTCTACAACATAGGACCAATTTAAATTAAATCAAATTCTGTATCTGCGGTAAAGACCACAGATAAAGATTCGTCATAATCGGCCGAGAAATGGACCACTGTGGACCTCTGTGGTCAAATTCTGTATCTGCGGTAAAGACCACAGATGTGAAAGTATAAAATTTGGTAGTTTGTGATTTAGGTTCTACGGGCGCTACAATTTGGTATACTATATAGTTTTGCAAAGTATAAGTTTTACAATAAATAAATATTTACAATACGCTTTATATAACATCATTGTATAGTAATTATGGTGTAAACTAAATCAATTACTAAACAAAAAAAAGTTTACATTTTCATAATTATAAAACAAAGGGACACCATTTAGCTGTGCACATATTATACATACACAGCATGACCCAATTATTGCATCACAAAAACTTTTCACTGTGGTACGTACTGCGGTAATTACAGGTTAATAAATAACAATTTAGTTATAACATCGCATATTACAGTAAAAAAAAACTATACAACAAAAGCTTACAAAATTAAAAGCTTTTATATATGGTTGATGCTGTTATTACATTTTATTATGTATGTATGTATGTTCATACATAATATTGATTAATGTTAACAAATAGTGTTTTGTTTTAATTTATGGTTGTTGGTTTGTTATTGGTTTATGTGTGTATACATAAACAACAGTACATAGTTTTTTATGTATTTATGCACTAAACAATTTTATGTTATGGTAAAGTTCAATTTACTTGTAAATAGTTAACTTATTTTATCGGTTGCCTATCTATATGTACATATATATATATATTATTATGTATCAGTTTATCAACTAACTATTATTTAAGTACTAAATTATTACAATTAGTCTGATTAATGCATAATATTTTAAATAATTTTTCCATTACGAAAATTAAAAACTTTTACATATTTTGAAAAAATTCCTTCCAAAAAATCGAAATAAATTTGTATGTTAACACACATCAAAATGATAAACGAGATTTTAACTTATGATGATAATGATGATGATGATGGGAAAAATTATTTTCTTCAACAAATTTGCACAATTAGTGTATAACTTTTCACTATCATGTCGAAAAATATTTACTTACTTATATCTCTCATATACTGTATGCGGGAAAACGAAAACTTTATCACTGTGAAATGTTTATTCAGCAGTTTTTGAATATATAGTTTCAGATATTTTGTTAATTATTGGTTTTATAAATTATTTTAAAATAATTATTGTAGTTTTAATTATTATAGTTATATAATTACTGTTGAATATAGAGTTGATTATGAATATTATGGCTATATATAGAATGCAACTACTCCATGCTGATAATAATTCTGAGATGTATTCAAAAGCTATTTCTATAATATTTTTACCAAAAATGGGGTTTAAATATTAATAGTCACCCATATGGCTGTCCGTAAAAATACGATATCCCTCGTAATGTAATAACATTATACTTCAACCAATCCTTGCCTATATCATTATCGCGATGCATCCAGCTTGAAAACACTGCAAAAGTTGGGAAAACGGAAAGAGGATACCCCACAGTCAACCCCTCTATCCCTTTTTGGGCCATCCGGGAAGAAGCTGATCGCCCCATTGTCCATAACCATTTCATTCAGCCATTTCTCTCTGGTGTGAAACTCAGTTTGGAATCTCATATCAACAAAGGGGGAAGGGTAGCTTGGTCGGTAGTTTCTGGAATACCCTTGTTGAACCAGGATGGATGAGTGCCCTATATTGTTACAGGTCCTCATAGATATGGATTTGAGGCGAATGACTGTGTAAGATGCAAGTTGCTCGGCCGAAATGTAAAAGGGAGTGAGATGAAAGAGAATCTCCAGAGCTCGAGTAAGTGTGCTCCTGAGAGCCCTACTTATACAAAAGCAGGCCGTTCTTTGGACTTTCATCAATAGTATAAGGTTGCCACAATTTTTAACGCTGGCCACCAAACAATCCCATATACAGCAGTATAGGTTTGACCACTGAGACGTAGAGCCAATGTTCTATGTGAGGCTCCATATCCCATCCCTTTCCAATGGAATTTAGCTTGCTGTCCAAAATAAGTCGGAGATATTTCGCTCTCTCCGTAAAGATCAAGCAAGTACAATTTCTGCCGGCCGACGTCCCACCCACGTATCTGCCGGAAGACGTCCCACCCAGATGAGCTGTCATGATCTGGCCTCTGAGTAACCCGTCTACCACCCGGCAAGCAAGGGCCCGAGTAATTGCCCCCGGTCTAAAATTGCTAAATGTTTTTCCTATATCCAAGAAAGTTACCATTGAATATTCCTTATATTCAAGTGATTTCTCAATCGGGCAAATAAGGGAGTGGAGAGCTGTTTTCATCGATCGTCCCTTTACCGTTGAGATATGACAGCTCGCCCGGCTTGATTGATCCTCCAATGTAAGCATCTATTTGCCTTTCCAGGGATTTTAACAGAAAACAGGATAAGCTTATAGACCTAAAGTCTTTGGGATAGCAGTAAGAGCTTTTACCCGCCTTAGGTATAGAAATATTACTTTTACTTCAGTTCATTTCCTAGGAATTTGACCGAGTTCTAAGCTGCCTTTGAAGATAACTTCCAGCCAGAGTAGGGTTAAGTCAATAGTTCGCTGGGTCATGCCATCAGGTCCTGCTGACTTGTATGGCTTAAAACTGTTTATTGCTCAGAGGATATTCCGCCTATTTACTATATGACTTTCGAGGTGTACACCCCTATTTATCGTAGGTCTCTCCGGAGCTAGTCCCGAGTGCTCCAAGAAATGCATTTCTAGTAGTAGCTGCAGAGATTCGTCACTACACGTAGTCCATGAACTATCCGGTCGTTGTAGATAGCTCGGAATGTAAGGACTAGAACAAAGTACTTTTATAGCCTGGCCGCTTCCGAGGACTCCTTTATATTACCACAATAGAGCCTCCAGACTTCCTTATAACAGACAGCAGCATTTGTGTTCCTTCCTAGCACTTCTTGTCTATTTTTTGTAATAAAGGTTGGCCCGAAAGTAAAGTTGTAACGCCCGAAATTGCATATATTTAGGTTGGGACTTAAAATAAAATCAAGGAGTAACTCACCTCTCCTGTTGATATTTATACTTCCCCAAATTACGTGTTATGTGTAAGCTCACCTTTTCCACCAACGCTTAATTTATAATGTTTTTTTATTAGCACAATTTATTAAATAAAAACTATACTTTTAACAATATAAGTATTTTTAATTTGATTTATTTTATTTTACAATATTTAATGTTGTTCGTTTAAGAATCGAACGCCAATTGATTATTCTTTATTTATTGAGATTAAATTGCATAACGCAATTTCTAACAATATACATAATTTTTATATATACAAATAATACATTCTTATTATATACAAGTAATACATAGAAATAATAATAATTATGCAAATATTTATGCTAGTGTACTTATATAGTATAGGGCAAGTATAATTTGTACCCTATGTACATATAACATACGTGATGCGCATTAGCATCACTGCCCATGATGACTCCTACTTTTCGTCTTTGATTCTCCGTTATAGCACTGCTATCTGGGGGTATGCATTCCTCCTCGTCACCTTTTAGACTGGGCTCCCAGCCTGGCCAGTTGTGAGTACGGTACGGTTAACACCATAACCCGGCCCAGTTGTTTAAGCCGTGTTTTCGATTTGTACATCACATTAACATTGGTGCCCGGTGGTCATCACGGGGAGGTAATACACACACACTTGTGGAAGCTGCAAGATACGGAGTTGGTAACAAGTTCTACCTTGATTCAAAGAAAACAGCTTCGCACCAGACCACCAAATTATTGCAGTATACATGCATCTATGTGAATTTCTAGATATGTTCGGCTTGGAATGTGATGTAAGAAGTGTCGATCGTTGACTTTATATAAAAAATTAGGATTCCTTCCTTAAATTTAAGTCTGCCAGCTGAATGAAATATGTGGGCAAATACTCGATTATCGTAAATTTGTGGTCAAGCCATACGCACGAAAATTGCATATGAAAAAATAAAACAATTTCATTTAGTTTTTATCGGTGGTATTCGTTGTCTTTTTAATTTTAGGGTCCAGAAGTTACTAACAACTCTATATCGAGTAAATGTACATGGTAAATTTGACCGATCAACCACAGATTTACTGATTTGCGATTTGCGAATGGCTAGAATATTCATTATTATTTCACCGAAAAATCCTGTTGGGATTCGAACCCGGTACCTCCCGATCCAAGCGTCGCAGCTTTAACCACTGCGCTATTTGCTCGGTTGTTGAAGAGGCTCCTCACTGATAAATATTTTTATAACTAATAATACAAAAGTTTTCTTTGGTATTGGTATACCTAAGCCATCACTTTTGTACACAAAGATTTTCTCATTTACATTAGAATTTGCTACATAAATTTATTTTTAATAGGCCCGGAAAAATTTTTTGGCTGGCTTCATTTCTAATACTAAAGGACTGCTTAGTGCCAACTATCCGAATACAAGTTCTTGTTCTGCGGTTAAGACATGAATCACTGAAAAATATGCTAAAAGTCAGAGGCAATATTATTTCCGTCACATTGCTCCATCAGCCTCATGACACACACAGTTAGAAGGATCATTTGTAGTTCAATCATAGATTACTAGACAATATATATATATATATATATATATATATATATATATATATATATATATATATATATATATATATATATATATATATATATATATATATATATATATATATACATATATATAAACAATTTTAAAGTCGGTAAACAATTGTGACAATAAGGAAGAAAGACTTCATCGAATTTACCGCCACCTTCCTTATTCCCCAAACGAATCTTGCTGCTGCAGGTGTGAGTTTTACCAATATATACTTTTCTTAGCGCGAATACCCACGTATATTTTCAATATTGGTCATTAGCTCAGCTTTTGTAAAAATTGTAGAGAAAAAAAGATAGCATTGTTCTCGTCTGCTTACAAACCGTTTAAAACCCGCTATAAAGAGCTCCAAATAAAGAGCTGACGAGTTATTTCAAAAGATGGCATTAATAGAAAGACATACAAAAACGCAAATATACAATTTGTAAAGTTTATATAGCATCTCCGTCTATTTCAATTGTTGCGTAAGCATTGCCCGTTTGAGTTATATACATGATTCTAGATTGGTGTATCCGTGCTTGAGACAGTGTTCGCATTTTTGTCAGATAGCTGTAATCAATTAATGACGGTTTGCTTTTAATTTCTTTTCTTTTTTTGAGCAACTCGGTATTTTCAGAAGAAAAATTGATCTTTTGTGCGGCTTTGACCAAATTTTTTCCGCTGTCTGCAGTTTGGCGGCTGTAAATAAATAAATAAAACGCGAAAGCATGTTGTTTCAACTGATCCAATTGAACAAAGGTGTATCTTCGAAATCTCAAATGTTATATTAGCTGCACTATTAGCCACATAGCCTTACATCATTTGGCGACTTGATAGCCAAACGATAACTATTTTCAAATCACTCCATGTAAATATTTCAGTATACTGTGCAATTTTAATTTTTAGCCCAACTATATACGAATTCGTGAATAGCTGTTGCCAGCAGACGACGCTTACAATACCTAGAACGTATTATACACAAAAACGAATAAAACTTAACAATTTCAATAGTTTAACTAATGATATGTATAAGCAACTAAGATCATACCTTCTTATATCCTGCAGGTTTCAGTAACAAATTACACAAACTAAAATTAATTTTTATTTACAAATAATAGTAATAAAAAAAACCTTTAGTGTTGGAAACATTTAAAGGTTTATTCAACACTGACCCATGTTAAATATTAGACGTAAACAAACAGATTTGCCTTAAAGGACTACACAAATTATGTAGTATGTGTGAATAATAAAACAACAACAAATGTTAAAACAACCTAATACACTATGATTTAACCATAAAACACCTTCATGGATTTTAATTTTATTTATTTTGATTTATATTGATTCTGAGCTTAATTGTCTTTTCGATTTGATCAACTGTCAACTAGGGAATAATCTCGCTCGTAACGTTTGCTGGCGTTTGCGTGACATAAATTAATTTAAAAAAAAAAAATTTACGACCATCATTATTTAATATAAAATTAAATTTAGAAAAGAAATTAAAAGGAAGATGTGCGGTTTGGTTTATATTTATACATAAAAGCAAACAAGACGCCAACATACGTAAATGAAATATGTATATACGAAAAATTGTCGTAATCATAAAATAAAAAAAATGAAAACAGAAAATAATATTATTTCTGATGAAATTGGAAAGCTCCGCACATCATATACCATATACTTATGTGCTATAGCATAAACAACAGAAGCACCAAAAAATATCAATAAACGAAATACACCAAAAAATCAGCCAAAAATGTCTACATATATACGGAAAAAGCTCTCTCTACTATAAATATGTACATATAACTTTCGGATATAATACAACAAAAGCAACAATATGCCGAAACAATTGAAATACGGTATCCTATAGAAAATCCCCTGACAATTTTCCTTTCTCGTTGAAAATTTTTGCTTGGTATTTTTTATATATTTTTTTTTTTTACGATTGGGATAACAATAAAAATATAGAAAATATGAGATGAAAATGTTATTTTCCATTTCAATATTATGTTTATGGCAAATTCAAACAAACAATAACAACAAATGGATAATTTATATATATATGTATTTTCCGAATGTGTGTATGTAACGTATATACCTACCATACTCTTATTTGATTGTATATGTACATATATATACAGCGAGAATAAGCTTAATTCAATATAGGAAAAATTGGAAAAGTAAACACTCACAGGTGAATGAGGTGATGAAGTATATGAAAGTTTAATGTAAATACGCAGGTTGTCATGTCGGTATATGCGATACTGCGCCAAAAAAATTTAAAATCTTTGAACGTTGTGTATTTGTTCGTATAATAGTGAGCGGGTGGAATGCAACAGTTTAAATATTAAGCTTCCATTTTGAATATCGGGGAGCTCAAACTAATTTTTATTTCTTGGAAAACCAATTTAGACAAGAGCAACTTAAAGGCTTATACATAGTTAAATCTTCTCAGTCGAGAAACCATTTTTTCATCCCAACTATAACATTAAATGTTGATCGTCATTTAAATTAAAATGAGGTTTTCATATAGCATTTCACGCCCGCGTGAAATCTAGGCGATTATCTAAAGTGTCATCAGACTACCACATTGACCATCTTTGCTCGATAATGGTGTTATCCATACTTCGAATTCGTTCATTTTGGAACAACCGTAAATCATTCTCCGATAATCGAGCTTGTCGTCGTAACATTGGATTTAAATTTTTGGCTGTCGAATTGCTTAGCTGTTGATGTTTATCTCCAGTGTAAAAAAACCTATTGTAATGCAACTTGTGATGTTCATATATTCATAGAGTTTAATGGAACATGTTATTTATCTAATCCGTATACACAACGGCACGTCATCATCTAGCACTGGCGCTCTCTCCATCCGGAGGAATTTGAACGCGAAGCGATTTACTGTTCAATTTCTGTTTTTAGTATTTGTCAATTTTTAGATTTTGGGTACAGTTTCAATTTTGAAATATTCAACAATCCAAGAAGTCATCTCAAACTCAATGTTAATTTAATTGTACTAGTCTATAGATCAATTAATGCACTGAGAGAAAAATCAATGTAAATTCAACATAAACAAATTTAAAGTAAAGTAAAATCAATACGATAACCAGTTAAAGTGGCTTTTGTTCATTTTAAAGACGAAAATTTTAAATAATATATTTTTAATTAAACAACTGAAATTCGAACACCATCGTCTTTATTTTGATTTAATGATGACTTTGATTTAATGTTTCTACTATTTTGAATATCATATTGAATTAACATGTTTTAATATGATTCAATATGTGGTCAACTTTAATTTTAAATTTCAAAAAATTTAAATCAATGTTGGCTATACTTTGAAAATCTGTTAAGAAATTATATTAAAGTAGTGGCAACTTTAATTTAAATCATTAGTAACTTTATATTGTAAGTAGTTTCTTATTGAATGAAACAAATATTGTATTGAAATGAATGGATACAGGCATTAATTTATTCAAATCTGCTGGTTTTGGTTCGTTACTAATTATAGTCCCTATATATTGCAATAAAACAAATACAAGTTCAATGATTTAAATTTTTTATTAATTCAATTATTTTTTAGTATGAATAATATTTACATTCTATTTTACAAAAACTTATTTCTAATATACGATTTCCCATTAGTAATGGAGTAAATATGTAATGGTGGACTAGTGAAAAAATTAATTTCTTTAATATATAATTTATCAGTACAAACATTTCCTACTTCATAAGACTGAAAATGAGAATCAAATTTATTTATATTGATCAAATAGCAAAGTATTAAAAGATCAGCTTCATACATAATAGATTTGATTTTATACAATTGAAAAATGTCTTTAACACATCTTACTAAATAATAGTTAGGTTTATATTCAGTTCCCTTATATTTTACAGATGTCCCACACATTTTTATACATTTATAATTAATTTTGTGAACATCAGTTATTTTTGAATAGTATTCTTCTACTGATAGATCATTTATTTTAAACTGTTTAATATCGCAATAATTTTCAAACCCATTTTCATACTTCATTAATATATGAGAAAATTTTAAACCTGACTTGACAGCTAATGAATAAGGGGAATTTATTCTGGAAGTTATATTATGCAAATACATTTTCGATTCCTTGTGTTTGGCTTCGCATCGCATTGCCCAAAGATACTTTAAAGGACCACATCGTTTAATTGCTGTCACGTAATGGACCATAAAATGATGCTTTGGTTTAAGTGTTGGTCCGTAAAGCTGTATGTATAGTGAATGGTGATTTTCAATTAATTGTTTCAAGAGATTTAGTTCATTTACGGTATATTGTGATTGTTGTAATAAATCGATAATTTGAATTAATAATGTCAATAGTATCCACTGATTATTTTCTTGGGGAATTAAGTCACCTAACATTAACGGTAAAAAGTGCACGAAACACATCATTTCACTTGCAGACATTTTTAAGTTACACGTTCTTAATTTTATTATTTCAATATCTGGTGATGTATTTCCAATTTCTATTTCCCCAAATTGGAACAGTTTTTTCCTACTATTTAAAACTTCTATTGATATTATGTTATTATCTATTAAACCTAATAATATATTGCTGATATCATATCGACAAACTCCCTCAAATATATCGTGCATCACATCAAAACAAAAATTCTCATAGGCATTAAAACAATTCAAATTATCGAAAATGCAACTACTCTTGATACCAGTTTCTTTAAAATTATTAATTGACAAATCTTCAATATAATTATCACTATTTCTCAAAAATGATTCTAGTTCAGATACATCAGTTTTTGTATTTTTGGAGATTCTTTTACAAACACGACAAAATCTTTTAGAATTGAATGATTGAACGAATCCTAGAATGGAATTCATGCCTAAATTATCGCCAATTATTACGCCTAAAACAAAATGAATTCTAAACGTCCCCTCTGGCGTGTTAATGTTAACTCCATTTTCCAGTTCTTTTAACTGTTTTACTAAGTGGTGTAATGAATTATCGTTTCCAAAATTTTTCATATTACTAGTACCAATAAATGCACAATGAAAAATTAAATCTAACCTGGATAACAAATATTGTGGCATTGTCGGAAAGAAATAATAGAATCCGCATATTGAGGCACAATGACTGCCCAAAGCATTATTAATTTGAAAATCATCAGTATATATGACATTAGGTATGACCAAATCATCTTTATACTTATGCTTCTTTACTTTAAAAAGCTCACCTGATGCAAAATTTTGTAAATTATTTGCGGTGACGTATTGATCTGTATTATTAAGGGTTTGCTTTAAAATGTGTGGGAGTTCAAAAATAGATTTAAATTGAAAGACTAGAGGCAGTACATATATATTTGAAGTTTTAGGAGCTAATGTAGGAATCCCCGATAACACAGTTTCCGAAACAAAACTAATAACAAAAGTATTAGGATATTCGAATAACCTTATTTCTTTCAACATTTTAAAGAGACGATGTTCAGAGTTTATACCTTTAAACGGGTTAGTGCAAAAATCCAGGATATTTTGAAATGCATTTATATCATTTATTTTTTCTCCTTGAACATTAACTGTACTATGCAATGTACTTGATACTAATGATAATAATTTTGTAATCAAATTTTGAATTTCTAAAGCTTGTTTTCTAGGCATACTGTTATTTGAGTAAAGTTGCAAAGATAAGCATAAAGAATTTCTTTTTAGATTTTTCATCAATTTTTCAATTTCAACTGGCGTTAGAGGTTCTATGCAATGCCTTTTTGGAGAAACGATTTTATTGGTATGATCAGAATCTGATTCTTGGATATATTCAAGGATGCTTGTTTTTTCTGCATAGTTAGTTTTATGTAATCTATCTAAGTGCGATCGAAGGGTAGAAAAATTTGAAAAAATTTGATTACAGTCATTTTGTTTACATGTAATTAAGATTAATTTTCCAGAAATTAAATGATCAAACTTATAATGACGTATTAGAACTATTGAGCTCGGGTAGCGTTTCAAACACTTACAACAAATAAACATTTTGATTTTATGTATAAGAAAAATAAAAAATTTATTGTGCTTTTCTCAAATATAAAAAAAAAAGAAATTAATTTTAAATTAGTGGAAAATATTAGGGTTTCATTAAAAAATAAATATTATAAATAATTCAAAAATGCTAATAGCTGGATTTTAACCTGTCATATGGTTCATCAGACTGACTAAACTAGACGATTTAATATCGAATGGTGTAGAAATATTAAAAAAAAAATTTTGGATAAAATGCCACGGTATTTCGCAAGCTTGTGGGTATTTTAAATTAAATATTTGAAAAATTTTGAAACATGTATCCAAACTTGTAATAAATGATGGACATTTGTATAACGAACCGTCAAAGTAAACATAAAAATTGTTCAATTGTGAATTAATTGATCCTTCTACCACAACTAATGGCTGTATTGTTAATCCACTATAATAATACTTTGTTGTTAATTCCGTAACTTTCCGTTGATAATCGTTTACACATTCCAATTGCAAAATAATTGATTCTTGATCATCCGCAATAGTAGCTTTCCTTTTATTGTTGCCACCCTTGTCCTTAAATCTAGCTGTAGGTTGCAAAATCGAATTCAGAACCGTGGTTAATATGTAATCTTCTGTATCTGGAAGAATACAAAAAAACTTAAAACCAAAATTCTAGAAAATTAGAAATTAATCTTGTACCGCAATTTGTGATATTCTTTGAAATTTTAAATAACTCTTGGCATGCTAAATTGTTTATGTTAACTTCATAATATGGTTTAATTTTTTTTTTTAAATGTTTCCCATTTTGCAAAAAGCAGTTGTTTTTTTTCTGGATATAATAAATCGAAATCAATTTCAATCTGAAATAATAAGAAAAATTGTTTTAATATAATTTTATTTTGAGATGAACGTTTATTGCTTTTACCAAATCTGGGGCTTTGCTATGGACATACTTCGGCCAATTTTACAGAAATTCTACAATAGACATGGTTTTTAATTCTTTTTGACGAATGCGATAAGTTTTTTGCCATTTATCTTTCACCTCTTCCCAATTAGTAACTTCTCTTTGTAGAGCTGTTTTAAGGGCCATCAAAATTGACTCATCAAATTCAATAGTCCATTCTGTACCTATTTGTGATATCGCAATATCCGGATTATGTTCTAAAGTAGAGGGAGAATTGCTCGATTTCCTTTTTTTGCATCTGCTATTTGCGTACTTGCCATACAATTTGCCGCTCGCATTTTTTTCCCTTGTCGTGGTATGAAGTAGTACTCCTGTTTAATTGTAAATTAGAATTGAGAAGAATATCAACATTGGGTTTGACCGTTACTGTGTTTATATTAATAAATTATATTTAAAAAATTAATTATATATATTATATTTTTTTGTGTTTATTGTATATATAAAAAGCTAAGCAAGATGTATAATTAATAACATTACCCTTATCTCTTTTTCCGATGGAAAAATCGCAATTATTTGATCGATTATGTGAGGAAAATCCGATGGTTTTAGATGAGTTTGATTAAGGTTAATATCTTCTACGATAAGCCTTATTAAATCGTTTCTATGCGAATTCGTTAGCTGTTTGGTTGATTCATAGTGTTTAATCATATTTTTCCCCAATGCTGTTTCATTTAAAATTGTGGATATTTCCTACAAATGAGTTCACAGAAATGAGTTCATAACAATACAAAATAAATTTTATTTATATTACTCTGAATTTTGGAAAAGAACTAACGGATGTTGTTGATTTTGTCAATGTTTCTGGAGATTTGCTGCGCCCTTTCATCCATTGACTTATTTTACTATTGATCGACATAGTTTCATCATCAATTCCATACTTCAATGATAAAAATGTAAAATACATGATAATTTATATTTTGAATGAGAATGAATACTAAAGTGATCGAACTATTTATCTATACAATAGAATATCCACTACAATGGTTACTGCAAATTATATTGAGCAAAGCTCAATATCTTGTTATTATAATAATAATGAAATATAATAATGAAATTCTTCTAATAATAAAAGCTCTGTGCGAGATATTAAATTTAAATTAATTTCAAATTACCTCTAGTTTACGCCAAGCAAATAATTTTTCTCGAAAAATAGCTCTGGGCCCAACATCTGGTATAGCATTTACTAAATCTTCTTTCGACAAATATTTTAAAGTTCGGTGTGTAATTTTATGTGCTGCAACAAAATAAGTTACTATCATTTGGAAAATTCGAAAAATATTAAACCCAAGACTTGAAAGAAATAAACGTTCATATACTATGTACATACTCGTATCAACTCATTATCAAAACTATAAAATTATTGAAAATGATTGTATAAAATCTACAAACTTTTAATCTTTATAAATACTTTTGTAAGTCTATCATTAATACTAAAATTCTCAATTTGACCTGATAAACAAATCAACTATTGACTAAAATGATCAATTTACATGCACTTAATATAAAATTTGTTACCTTGAAGTTGTGGTAAAATTTCTAGTAAGCGAAATTTTTTTAAAAGATTTAGTAATTTTTCTTCATCGGTAGAATCAATCGTAACGGTTGCTTGTGAACAAATACTCGATGTTTCATCACACGCACTATCATGCATATGTTCTACGAACGTTTCTTCATTCGCAGTAGAAGATTTTTCAGTTTCCTTTGTATTAATGTCTAAAATGATTGTATTATTTTCAGATTGCAAATTGTTATTATTCACAATTTCCACGCACTGCCCATCAAAATATAATTGCCCATTGACAAATTCAATGGCTGGTATATGGCTTTCCATTTCACGCTACGTAAAGATAATTTCACACAAATACACCTTTCACAATATAGTCACAAGAACACTTTACACTATAATTATTTTTAATATAGTTTTAGTAATTATGATTCACTATAAACTTAAAAAGTACACCGATTTTAATTAATTTTTACTGATGAAAAACACTTGTTGACTTGTGTGTGTCGTATTCCAATAAAAATGATCATCAGAACGTGTTAATAAGGAATATGAAAAAGGAAACAGTAAAATTGTAGTTGATTCTACTTTATTTCAAATGCATTTTAGTGTTTTCCTTTTAAATCATGAGTTTTACGCATTGTTTTAAAATTGCAATTTCCTTTCATTATGGTTACAACCTAAATTCAAAACTGTTATATGTTAATTCAATTATTTTGCTGTATAAATATGTAAATTTAATATCTTCCACGTTATTTCAATCACGCTAACAGTTTATTTTAATAGCATTTACAAAATATATAAAAAAACTTAAATCAAGTATGTTCCAGTTAAATTATAAGTTGTATTATTTTTCTCAGTGTGCCTTCCGAACATAATGCATTCCTTTTCAATCAATCCTTTTTGCTGTTCTGATGATTTCGATCATTATTGGTCGGGTAATGGCTATAAGCGGCATAATTATATAGGTTTCATCAGCTTGTCTGTCATTATTTTATGTCAACGTCAGTATTTTCTGTTATAGTCGATTGATCATCACAGACAGTTTCTTAACTTTTCTGAGAATGATGGACCATCCAAACCATTGGTAAAAATATAATTAGTAAATTTACTCTTAGTTTACTCTTTGAGATTATATAGTCTGACATCTCAATAAATATCAACTTTTCCACCTGTAATGTTTGGCGGTGGTTTATTAAAAGGTGTTACATCCGGGCACCCAAAGCTTATTTATTTATTTGTATATAAAACAATTTTGATTTGAACCGCACACCCCATGCGTTTCGAGCATTTCAGCTTATTCATGATGTGGTATACGAGTAGGCCATGATTAAATTCACATTTCATTTCCTCCCTGTATCACTGCGTTCTTCTTTAAATGGATCATCCACATTTTCATAAATCTTGTTGTTTTTCTAGTCCCCATCTGGTTTCCTAATCCCCACAATGTATTTCTTTATTGATTGAATAGTTTAACTATACACCGTGTCTAACCGAAAGTATATATAGTATGGCCTTAAAATATGCGTACACATTTCTATCTGAGCGCGTACCACCCAAATAAAACTCGCATAAGTTTCTGGTTTATGAATAAATGAACCGATAATTAAATATAATCATTGCTTAAACTATGTTGCACTCGATGATTTGAATCATATTTCGACCTTATTCAATCAGATCTGCTACTATATAGATTTACATCGATGTGAAATTTTTACACAAAATATACAAATTACTGCGAGTGTACAAAAATTAATTCGCTAATATAAATGTATTACTTAAGCCCAAAAACCAAAGCCAATTTGCCATATTGACTCTAGCATTTTTGAATAGTGGATACTTAAACATTTCAAAATTCGCATAGGACTATATAAATTTGTACACTTGGATCTTTCTAAATTTGTACAATACATGACTATAAAGAGTTCGGATTCTCTTATGAAGTTCAAAAATTGAACCAATTTGGAAAGGTTAAAGTGTCCTCTCTATTGAGAAAAGTTAGTGTCCATAAATGGCAAAAACACTCAAATTTTTGTACTCGTGTATAATATTGGAAAATGTTCGAGCTTTTGATAATTCTTTCCAAATTTTTAAGATTTATCAGTGCGGAACTAACCATTTTTATAGTAAGGTGTTGTACTATTCCGAAAGGTTAAATCCCATATGGTAAAAACTATAAGATTTTTGTGCTCGAGTAAAACGTGTGTATACATAATTCATATACATACTATCGCCATATTGTCGAACTTAATCAGCGGAGAAAAACCGTTTGTTATTGTAAGGTGTTGTATGTTATACAAATTTGGATAGGTCCATGAGTCCACTGATAAGAAATGTTAGTGTTTTAATGGCAACAACTCTGAGATTTTTGTGTCTGCTTGAAACGTTTACAAACGGCTTGAATGATTTTTTCAAGATTTATCAGCCCAAATCAGCGAATTTTAAAAGGTTCAAGTCACTATTGAAAAAAAAATTAAGTTCATATGCCAAATAGGCTTTCGTTTTTGTGCTTAAGTAATTCATTTATACATGAAATTATTTTATATAGGTACACTGTTAAGAAAATATGTACACTCGCAGTGTTTTGTTTTAAAACTTCACATCGGTTAGATATACTATGGATTGATAATTGTGGGCCATTTGTGTTAACACAATGATAATTGATTTAATATACAGTGATACCTACGTATATTTCAACATGTCAATTGAGAAAAAGTATAAAGATTGTAATGTCATCATTATATTGACGAATGGTTCTTTGTGTTTCTTTTCTGACGAAATTCCCTAACCATGTAAGAAAAAGGATGAAAGTAGTGATAGATGAGGTGCTGGGTTTGCACCGGTTTTACACAGATTGTATTGCCGGCATGCAAAATGTTCAAGCTGATATGGTCAATTCTCTCAAAAAAATTGAAAAAGCGGAAGAGACCCTAAAGACAGCGATAGATGCTGTGTTCCTTTCAACTACAAAAGTGGAGGAACGGCCTTAGTTACATGGCCTTGTCTAGTGCCACCGCTCCGGTAAGGGCACCGAAAAACTTAATGCCAACAGAGCGGGTTAGAACTCACAAGTGCAATTCGGATGATTTTAGCATAAGGGTAGTCCAACAAAGACGCTGGCTCATTGTCGTTCGAGAACATCACTCTGTGCCAGAGGAACAGTTCCATAAATTATTGGACAAGATAACAATCACGAATGAAATGATCGTAACAAAAATCATTCGAAAATCCTCTAATGGAGTGAAATACGATTACGTATCATATAAAAATAACAAGCCGGAAGAATGTTTTCAGGCGGCATAATAACATCTCAATTATGGCCAGATGGGCTTCTTATAAAAGAGTTTGAATAGGGACAAAAAACCCTTTTTCCAACAACTTCGGCCAAGCCACACAAGCCGATAATGCCGATCCATAATCATTCACTCCAGCTACCAACCCAACGGAACCTTCACCATGTCAGTGTGAAATTTGGATCCAATACAACCCCCAATCAGAACCCTGAACATAACTTGGAAACAACTATAAGAACACTACGTCAATGGCTCAACAACAAAATACAGTGAACCAATCATTGTATTTCCAAAACGTAAATAAAATGTCTTCGAAAGTTGCCCAGTTTCACAAATTTGTGTTAAATAAGCTCTTTTCCGTTTACATTCAAAAAAGGGATCCTGAGTTTGGAATTCGTTTCAAGGCGGTATGTGGTTTATAGATTTGACCGTTCGGCGCAAACAAGCACTAAAGAAACAGGTTTTTGCTTAGTGTTATTAATTTTTTAATGTTCTATGTTTATTATTTTAGTGTATGTACTCAAGTCAAATTTGTAGACGTTTTTCAGAATAAATAAATATGAATATAGCAATTTCATTGGTCGAACTTTTCTGTACCAAAGTTCATGTGAATCAATTTTATAGAAGCATTCCCATGGAAATAATGATTATGGTTCCCAGTTTTTTACTAAAACATTTTGATTTTTGATGCCATTGTTGATAATAATGGCAACTTTTAAATTATATAACTCAAATAACTGATTCGTGACTTGACTACATATTATTACAGCACATTTAGGCGACGTACAACAACAAAATCTATTCACATAAACCATATTAGATTTTTCAATCTAATGACAAAACCAAAACCCAATTTAATTTAAATAACACACACACATCATAACAAAAAAATTGAAATACATATCTAAAATCATTAAGGCATCAAAAAAAGCTCCTAAAAGAGTTGTTAATTTTTAGTTTTTGTGTGCTTTCATGTATAGAATTCAAACCGAAAGGGAAATAATTTGGACTAATTTTAAATTCTTCTCATGCCTAATTCGTGCGGTCCTTATCATTATCGTTAGGGAAATGTGTGTTGTACGTATACACGGTACAAATATAACGTATCCAAATAAAAATAAAAACCTTTGTGGAAGTAACATAGATTGTGACAAAAAGACATGGCAAAAAAAATCGGAAAATTATTGTTGTGTACGTATGTATACGTATCGTTAAAAGGGTAAAATTATGTGATGGAACTATATATATGTGGAAGCCAAGCGTATATATACATATAATATTCGCAGGCATGTGTACAATTTATATCAAATAAATAAAATCTTAGGTCATCGAATATATTTTACCCTTTTCTCGAAATAAAACATACACAATCAGAACACAAATAATTCCTCCGTCAATTCTGAAATGGAAAATTATCCGATCCTTTTTTTTTTTTTTTTATTATGTTATTTCCCATACCCCTGATATTATGTACAATAATAATATATAGACTAATTTTCACAAATATAATATTGGCCAAATTTATAAAAAATAAATTCGGTATATCGTATAGCTGTGTATTGATCGAAAACGAGGCAAGAAGCAGATAACTTTCTTAAATTAAAGAAACGAACGAAAAAAAAAAAAGTTTTTTTATTTCTTATGTTCCGGTTTTTATTTACCAAAGCTGTTATTTTTAGAATACATATACATTTTATTTTTTGGTACAAAGCAAATAAATCAAATGAAACAGTACAACAAAAAAAAAAAAAAACGAGCAGCATCGCAAAAAGAAGATGCTGTATACATAACCATAAGAAAATTGGGAAAATTTACAGATTATATCGCTCGGCTCTATATATATATATATAGTTCTGTACATTATATACGAAACGAGATAAGGTTAAAATAAAAATAAGACAAACAACATTAAAAAAAATTCTACATAAATCAATTTTAAGGGTTAGAAATTATTTTCGTTAGGGTCGCCTATATATTCTACATAGATTGAATTTATTGTGGCATTTAACATCTCTCTAGACGTAATTTATATAGATTGAAATTATCGTTAATCGGGAAGGTACTTTCAAAATAATTACATACCTTTTGAAATAAATTATCTAAATTTGAGATATATTAGGGATGACTTTGTTAATGACCTATATACATTATATAGGACCTGCATAATTATTACTAATTTAATAAGGTTAAATGTTTCTTTTTAATATTTATTTCTAACAAGATTTGACTGCTTTTTCATTAGCCCCAGAATTTAGGAAATTTATTGAATCCGATATACAACATCGATGATCAGTCTTATGAGTTTGAATGGTGTTTCCCAAATTTGTTGTAATTTCAGAGATCTCTCTTTTCTTTGTTTGGGGTTGTAAAGCCAAACCAAATCTCTCTCCATAAATCGTATGCTATTTTAAAGCCATGTTATCTCTTACTGCAGCGTGAATTATTGATCATCCTTTGCCTCAAATCTGTGACGTAGTCTTGCTTAGTGACTGGTTCGCCCTGTTGAACCTCTCAACCATGCCATCGGATTGTGGATGTAACGGTGTATAGTTCTCGTTTTCTTAATGTTGCGTCTTTGGCACAACTTTTTTATTTGAGTAATGGTACTTCAAATCTGCATATCCAATTGTTCACAAATACATTCACAGCTGTTCGAGCTTCTTGAATCATAATCGGATATGCTTCTAGTCAGTTACTGAAATAATCGATAAATACGAGTATGTACCGATTTCCATCTTCTGTCAAAGGAAATGGGCCAGCAATATCCATAGCTATCCGCTCGAACGGTACCCCGACATTGTATTGCTTCATCCGTCCTCTTGTTTTTTTTTGTGGTCCCTTACTGGCGGCCCAAACCTCACATTTCCTGCACCAATCCTTCACATCTCATCTGCAATTGACCCAATAGAGCTGGAGTATTATCTTGTCCAGCGTTTTATTGATGGCCAAATGCGCTCCAGATTTGCTTTTGAGTATTTCCTACAGGACTTCTCTTATTCGGTTTTCTGGTAGCGCGATCTGTTGATTTGTGTTGTTGCTGTCGGCCGATTCCAAAAATCTAACCAGCAACCCATTTTCCAACTTCAATGGCTTCCACTGAACCCAATAACTTTTCAAGGTTACTATACTACAAGGCCTTCTGCATAATAATAACAGTGTTAAAGGCCATTACTGACCCCTTACTGAATCAACAATCTGGCTCCAACGGTTTCGATCCTGAGCTTGGTCTACTGTCTTAGACAATCTGAAGAGGCCAAGTCGTTCTCTACATCGTGGAGCCATCGTCGCCTGCAACGACCTCTGCGCCTACCATATGGTGGCTCTCCTTTCAGAGATCGCTGCACAATTCGTTCCGGATCAGCACGCAGAACGTGACCGAGCCAGCGTACTCGCTGAGATCTAACTTCATGTACAATATCGGGGATCTTCATCAGATCTCTGATCTCGAAATTGTACAGAGCTCGGTATGTACCATCTATTTCGCGTTTAGGGCCGTAAATCACACGCATGATTCTTCTCTCAAATGTAAGGAGCCATCTCTCGTACTCATCCGTCAGCGCCCAACTTTCACATCCAAACATAACAACGGGCCTGATCAACGCTTTGTAAAGCTTCAGCTTCACGGCACTTGATAAGTGTTTAGATTTTAGCAGTGGCCTTAGAGGATACAAAGAACGACTGCCAGCTGCCAGCCGCACTTTAATATCCTCACCCACACTGTTATCGTGAGTGATAGGAGAGCCCAAATATTTGAACCTCCTCACTCCCTCAAACGTGTGGTGGCCACTACTAAAATCTGGTGTGCCATTGTCTCTAAAACCAGAGATCAGGTATTTCGTTTTGGACTCATTGATCTGGAGTCCAACAGAAGCTGAAAACTCTACAAGCGGATCAAGTATTTCTTTCACTCCGTTGCTATTCAGTCCAATCACGCATATGTCATCTGCATATGCAAGCACTTGATTGGACTGGCGATATAAGATGTTGCGCTGAGGTGTTTCAGTCTTACGAAAGATGTACTCCAACATGAGATTAAAGAGTATCGGGGACAGAGCATCTCCCTGCCGAACACCCGAGTTAACTGCAAAAATTGTCGATAGCCTGTTCTCAACTTTAACACAGCATTGAGACTGCTTCACTGTCATCCTACACAGTCGTACCAATTTTGTTGGCATTCCTAGGTATTCCAGGGCAGACCACAAACTTTCTCGATTGATCGAGTCGTAGGCCTGCCGGAAATCTAGGAAAACCTGATGTACGGAGATGGATGTCTCATAATATTTAGATAGAATCATCCGCAGCGAAAAGACCTGATCGGTGACTGATCGATTCGGACGAAATCCTCCCTGATAGTCACCAACCAAGCCCTCCGCCAGAGGAGTGATTCTATCCAATAAAATGTATGACAGTAACTTGTATGCTGTGCAAAGGAGAGCTATACCGCGATAATTCTCACACTTCAAGCGGTCTCCCTTCTTGAAGATGGGGCATATCGCGGCCACTTTCCATTCATCAGGCATAACTTCGGTTCGCCATACTAATCGAATAAGGTCGAAAAGACAGTTCCACAAAGTATCCCCTCCGAATATCAAGAGCTCCGAATTAATGCAGTCCACTCCAGGTGAGCGGTTTCGTTTCATTCTCTGCATGGCCTTAGTGAATTCCTCATGGGATGGCTCCTCAGTGCAAATCTCCGCAGACTGTTTTAGAGGTGGCTCAACAACAGTCTGTGACGCATGATGAACATCAAGCAGCTCAGTAAAGTGTCCACTCCATACGTCAAGTACTGCGTCGATGTTGACACAGAGGTTTCCATCCCGGTCCCGAATGGCGGTTGACGTAGGCCTGAAAGTATGGTGCAATCCAGTAATTCCTTTAAAGAAATTACGTGAACTACGCTCATTGCTGAGTTGTTGTACTTTCAGAACCTCGGCCTTCCACCATTCTCGCTTCTTCCGTCTACAAATCCGCTTAGCTGCCCTTCTTGCAAGAGCTGCCTTGTTTTTCCTTGCGATTGTGAGACGTTGTTGCACTTCATTATGGGCTATATTTTGTTGCTCAACTGCAAGACGACACTCGTCATCAAACCAATCATTCTTGGGTCTGACTTTCACTATACCTAAAGTCTGTTGAGCAGCACTGACAACCGAAGTTTTCAGTACCTCCCAGACAGAGTTTACGCAGTCAGACTGGTAATTAGCTCCCTCAATGTTGTCGCTGACAAGATCCTGATATCGTTTCTTTTGATCTTCATTTATCAGACCTTCACAGTCGAAACGTTCCATCCGTTTCGCTGTGTTCCCCGACCTGTACGAAAACTTCCACCGTAGCTTTGCAGCGACCAAATAATGATCGCTGCCTACGTATTTGGTTGCTGACCGATAAGTTCTCACATCCTGCACAACCCGAGCTCGCTCTTTTGAAATTAACACGTGGTCAATTTGGCTCCGGGATGTTTTGCGAGGATGTGTCCATGTCTCTAGGTGTATCTGTTTGTGAGGGAAGAATGTGCTTGCTACTCTAAGATCATGAGCAATTGCAAAGTACATCATTCTCTCACCATTATCGGTCGCAGTTTCGTGTCGGGAGTACGGACCTATGTTTTCACACAAGTCGGCCTGATTTCTGCCAGCTCTAGCATTAAAGTCCCCAATTACCATTCTAACATCGTGTTCGGGTATAGATCCCATCAGATCGTCCAAGTCATTGTAAAATGAGTCTTTATCTTGGGGCTGGCTGACTTCTGTGGGCGCATGTACACAAATTATCGACAGGTTGGCTAACTTCATGCGCAGGCGAAGCATACACAATCGGTTATTGACTGCCTGAAAATCCAAAACAGCCTTCTTTACCTGCGGCCCAAGAAGAAATCCAGCTCCAAGATTTCCGAGGTCATCTCCACTGTAGAACAACGTATAGCCCTGGGACACATGGTCTCCACTTTGAGGCCAGCGAGTTTCTTGAAGAGCAACGAGTTCCAGCCGATACTCTTTCATGCACGTGATTAGACCCTCCAACGCTCCTGGTTTTCTAAGTGATTGCACGTTCCACGTGCCGATCCTAAATCTCGTATCCGGGTACTTGAGCGGGGGTCCGGTGTTGTTTTGGCGGTATCCATTTTTCTTTTTGTTGATTTTATAAACAGTTGATTTTTTTACGGATGCGGGTCGTCAGCCCAGCGATCCAACCGTTTAGTCGCCTCCTACGACAAGCAAAGGATACTGTGGTGGTATTCTTAGGAAACATGTTCGTGCAATTTAGATTTACGAGACATGTGAGTGCCCCCCGACCACAGGGGCCAACTAGGCCTTCTGCATAGTTATGTAATAATCCTCGCCTATGCTCTGTTCTGAACGTGTACACTCGTAATCTTTCGACCCATCTTGCAACTTGTCCCTCTGACTCCTTGAACTGCATTAATCACTTTAGAGTTGCAAGGTCCGTTCGTAGAAGAAACTCTTGTCCGTACAAGTATACTTGTGGAAATGTTTAACGCTATCCATCACCCCCAACAATTCTCTCCAGGTTACGCAATAGTTTTTTTCTGGTTTGGATAGCGCTCAACTGTAGCATGCCAATCGTTTGGTACCGTCTTGATTTTGTGATAGCACTGCTCCTCCTCCAAAATTACTGGCGTCGGTATCCAAGAAGTAAAGGTTACTTGCACCCAAAATTCGAGAACTGCATAGTTTCTTCTTTAGCTCTACAAACGCGTCTTGGTGCTCCTTGGCCCAATTAAACGGTTGAGTTTTCTCAGTAAGATAATGCAAACTTCGGACGACATCCGCAAAATTCGGCACAAATAAGACTCTGTAGAACGTGCTCCATCAATCTCTCAAATGTGGCAAGTGCGTTTTATAGTCCAAATGGCATTTGAAAATTGGTACAGCCATTTCCTTCAGTAAAGGCGGTTTTTGTGGGTACTGGGTATTGATAAGTTTTCCTCATGTCATCATCGTTCATGGCAAAGACGCCGGCCAATCCTTCCAGTATGTTTACTGCCGCTTTCCCCTCTAGTCCCGCGGGATGATCACATAATGAGCGAATGATTTATTTTCTTACTGGGTGTATTGCCTTATTACGTTGTTCTTCTGGTACACAATTTGTGATAAAATTTAACTCCTAAGCTGGGCCAACCACTTCTCATTCTTGAAACACTCTTACTGTGGGACTTACGTTCATTACTCTCACTGGTAATTTTGGCATGAGTTTTATCAGAGTTCTTCCACATAATAGACCATCTCTTACTATTTGGGTTGCCTCCGCTATTCCCAGCTTGCTACCCCCAGGGTCACTGTGATGATTTGGAACCCGCCATACTTGCTGTTGTCCATTTGATGGGGTACCCCCACGTTTTGCCATTTCAGTACTTGGTTCTTTAGATCCAGTGACATTTGGCACTCTGACGTGCAATCTAGACCTAAGATGCATTGGTCCGTTATGCCGGCAACAATGAATCGATATTAAAACTGCATCCATTGACGGTAACTAATAGGGAACACTCTCCTTCCACCGTTGTGGCCTCAGGTCGTATAACCGATCTTTAGGCTCTGGTATCCAAGATGAAGGTACACGGTTGTGTTCTCTATTGCACCATTGACAACTAAGCAGTTGCAGTCCTTCCCAAGTTTGGCAATTAGAACAGTGCCGCTTAGGCCTTCTCCCGCTTTCACCAGCTTTTTACCCCGCACAAACCATGTGATGGTTTCGGCAAGCTACAACGGGTTACAAGATTTTTTTAAAGTGGTTAAAATCACGAAAACATAAATAGGGGGGTTATCTTATGATCACCATCAATATATATGCAGTCATTTGCTTTCGTAATCGTCGGACTAATATTTAAAAGTACATTTTGGATGAGAAGAAAAACGAATGATTATGAAACTGTATTGTATATATTTATGCGTGCAAAACTTTATGATATCAAAATACAATCCTACCAACAAATAATTTGTCGACTGGACCACAAATCAATAGAAACGGTTGGCAATAACAGGCAATCGTAAAGACGTATAAGTGAATCTGAATATGACCTTGGATTTGTATATGCAATTTGATAATTTATATAGTGGTCATTATTTTAGCGGGACTCTCAGCAGACCAGAAATCGATTTTCAAACATAATCCTAAACAAAAGAATGTATATTTGGATATTTAATAGCCAATGACAGGTATAATCTTAGAGATATCCGTAAGTTAATCTATATAAGACCTGACATACCTGAGTAGTAAATAAAAATGTGTAATTGGATTTTCTCACATCAATATCAGACAAATTATCGCCACGTGTCAATTACCTGTTCATGATTGCGTTGCAATTGTTCTGCAGTACCTGGGATGGTACCCAGGTAAATAAGAAACAAGAACCATAGTTGAAAATTCAGTAAATATTGACAAATCTGATGACATATTTAGATTCAGTTAGATATCTCTATACGATTGTTTTTCATAACGATGGCATATTTATAATTTATTTTACTTTTTAAAGAAATCAAAAAAAAATCAATTATGGGTGACTTTATTGGATGATTTCAGTGCTAAATTATAAGAATAAAAACCCGAAATTCCGAAAATGTGGGAGCATTGAAAAAAAAGAGTGCCTATATATGGAATTGGTAATATGAACTAAACTTTCTAAGCACTTGACCAGAATAGCATAATCGGGCAAAATATAGCCAAACATAAAAATAGCCAAAGACTTATTATCATCTTACTTATCATGAGACCCTGATTGCGTCTAACATCACTTTTACTTTGAATAGCTAAATTATTCTGGTGAATTAATTTTATTCTAGATCTGTCCTAAAACAAATAAAATATTTGGAATTTTTTTTACGCTAAAATTCACATTTATATACATAGACGAGTGAAGTTGGTCCTACATCCCGAAAATTTAACCGTTTTTTGCCAAGCTGTTTGTTTGACATAGGTCTATCAAATTTGGTATGCTATAGAATATATAAATTTCCAAATTTTTTTACGAAAACTCTGTGAACATTGTGACTCCCAAATGACGTTATTCGGTTTGAGCTATCCTAAGAATGATTCAATTTTATAAAAGTATATAGGGATTAGAGGATCTATATAGAATCAAATTTCAACATAAATACAAGAGGTCATACCAACTTGGTTGTTCTAGACCCTCTAATCCCATACTTTATTCAAAACAGCTTCCTAGAATTATTCCTTATCAATTCGAAAAATTTGTTAACTGTTCGACATAATTATATCAGGTCGTACCAAATTTTTTTTGTCCTGTTGATAAAATTCGTTATATGAAACATTTGTTACTTTTTAGGACAGATTTAGTACACATTTCAAATACTTGCTGAAACACGTTAAAAAAATCCCTGCTTAGTCACCAAACCACATCCTGTATAGAAAGGGAGTAATATATTTTGGATGGAACTCCCAATAAAATGCCGAGAAAGGAGTTGCAAAACTGTACATTCCTTTAACTTCTTTCCAACAGCAATTGTATAAATGCTTGCCGTGACAGCAGATGCAATATAACTGAACAATGAAACTATAGATTAGAAAAAAAATTCCGATTTTGACCGAATATCCGCTAATAACCCCAGATTCGTCAGTATACTATTATCAGGGAGGGGCGAGGTAGACTACACCGTGTAATCTAAGCGGCTGTCGATTCGTATAAAATGATTAGTAGAAGGATCCGATTTATTAAATTAAATATTTTGTTACTTGTGAATTTCTTGGCTTGGTCACACTAATGGAATTTTGTTTCTATTACCCTCTCAGTAAAATTAGTAAACTCGGTAAAAAATTTTCACGGAATTCACGCTTAAACTTGCACATAATTCCTATACAGGCCATTATCGCAAAATCGTGTTAACGAATGAGGGGTAATATTTGATAAGTAAGGGGTAATTATAATTATAATTATAATTTATTTGAGGGGTAATAAAATTTGAAAAATCTTGAAATGGAAAGATAGGTACAAGGCGACGCCGCGGCAAGTTGTAGTGCTATTCCAATCGAACGATCATGGGAAAGTGAATCAGACATAGTCGAACTGGTGTTAAAATATAAAGAGCGAACTACATTTAATACACCATAAGCATCAAACAATTTGAACAGTCGGAGTAGCTTTGAATAAAGCGTGAAACAGGAGTTTACGGTTTATAAAACATTTCCACTAAGGAGCCCTAAGGTGAACCATCTTTTTAAGAGGTGGGAAAACCATAAAATGGAATTCCCATTTTTATATGAAGCTGCACTAATTGTGTTAGTGGTTCCGGTGACAAAAGTAAGTGTTGAACAGGCATTTTCTTCACTGAAATAAAACCGAAATCCAAACTCGAACCCGAAATATCGTTGGTTTGAAACCTTGAATGTAACATATAACACTAATTTTGTGAACATTTAAATTCCATATTTTTAGAGATAAATTATAGAAATATAATAATTTAAAAATGTTCTTACCTAACTTAACTTTCTTAGAAGGTAAGTATAATACTATCTAGATTAAGAAAAAATAGCTATCTAATACGAGTATGACCATTCGTTTTGAAATAAAATGTATTGAACGAAATGTCATTAAATTGTAACCACCCGTATCGCATTGTTCCTAACGATATTTGGATAATGAATTTTAGAATTAATTTACAAAATCACTCTAGAAATCACAATTACTGAAGGTATCTTCACCTTTTTACATTCCAATATGTAAGACAAAAGAAACTATAGAGAGTATTGAACCTAGTTCTGCAGCATATTATAGATAAACACTTGATGCAGGTAAAAAGGAAAAAAATCGTTTCCAGAATAAATAAGACTAAAGCAATTTTTGGTGATTTTCGAAATAATTATAGGTACAATGTCTAAATACAAGTTCTGTAGTGTTGTGTGTAATCGCAGAAATATAGAAATCAAAAGATCGAACTTGTAACAAATACTGATCCAAAGCCTGACCCTGACGACAAACTATCTATGATCAAAATAACCGTCGGTTTGTTTATTTCATTCGTTTTAAACTAGCAAAAGCCAATTGGACATCAAACATGTTGTAAAAGGCCTTTACTTATTTATACATTTCTATATATGAATTGTGAATGAAAATTGGTATCTAGAGAAGTTATGCCGAAAAAAGGCTACTATTTTATATAACCTGATTACCAAAAATACACAAAACCCAGAACTTATGTACATTCCCATTATACAAATCGTGTAATATATAATTCTCAGGTAATTTTTCATGACAATGCAAATTAAGATGAATGAGTACAAAAATGCAAAATCTCTATAATTTCGTTGTTTCTGTGTGCTTGGTCATTTGGGAACAATTTTTCATTTTTACAATTTTTTTTTTACCCGAACATATTCAGGATATTAGATTCTACGTTCTCCTCGTATATACATAGGTATATATATGTACATAGATATATACAAAGCGTACCTAGTAAACCGTATTTTAAATACACCAGTCAAGCCAAATGCTTTAAAAATAAAAAATTCTAGCTAAAATTAAACACAACAAGTGTTTTTTGTTCTCCGCATATACAATACAGTCCATAGTATACCATTTTGTTATGATATGCTAGATAAAATTCCCAAAGGCTCTAATTCGTCAAAGTTAATTTTATTATAAAATATAATATGCCAGTGTATGTACAACAAAAAAGGAAATGTATAGCGGCCAAAACAAAACAAAAAAAGGATAAAAG
Source organism: Tipula unca (assembly GCA_951394425.1). Classification (NCBI taxonomy): domain Eukaryota; kingdom Metazoa; phylum Arthropoda; class Insecta; order Diptera; family Tipulidae; genus Tipula; species Tipula unca. The sequence continues at coordinate 218,528,398 of OX596380.1, forward strand.
ATATGTTTCGCAAATTTAAAAATCTGAATAATTCATACTTGTCTTTTAGCACAAAAAAAAAAAAAAAACTTTTTGGACGAAATCAAAAGCTCTACAGGGAAATTTATGTTTTACATTTCATTTTTTTTTTCTTTACTTTCTTGGAAATTTTTGTATGCCTACAGGGTTGATTTAAAATAGTTTTGTATATGGATATGCTATATATACGTACATGAATATTGAAAGCTTTATGTATATAAATATTTCTCCAAGGATTCTTTGTCTTCATTACATATTGGATTACGAATTTTTTTTTTTTTTAATGATTAAGTTTATTTTGTAAATTAAACACATTGATTCTAAATATACAAATTTGTGTATAATAAGGAATGTTTCCAATTTATATGAGTGCTTTTATAAGGTATTATATATACGAGAGAAGAATTTAAGATGAAAAATGTCACGTACACAATGTTTTTAAATATTGATCTTTAAATATGTATATACTGTACGTACGTACATATATGTACATACATGTATAATATATGGAAACCTAATCAGGTATATGGAATGAAAAATAAATACTTTTTGGTCTAATTCTGGTTATATACCTTTTTAAAACCATTAACAAAGATTATTGGTGTAAATTAAATTAAGCTTTGTGTATATGGAATGTTTACTGGTGTTATAACACCTACATATATATTCGTATATATTTGGGATGTTAAATATTAGTTTACGAGTTATTAAGTTTTAGGTACTGATACTACAACTGAATTATTTTTTTCCAAACATGTGCTTTATAATTACAAAATATCGAAATATTTATGCTTGCACTCTATCACATATTTAATTAAATCATTCTACCCGAAAAACTTCTGCTTGTACTTGAATAGTTCCTGCTGTCACTTGAATTATTTGGATTCTATTAAAATCATTAAACTTTTTTAAGGGTTTACATTCTTTAAATAAAAATTATAATTAATAGAACTTTCAGAGATAATTTTAAATACTTGTTCATCAGTTTCATTTTAGTAACCGTAATTCTCGCTAAAAGTTTTAAAAGTTTTAAGCGTCACTTGGCACAGGGGCAATAATAACTAATATATAAAATGTGAAATTATGAATGCAACTCAACTCGTCATACCATCTGGTATAATTTCATATCATCTAATGCTATCTCATACCATCTAATATCATCATCTGATATTATTTCATATCAACTTAAATCATTTCATATTATCTCATATCATATCATCGCATACCATCTCATATTATCCCATTTCAAGTCATATCATTTCATAACATCTCATATCATACCATTTTGAATATTTTAGCACTTCAAAAAGCAAAAGAATTTGTAAGTTTCTATTAATAATAAACACAAAACAGTGTTTCCATAGGCTATTACTTGGGCAAAAATCAACCACATGAATCTTCTCTCAAATGTAAGCTGCCATATCTCTCGTACTCATCCGCCAGCACCTTTTGTGACGATCGTGCGTTGCACACTGCCATAAGATATTAAATAATATGATCGATGGCGATCATTTATCGGTCATTGTTTTGCGATTATTTAAGAAAAAAAATTTTGAAAATTTTCAGGGCCCTATTTAATTAATTTAGTAGAGGATATGTAGTATGTACTAATATAGATATCATACATTTACATTATATTAATTGTTTGAACATAAAATAATATGTTTTTACAATTTATGCTTATTAATTTTGCTCATATATGATGGGAAAAAAAATTTTGGAAAACATTCAGGGCTTTGTTTAATCAATTTAGTAATGGATATGTTTGTATCAATATTGGTGTCATACATTTACATTAAATTAACTGTTTGAGCATAAAATAATATGTTTTTACAATTTATGCTTATCAATTATGCTCGTGTATGATGGGGAAAATTGTTTTGAAAAACATTCAGGGCCTTATTTAGTTTATTTGGTAATGGATATGTTGTATCAATATTGGTATCAAACATTTATATTAAACTAAATGTTTGAGCATAAAATAATATGTTTTTACATTTTATGTTTATCAATTATGCTCGTATATGATGGAAAAAATTAGTTTGGAAAACATTGAGGGCCTTATTTAATTAATTTAGTAGTTGGTATGTTGTACCAATATTGATGTCATACATTTACATTAAATTACTTGTTTGAGCATAAAATAATGTGTTTTTACAATTTATGCTTATCAATTATGTTCGTAATTGATGGCCAAATTTATTTTGGAAAACTTTCAGGGTCTTATTTAATTAATTTATTAATGGATATGTTGTACCAATATTGGTGTCATACATTTACATTAAATTAATTGTTTGAGCATAAAATATAAAGCGTTTTTACAATTTATGCTTATCCATTATGCTCATATATAATGGGAAAAACTATTTCGGAAAACATTCAGGGCCTTATTTAATAAATATTGTAATGGATATGTTGTAACAATATTGGTGTTATACATTTACATTAAATTAATTGTTTAAGCATAAAATAATATGTTTATACAATTTATGTTTATCAATTATGCTCGTATATGATGTGGAAAATTATTTTGGAAAACATTCAGGGTCTTATTTAATTAATTTAGTAATGGATATGTTGTATCAATATTGGTATCAAACATTTGGATCTAGGTGGATCTCTTTTGTTTTATAAGCCGTGTATTTAGCGCTTCGATGCTTTTAAATATGTTTTCAAGCATTGATGTATCTTTGGAGTGATTTCCATGGGGTCGTACTTTGTAGCCCGGTTGTCACCATTTGCAAAAACGTCTTGCGATCAGTTATTTTTCTCGATGTAGATGTGGTAAAATTTATTTGGTTGGTGTTAATGTTATTGGCTACCGCCGTTTTATGTGATGGACCTTGCCGTGATTTATCTCTAATTATTTGTAGTTGTATTAGGTGGACACGCCTTAGCAGAATGCCTTCCAATGCACTTAACACATCTTGGCTCTCTATTGCAGTATTTTTGTGAATGATTAAAACCTTGCCACTTCTTGCATTGCACTATAAGCCCAGTGATTTCCGTAGTGCTTCTATTTTAACCTACATGTTTAAAATAGTTGTTTTATTAAAGATGGCTTCTATCTTTTCTTTGTTATTGAAAATTATCATGAATAACGGGAGACCTCTTTTAGTAACTTTAAATTCGGAAACTTCTTTGACCGTCTCTGTTTTTATAATATTTGCTGTATTTTCTATTTGCAGTCCTTGTCGTTGGAGATTTTCTATAATGTCTTTTATTGTACAGGTTGGATTGCCATAACCTTTTTTGGGCTTGATTTATTTTTCATATACATATATAACATTCGATTTTCTCTAAATTAAGGTTTGTTGATAAGGATTTATAAGTATCAAAGTCCGCTGTAGAAATTTTCCATACATTGTTGTTTAAGGATATTACTCTGTATTCTTTATCTGTAATGGATTTCAAAATATTTTATACAGCTCCATATTCGGTTATACCAATAATATTAAATGGTGGTGGTTTGCTTTCACTTTTGTCTCGCTGTTGATCCCCCTGCTTTCCTTTTCTAGCTTGGATATTTTTTTCGTTTGACAATCCATTCGGTCTCTTTTGTGACCTCCTCCTCATCAGTATAAAACTCTGTCGTCCCGTTACTAATTTGAGGTTCAATATTGGCTTTGGTTAAAAAACCTTTTCTCAATTCCTCATCTTCTATAATTTTGCTACTAAGCTAATGCGTCATCTTTTCCATTTCATTAATTTTTGCGTGCGGTTAATGATGGCTTGAAAGTCCTACTTGTGATATAACAAATCTAAGTCAAGCACCACTTCTGGCATTAAAAGCATCAGCTTGATCACCTAACGTGTTGCTACATTTTTCTTTTGTAGGTGATCTTCCTAGATTTGTTCTTCTATGGAACGGATCTGATGTTCCGTGGTTATGAACTAGATGGCCCTAGAAAATTATTGCGATTGAAAAATAATGCATAAGCCAATTAAAATGACGTATGAGAAGGTCGTATTTATTATAGTTTAGTTTTTTTGATTAAGTCAAAAATACAGGATAAATCTTTACAGCTGAAAACACTCAATAGCAAGAGTTTGAAGTATATATTATAAAAACTATGTATATGGCGGAAGGCGGGATAAGCTCTAAATGTCTTAGAAACATAAACTATTGCCCATTTTGCTGCTTAATTATCTGCAATTGACGTGAAAAAAATCAAAATACCATAATTTTCCTCCTGTCTGAGTGTTTTCAACAAGTTTCTTGTTTCATTCTATCTATGTATATATACATATAATTCAAAACATATTTGCTAAGTGGTCTTACGAAAATTTCCAGAATAATTATTTTTCAAGCTACATGAATAGTATATTTTCCACGCTTTATGATTCGTATTAAATTCATTTTTTTTGTTTCATTCTCTCGTTTCCTATATACACAAATACAATCTGTATACAACAACAACAACAAAACATGTTCGAGGTACAAGGCACAATTTTGTACAATATAATCTCTCTCGAGTTTTCACAAACTTTTCAAAACATTTTTCTTTCTAGGCTAGATTTTTTTGTACATTATGCTTCGAAGTATTTTATTTGTTTCAACATAATGAAGTTCGCAGCAACATAAACATTTTATTTATATTATTCGAAAGAGTTTTAATGATTTGTTCAAAAGTTTGGTGAGCATCAGTATGGCTAAAAAATACTTACATTGCATACAAATACGAAATCGATATAATTCTGTCTATATACATATAGTTAGATATAACAATATGTCACTCGAGTTTTATATATAAGAAGAGATACAAAAGACAAGATATATGTTTATTATGAGGATTAAATTAAGTCATGTATGTATAAATACAATATACATACATATCTATGTTCTTATCAACATCATCATCATCATTTATATTATTGTTATAGCTTTTGGGTATATGTTTTCAAAAAAAAAAAAAAAAATTCTTATCATAATTCTAAATCATCTCATAAATATATCAATTATTTTATTATATGGTAGATCTATCTATATACACACTACGTTCACATATGTATGTATGTCTATAAAACATAATCTTAAATTTTTAAGATATTTCAAAATAGTCAACAATAGGATGTGAGGATAAATTTGGGATGTAGATTTTGGGATTTATCCACTTTAATATAAATAATATTTAAGTTAGTCTTTTCAGTTTTGGTACACATCTAATAAATTATCAGAGCCTAAATAAACTAAATTTATGTATTTGTATACAATTGGTTTCATATCATTGATATATAGTAGTATATAGAGTCCTTGATAATTGTTATTCCCAGAATCATATCATGCTAAACTCAAAATAAATATTTATTTATAAAAACTTTTAAACTCTTAAATTTTTTAAACTTTTTTGTCATTAACAATTTCAACATATTATGATATATTCAGAAAACTTTTTAAAACCGAACCAAATTTATTTCACTTATATGAATTTTTTTGAATATGAATTATACAATTACGATTTCTTGAAATTCGTATATACGCAGAAATACAAATAAATAAAAATTTAGCGTTGTTAAATTCTGCAAAATCAATGATTTTTAGGAAATGATTTACAAGGATACACTTAAAACTATTCAAATCAGACTGCATCGAACCTCATTCAATATTCATGGGTCCAGAAAGAATTAAATTGTGAATATCACAATGTGATACACATATGAATTATCAAGATTTACAAGCTTTAACAAAATCTTCGTACACTGGATAACTGATACTATACTTTTATTTTATCAACAGTTTAAATAATTGAATAATGACAAGAAAGGATTTTAATTGGGCTCACTATTATTTCTCTTGGTCCCTGTCAGTTATAAAGAATTATGCTGTCAATGTTAAGAATTATATTTAAAATTGGTTGGTTATATATGAACTTGTGGTTACAACGAATCTCAGAACCACCACGTATTGCCTTGGCAGCCCAACCATCATCAACATCGACCGCTGATCTAGATACAATTGCCAATCAATGTACGATGGAATGTACCCCGGCCAACATGGTTCAATAAACGTGGAAAAAAATAAAAAGTTTCGAGAATTTATTTTATAATTTATTTATTTTTAGGTTTCACGTGTCAATCAATTCGGTGGTTACAATAATCTGACCTTACATTTTTTCTTTCGATAATTTTTTTATCTTACAAATACAGAATATGCTTCCTAAGAAAATATAATGAACAACAAAGAAACAAAGAAGCGTTTTATCTCTGATCGGCTAGCTCGTTTAGTGGGTATGGTGAACCGACAACCTGTTTATATTCGTAGTCGCCGTTGCTCCGGCAGTCGTCAATATTCACGTTCACGTTATCGCGGCAGAAATCAAAATCGAACCTGATCGGTACCCAGATATATATAGATGGTGTATACTGGTACCATAAAACATTTGGTGCAACCGCACGAAAATGCCATAAACCGTGTGGGCTCGGTTAATCTACATCGGCCGCACCAACATTTCGATCTCAAAAAATGAATAGGCGGTGGAGCTGACCTTTTGGTGCCCGCTGCCAATCAATTTTTATTGACAACTATCATCTGGTTTTATCAGCCGCCAATGGCTCATCAATAAATACCTACGAAATAAAATTTCTCCAGATACATCGATGTGTACCTGGATCAATTTTATTTCGTGGGTATTTATTGATTCAGACAAAAATGTATATATTCACGCTTTCATTTTAAGCCATGAACGAAGCCATTCAAAATTTCGGCGTCATTTTTGTTTACATTGACGTTTTTCTTGTGGCATCTAAAAATAACTCTACTTAAGAAGGCCAATATGCCAAAGAACCTCTTTTACCTTAAGAATGCCAAAACGACCCTCAAAAGTGAATTAGTTAACAAAACATTGATAGTACATCCGTTTAATGGTGCAATATGCAGCGTGGCGACTTATACTACTTAGACTACTTACCACAAACATCTGAATAGAGCAATTCGTTTAAACCTAAACGCAAGTAATAGTCTTGCGACTTGGACTAGTCAATTTACCACGGATATTCAGCATATACTATACATTGTATACTATATTGGCTATACATTGTTCTACAGTGGAGATGATCTCGGAAATCTTGGAGCTGGATTTCTTCTTGGGCCGCAGGTAAAGAACGCTGTTTTGGATTTCCAAGCAGTCAATAACCGATTGTGTAAGCTTCGCTTGCGCATGAAGTTAGCTAACCTGTCGATAATTTGTGTACATGCGCTCACAGAAGTCAGCCAGCCCCAAGATAAAGACTCATTTTACAATGACTTGGACGATCTGATGGGATCTATACCCGAACACGATGTTAGAATGGTAATTGGGGACTTTAATGCTAGAGCTGGCAGAAATCAGACCGACTTGTGTGAAAACATAGATCCGTACTCCCGACATGAAACTGCGACCGATAATGGTGAGAGAATGATGTACTTTGCGGTTGCTCATGATCTTAGAGTAGCAAGCACATTCTGCCCTCACAAACACATACATCTTGAGACATGGACACATCCTCGCGGAACTTCCCGCAGCCAAATTGACAATGTGTTAGTTTCTAAAGGACGGGCTCAGGTTGTGCAGGATGTGAGAACTTATCGGTCAGCAACCAAATACGTAGGCAGCGATCATCATTTGGTCGCTGCAAAGCTACGGTGGAAGTTTTCGTACAAGTCTGGGAACACAGCGAAACGCATGGTACGTTTCGATTGTGAAGGTCTGATAAATGAAGATCAAAAGAAACGATATCAGGATCTTGTCAGCGACAACATTAATGAAGCTAATTACCAGTCTGACTGCGTGAACTCTGTGTGGGAGGTACTGAAAAATTCGGTGGTCAGTGCTGCTCAACAGACTTTAGGTATAGTGAAAGTCAGACCCTAGAATGATTGGTTTGATGACGAGTGTCGTCTTGCAGTTGAGCAACATAATATATAATGAAGTGCAACAACGTCTCACAATCGCGAGGAAAAACAAGGCTGCTCTTGCAAGAAGGGCAGCTAAGCGGATTTGTAGACGGAAGTGGCGAGAATGGTGGAAGGCCGAGGTTCTGAAAGTACAACAACTCAGCAATGAGCGCAGTTCGCGTAATTTCTTTAAAGGAATTACTGGACTGCACCATGCTTTCAGGCCTACGTCAACCGCCATTCGGGACCGGGATGGAAACCTCTGTGTCAACATCGACGCAGTACTTGACGCATGGAGTAGATACTTTACTGACCTGCTTGATGTCCATCATGCGTCACAGACTGTTGTTGAGCCACCTCTAACACAGGCGGAGATTTGCACTGAGGAGCCATCCCATGAGGAATTCACTAAAGCCATGCAGAGATTGAAACCAAACCGTGCACCTGGAGTGGACTGCATTAATTCGGAGCTCTTGATATTCGGAGGGGATACTTTGTTGAACTGTCTTTTCGACCTTATTCGATTAGTATGGCGAACCGAAGTTATGACTGACGAATGGAAAGTGGCCGCGATATGCCCCTTCTTCAAGAAGGGAGACCGCTTGAAGTGTGAGAATTATCGCGGTATTACCCGCGTTGGTGACTGTCAAGGAGGATTTCGTCCGAATCGATCAGTCACCGATCAGGTCTTTTCGCTGCGGATGATTCTATCTAAATATTATGAGACATCCATCCCCGTACATCAGGTGTTCCTGGATTTCCGGCAGGCCTATGACTCGATCAATCGAGAGAGTTTATGGTCTGCCCTGGAATACCTAGGAATGCCAACAAAACTGGTACGACTATGTAGGATGACAGTGACGCAGTCCCAATGCTGTGTTAAAGTTGAGAACAGGCTATCGACAAGTTTTGTAGTTAACTCGGGTGTTCGGCAGGGAGATGCTCTGTCCCCGATACTCTTTAATCTCATGTTGGAGTACATCTTTCGTAAAACTGAAACACCGCAGCGTAACATCTTATATCGCCAGTCCAATCAGGTGCTTGCATATGCAGATGACATATGCGTGATTGGACTGAATAGCAACGGAGTGAAAGAAATACTTGATCCGCTTGTAGTGTTTTCAGCTTCAGTTGGACTTCAGATCAATGAGTCCAAAACAAAATACCTGATCTCTGGTTTTAGGGACAATGGCACACCAGATTTTAGTAGTGGCCACCACACGTTTGAGGGAGTGAGGAGGTTCAAATATTTGGGTTCTCTTATCACTCACGATAACAGTGTGGGTGAGGATATTAAAGTGTGGCTGCAGCTGGCAGTCGTTCTTTGTATCCTCTAAGGCCACTGCTAAAATCTAAACACTTATCAAGTGCCGTGAAGCTGAAGCTTTACAAAGCGTTGATCAGGCCTGTTGTTATGTTTGGATGTGAAAGTTGGGCGCTGACGCATGAGTACGAGAGATGGCTCCTAACATTTGAGAGAAGAGTCATGCGTGTGATTTACGGCCCAAAACGCGAAATAGATGGTACCTACCGAGCTCTGTACAATATCGAGATCAGAGATCTGATGAAGATCCCCGATATTGTACATGAAATAAGATCTCAGCGAGTACGCTGGCTCGGGCACGTTCTGCGTTCTGATCCGGAACGAATTGTGCAGCGATCTCTGAAAGGAGAGCCACCATATGGTAGGCGCAGAGGTCGTTGCAGGCGACGATGGCTCCACGGTGTAGAGAACGACTTGGCCTCTTCAGATTGTCTTAGACAGTATGAAGACCATGCTCGGGATCGAAACCGTTGGAGCCGAATTGTTGACTCAGTAAGGGGCCAGTAATGGCCTTTAAAACTGTTTTAATTAATTCAGCATATGGGCGGTAAAAACAATTACGTGATCATCTGATCACGAAATGGCCAATTTATATCTTTGGATAATGACCGAAATAAATAAATTGGTCTCGATTTTTTCTCTAGAAAGTTCAAGTTTGGCCGTAAATGATAAATGGTCATTAACACCCCTTATTAGAGAATTGGACTCAAGTTGGACATGAAATAGCTGAAACTAAGTTCCTCATCTAACTAGCTCAAAAGTGATCCATTATCCAGAGAAATAAATTGGCCTTTACTTTTTTCTGGAAAGTTCGAGAAATGATAAATGAGCATTAACACCCATTATTTGACTCAGGTTCCGAAAGTTCATGAAATAGGTCTTTAAATTCTTCGTCAAACTTGCATAACAGGTTCCCATTATCTATAGACAATTAAATTGCCCCAGAATTTTTTTCTTGAAATTCGAGTTCAGGACAAAAAATATCAATCATTTCATTAATGTAAACAAAATTCTGTCAATATCAACAAGGCATGTGGGAATTAGGTTAGTACACCATCTGGAATATATATACTGACACAATAAAAAACAAGTAATAAATAATGTCAACACTCATAGCTGTTGTTGCATAAAAAAAATGTTCTTTTAGGCTTAGACCAACGCAATTGTACCAGATCAAGCATTTTATAACTCGAGGAGTACTTCCTACTTGAAGGTTGAGCCCAGGGTATCTTCAATTTATCAGAATCAGAATTCCCAAAACCGAAATTCCGGAACAAACGAATCATTTCAACTACTGCGCGAGATGTATCGCCAGTTCGAAACCCATCCGAACTAATCACTCACTCAGGCAATACGGCACAAAAATGGTTGTATTTTACTATTTCGCTGCTCGATTCACGTATCTGAGCGTGATACTCGACGTTTTATAGAGTTCAAAAGCATAGAGAAAAGTTTAACGAAATTTCTCCCAAAATTCAATCTTTAAACTGAAGGAAGGCTATCAAATAAATTCTTTGAGATCGAATTAGTTGAAAATCTACATGTCAAACCTGAATCGCGCGTGGTCTACCAAAAATATGAACAAAAATAGTCTAGGATACAACACGACATGCTTAACTATTTCCATGTTACAGGAGGCCGTCGCTCACATAATGTTAGCGAGGTTCAGAAGACTGCTGGAGAATTGCCAATACATTAGTTGAGTGTCAATGGGACAACCTTCGAAGAAGTTTCAGCATTACATCCCAATTTGTGAGTTCCAATTGGTAATCCAAGTAATCGCAAAGACAATACATATGAACACAACAATTAGGGAAACCTAATTCTGAGTGTGGCTCTTCCTGGATAACCTCGTTCAGGTGTGTTGCACCAACATCAATCCAGAATCTAAAGACGCCTAGTTACCGGCTACCTATGTAGGTAGCGGGTTTAATTTATCATCACAAATTATAGAGGATATCATATAACTTTAATTACATCAGACAATATTCATAATAAGCTGTCACCTTCAGAGCAAGCAGACCTCGAAAGGTTAACATTTATTTTCAATCTTTTGTGAAAAACGGTCTGGAGCAAACTAACATTATCGAGCACGACCTCGACATGGGTAATCACCTCCTGATCAAACAAAAACCATATAACGTATCGTCGGCCATATGCAAGATGTAATTTAGCCCGACCTGGTTTGAACTGAGAGTTAAAGAAGAGAGCTCTAGTCCGTGGAATTCTGCCATCATCCTGGTAAAAAGAGTGAAAGGAAAACATTTACTTTATCTATAGAGATTACCGTGAGTAATTTCTGCCACGAAGAAGGTTGTTTACCATTTACCATTAATCGATGAATTACTTGGTCGCTTTAATGATACCAAATATATCACTGCGGTTGATCTGAAAGAGCCTTCTGGAAAATTTCACATTCTAAAGACGCTAAAGAAAATACATTTTTTACAGCCTTCGGTAAGCCATTGTAAATTTTTAAGGTGATGCCGTTCGGTTTGTATATTTTGTACCATCTTGACAACCGTCTAAGAACATTTCGAACTTCTCAGTCAAATAGCCCGGCTTCTTTAAAGCGCAGATTTGACAGAAAAACTTAATTAAAAGTGAGTTCATATGATGAGACAGAACTACCTTGATCGCACCTGGATATTAACCAACATTCCGCCTCACTCAGAAGATTAAAATTTCACTCGGATATAATGAGTACAACAATACCCTGTTCGGTTGCTATGAAGTAAGAGCATTTGCGATCTATTATAGCTTGACTTGTATTTTACTATTGAGCCCGGGTTTTCGATGAAGACTAGACAAATTAGAGAAAGAGGTCCTTGTAGTACCATCGATCAAGAAGATCGGGATAATGTGCCAAACTCCAAACTTTTGTTCGCAATTTTGAGTACCAGCACCACAAAATGAACGAAAGAGGTGGCAATGGGGAATCGGCCTTCCTGCTGGTGATATGTCTAATTGGTGCGGAACTTGAATGAATGTAATTACCAATACATTTTATAATGTTTTATTAAAACGTTAGCGTTTTCTGTTACGTGCAGCAAGCGCTTAGTGGTGCAAGAGTTGCAATTTGTATGATAAGTTTAGCTTTTAGATTAAATTTTATTTGTTTCAAAGTTGATCTTATTGTTTTAAAATTTAAGATTTCAAAACCTTAATTTTCAGTTTCAATCTATGACCCCCTGTTGGAATGTAGTACTCATGGGCCGACCCATCTTCCATGTCTCTGTACAGGTTGACATGGAGCTATGCAATGCGCAGGTGGTACTTGTGTGAATGGGATGAATGGAATGTTCGTGTGATTGTCCGGGTATGCACCGTAGGTCCGTTTGTGGCATTGAATGCTGGAGTTATCCGCCCAAATAATTTTTTTTTTAGTTGATATTTCCAAGACATATTTGAGGTCAGGGCCCGTATTCTTGAATTCCACTTCAATTTCCCCGTGTGGACATCTGTCAAAATTTCCCATCCAATTGCCTTAGTATTTTCCTATGCATATATTCCACATCCAACCACAAGCCGAATTCTTGAAACATTCGGAATTTTTTATTCTCTACTGTGAAATATTAAATTCACCACTTTTAAATTGTGACTAACTTCATAATATAGTAGATTTATTGTAGAGATATATTCTAATTGTCAAACTGACAATTCAAAGCTAACTCTTACTTCTAACTTCTAACTTCTAACGCTTTGTTGTTTAAAATAAATACAGCTATAGCTGTCAAAATTCCATGTGGGGAAATTTTCCACATACATATACCCATTCGGAAATTTTCCCTTAGGGTTTGTACACGAGACCGGATTCAATTCCTAGGAAATCAAATCCAATCTCTCACTGAGAGAATTTTTGTGTGATTTTGGTCGTCTGCGAGATTTTTGCTAAAAGTTAAAAATATTTCAACTCAAGAGAGAAAAAGGGGCGTTTTTTGTCATTTTAGTTGATTTGATTGGGAGAGAGAGCGGATCTAAATTCCTAGGATTTGAATCCGATTTCGTGAACACGGCTTTAGTGTGATATTCAAAAGTTAGACGAAGAATTTATTGAACTATTTCATGTACTATCAGAAGCTGAGTCCAAATCTCTGGCAAGGGGTGTTAATGGCCATTTAAAATTTCTCGAACTTTCCAGAAAAAAGACAGGTTTCATTTATTTCTTAGGATAATGGATCACCTCAAAAGGTAGTTGGACTAGGAATTTAATGACCTGATATAGCTTTTGCTTGAATATGAATTATATTAATTAAACCGTATTGCTTACCATCCATGTAAATTTAATCATGAGGTGGGTACCATTACTTTTTATGGAATCAAAAAAACAATTTCCGGCGAAATGAATCAAAAATAAAAATAAAAAAATTCTGCGAAAAATTAACAGCTGCTCGTGGTTTACGATATTTCCCGCAAGTGTTTTTCTTCGACACATCTGTATATTTCATAAAAAAATGCATAAAGTATTAAAGGGTAAATCACAACATATTTTTGTTCAACATAATCTACTTAAATGATTTGTTTAACATGTACTCTACATATATATGTACATGAAACCATAAAACATTAATTAATCAGTTTAAGAGTTATTTATGTTGTTCGCAATTGTAACAAAAAATACATGTTTTATGTAAGCATATCAGTTATACATATATAAATGCGGTGTATATGAATGTGATCAACCTCAATAAGGTATATATCCATATACATATGTATATAGTAGGTACGTATACTCTGAGATATTTCTCACCAATTTGAAAAATTTTTTTGATTTTATTATTTTTGGTTCATTATTTTTTGAACAAATTTTCCGGATTGGAAAATCCATGAATGTATTTTATATGTTTGTGTGTACATATGCCATATATACATACCAATTTTATTGTTGTTTTTTCAATCGAAAATATTGTCATGGGACTTTTATTTTCAGCAAAATGAAATCATATTTTTGGAAGTAGAAATTGTTTCCCAATTTTTCTCTTTTTTATGCCTTCAAGTTTTGTGTACAACTATGCACACATATTTGACGTTCCTATAAATAAGTCTATATGTGCGGCGGAAAGGGAATGATTTCGTTGGTATTTTTCCTGTACTATATATGAGGAATCTATAAGCAAGTTAACAATTTTTTGAGGAACATTGAATATTACAAATCGGAAAAAAATATTTTTATTTTTTTTATTGGATTTTTCACAAATATTATTGTTATTGTATATATAGGTGAGGGAAAATACTAACCTAACGTATACATTCATATACGTAAGCGAAACTTAAAATCGTATATACATAGTCTTATCTCGTATATAAATGTATGTATATGTATGAGCATATTTATAACCACAAATTAATTTTGTTCATATTTTATTCAGACAAAAACCAGTAGACTTAAATGTTTCTTAATTAGAAAATAATGATTAAAACTAATGTTTCAACTCATGGATAGGCAAATCCAATTAATTTTCATTTACTTGCAAAGGGTATTTGTATATATTTGTATAATTTTATGTTTTTTCTTTGGTTCATTAATGGCAAAAGGAAAGATAAGACATATAAGAATAATTCGCTTAGGCGATTTTTTTTTGTTTTGCGTGGTACGAAAATAGCTCATGTTCTTGAATTCATTATTAATCAGATAACATTTTCTTATATGCGGTGAGAGATTATAGCTAGTGAGTAGGTGTATAGGCATGTATGAATTATGGATTAAACAAATATTTATATTGATTTATACGATGTACGGTTTGAATGATCTATTCATCTCAACTGCGCAGAACAATACTATATAGACACTTCATACGTTTATTTAGTTTCAATATATAAGAAATCGGTCGGAGAAATTTATTTTTTCATTTTGATCTGAGATCGAGAGTTAATAAATTAATATCGAAACACATTATTATAAGCTCATCCCAACTTGCGGACATTTCTTACAAAAGTTTAAATTATTATTTAAGTTGAAATTTGTGGGATGGAAAAAATTAAAATATTAAAATTACAGATACACAATTTAAAAAAATTATATACAATTTACCACTTATATCAAAATATATGTCCAGAACTTTAAAGACATAGAGATGTTGAACGGTATAAAACTGTAATAATTACAAACAAAAGCCAAGAGTGATAACTCTTAATTTTGAAGTGCATATGCATGGAAAATGCTTTAGAGTATGTACCACCCCAGCATAGCGTAACCTTAATTCAATTAGTACATGATAACATACTTTAAGTACTTGAACTGGACATATAGTGATCCTATAGTTGGTACGTTTTTATGATGGACCAGTGCTGTTCTTTTCTTAGCGATGAAATATGGCACTTCCAATCCAAGTGACAATAGACAGTTAAGCCAAGATATTTACAACTGGTATTATGGCAATCAAAACTTTAGGCTTAGAACTTATTTGTAACTTATGAGCAGGTGCTAACCATTTGCCTAGAATATCGAATGAGCACAATAGTCGTCTCGTCGTTTGGCCAACCGCAAATGCCATTTCCTCGGCTAAAGCATCCAACTTGGTCAGTTGACCATTTATCTTTCAGAGAGACAATTATATTTAACATATTCATATTGAGAAGATAGGGGGAAAATATTTTGAATAGGTTTATCAATATCTGTATGGTCAATACTTGCATTGAACCTTCCTGCATATCTGCTACAACATTGCAGAAAAACGAATCAAAATTGGTAGCAATGTCAACTGGCGAAGTTAAACAATCGTTATTCATTATTGATATAATTTCATTACCAGAGACCATTTTTTTTGTACCATTACCTTGAGCTCTTACTAAATTTCGCTAGATAGTATTTCACTGTGACCTCTTTAATTAGTTTTTTAAGGTATCCGCTTTCGACATAAAATTGTTCGTTTTATTTTTATACGGCTAACGGCTAAAAAATCATGAAAGGTGTTTGAGATACTGGAGACATCTAAAAGTGAGCTCCACGATTCATTAGGTAGTAAAGTGTTTGGTAAATGAAAATTTATTCAAAATTAAGGAGAAGTAATTTATGATTACTGGATTTTTATTTAGTAAATTTCGAATTTTTTGCGAGAAAGATGAAAACAGCACAATGATTAAACTTTATAGAGACCAAAAGCTTTGTTTGGAACAACTTAATAATCGCAGAGTTATGTAAAATAAGAATACTCCTAAGATTTAGAAATTTTATCCTAAGAGGTCCTATAAGGTCTCCTAAGATTAAAAGATTTTTTGGTTTCATTCAATCTTAAAATTGCGTATATTCAATCAAAAATTGAGTTATGCTCTACGATTACAATCTGTAAATGCATATTATCGAAATACCAAAAAAATTATTTCAACTCATATCAACCGTAATAAAAGATCAGCTGTTGAGAACTCGAAACTAATGGTAACTAGTCAGTAATATAAACAGCAACCCCACCAACCCCACCGGCGTAAATGAAATATCATTCATTTACAAGTACGATTATAAAGTTGAAAATAAAAATTATAAGTGTTCAAGGTCAGAATTACAAGTTATTTTCAATAGTTCACCGTGGCCTCAACTTTCCTCTTATAAATTATTCCATTTTTCATCCAAACATACTTATAATTTTTATAGTTTTAAAGCTATTTAGAACTTCATACAGCAGACACCGATTATGATAGTTCGAAAGTCAATTGCGTGATAGTTGCATGTAGTAACTTTTCTGGTTGCAATATATTGATTTTGGTTCTCTCCTTGATAATTTTAACATATGATGAGAAAAGTTGGAATTAACGCTCTTGAAGTAGCAGTGACCGACTCGGAATTTTTGTAGTAAGTTTTGATTATTCGTAAACGTTATTTGAAAATGTTGTTTTTGAAAAAAAAATGTTTTGGCACATCACAGTTTGATTATTTGTATAAGGATGCGTTCCCAGTGAATGTTAAAAGTTGGTTGTCAAATCCGAAAACCCGATATGAAACGTTCATTGATATGTTTAAAACTGGATGCCCACCCGTTTAGAATCAGGGTTGGGCGAGGTACATTACGCTATTTAATATTTAGACAAAATCCACAGCCTAAGATAATTTGGCATGTTGAAATTGGATGTACAAAAAATTCAATACTGAATAATATGCATTGAAAAAGATTCTAAAACTGTTCCACGCGATTATGAATCACATTAAAAATAAATAGATGACCCAAAAATGTTCATCACTGATAATGCCCTCGAAATATATATATATATATATATATACTCCGTGATCTGGACATTCAGGCATATCATCAGCATATACGTATGTATATGAATATTAAAAAAATTGTGATTTTAGTTTTTGTATTCAGACACAAATTTTCAAAATTAAATTTGTGGTTTTAGCAAATAGCGCCACTAAACTACTACGCTAATATCAGGTTACCTCTTGATCCAAACGTGGCAGTTCGATTCTGAACACAGGCGGTGCAAAAGGGATTTTTCATGGAGCCGTGTACAAAATATGGATAATAAAGCCATAGTTCAGCTTACAAAGGACAATAATTCCACTAGCCGAACAGTCTCGATTTAAAAAAAAATTTGAAATTTAAAATTCCGCGAAATAATCAAACATCTCTTCATTATTCATTTTATTCAAAAAACTCAAATTTAAACATTAAAGCAGCAAATTTTTTAGGTATTTTATTTACGGTAAATTCGTCCTGAATATTTTAGTACTCATTAGAAACAATTGTTGATGTTAAGCCAGCTTATGTTATATTTTTCAACCCATCTATACATATACATTCACGTGCTGTACATAATATAAAATTATTACATATAAGTTATAAAGTGGAGCATGAGTTCCGAATATACATAATTAATTGAAAATTTACAAAAAAAAATAATTTTCTAATCGAATTTTGTATGTGAATGAAATTAATAAAATAATAATTATACGTATACCTGAGAGAGTACCTGATACCTGTTTATTTTTAGATTATATAATCGCCATAAAATTGTTCGTTTTGTTTTTATACGGCTAACCACAAATATGTTGTGATCATACAAATTATAGCCGCTTAGGAGACTGAGTAGGTCTATTAACAAAATGATTTATAAACCTGATTTAATTAATGTTAATTTGATTCTAAATTTAGATAAAAGATATATATATATATATATATATATATATATATATATATATATATATATATATATATATATATATATATATATATATATATATATATATATATATATATGTATATATATATATATATATATATATATATATATATATATATATATATATATATATATATATATATATATATATATGTGAGGAATGGTTAAAGTAAAATTAGAGGTGATGACTCTTTTAATCGTCCAACAAGAATGTGAGTTTTTTATTCTTTACTCGAAAAAATATTTGCATATAATTACACTAATAGACTTGGGTGACTCTACTCGCAAACCCCACACGGTCATCCCGGAATTCCGTCAGACCCGGATGGAACTTCACCTTCCATAAGGTTTTCATTTTGATCGTCATCTTCCTCTTCGCTTATGTTCCCGATGGTTTCATATAAGCAGCACATGCCGATTGCAATACTCTTTTAACATCGTGTCGATCGCATTCCTTAACTTTTATTACCTCGTATGGACCCAGATATCTTCGACCCAATTTAGCACCACTGTTGAATTGGGTTTGCTTAATAATGACACAATCACCAACCGTGTACTCATTTGGCACTTTTCGCTTGCAGTCGTATCCTCGTCGATTCTCTCTTTGAATAGCAGCGATATTTTGTTTCGCCTCACGAAGTTGTTCATGGTCATCAACAAACGCCTTCCTCAATTCGTCCTCTTCAATCTTTTTAAGTCTGATATCTTCGGCCGTGCGCATTTAGACTCCAAATAATAGTTCGAATGGTGACATTCCAATTGCTCGTTGAACCGAATTGTTAAGGAAGTGTTACTCTTCATTGTTTTTGTAGGGTAGATCCATAAGTAAATCGGCCATAATCTTCCTAAATGGTCGACGTGGTACGTTACTAACGGACTATCACCTTTTGGTATTGGTTTTAATAATCCTTCCTGTGGTCAGATCCTGATCTTCTCGGTCAGTTTTGGGATATAGAATTGTCGCTTGATCAGCTCCTCGGTTTTTCGCATTGCAAAATGACCGTGGTAGATTTTAATAATTTCTCGTTCCATTTTTCTACGCACAACAAATGTTGTCAGTTACAATTTTAAAATTAAGATCGAAAAGGTAAACCCGTATTTTCTTAAGTGCAACTATAATTGCGAGGATTTAAAACTTTTTATTTGAGTGGTAAAAAACTGATCATCATCTGATTTCTGCAGTAATATGGCACCTAACCCTATCTTACAATCATAGGTGTGCATCTCCGTTTCTGCCTTACCTGAATATATTTTCAATACTGTGTTACTGACCAAACATTTCTTCAAATTCTCTTCATTAAATTTGAACTCAACACCTTTTCGTAGAGTATCACTTAGACATCTGGCCAGCGCATTGCAATTCTTCACAAATCTTCTAAAATCTTCTAAAATAACCTGAAAGTCCTAAGAAACTCTGCACTTTCTTCACCGAATCTGGCTTTAAAAATTTCAATATTGCCATCATTTCTTGAGATGGGGGTTGAATTTTTCCGGTATCAATCAAATACCCCAAGTTCTCAATTTTATGTAATCCGTTCTGTTCTGCCACTTGTAGAACCTGCTTAAATTTCTCTATTCCATCAAGGTAACTAGAAGCCGGGATAATTGCATTATCAATGTAAACTGTGATGATCCCATTACGACACAAATTATTGAATATATTGTTTATAAAACTCGTAAAAATAGACGGACTGTGGCTAAATGAGTTTTCAAAAACTCGTATTTTGGCCAAACGTGTTTTGAAAACTCGTATTGTTCGAATGTTGTTACAAATGCGGTATATTTCGAAGATCCAATGTTGTGAACAGTTTTGCGTCGGTAAATTTATTAATTTGACCATCGATTAAAGGTAATGGATTTATATATATATATATATATATATATATATATATATATATATATATATATATATATATATATATATATATATATATATATAAAGAGAGTCCCAAAAATAACGCAAGATTTGAATTTGTCGCCAATTGTGCAGGAAAGGGTTGGTAACCCCAAAAAAATAAAATTATATATCTGAGAAGTTAGGGTTAGTAAAAATTTGGCGTTACACGATAGAACAACGTATTTTCATTATTGAAGAATATCTTAAAAATAATGAAAGCTTGGCAGCCGCAGTTCGAAAATTTCATACAAAATATATGGTCGGAATAGTGTTTAAACTTCGTCAACTGTTAAGAGATTAATTGGTAAAAATTCAAGGAGCCTGGATAAGTTGGAAACGCTAAACACACTGGTCGTCCAAAAACAAGCCGTTCCAATGTCAATATCAAAGCAGTGCGTGAGAGTGTTGGTGAAAGTCCAGGAACATCAATTCGGCGTCGTGGACACGAATTGCAAATTTCAAGAAGCTATCTGCAAGGTATACTCACTAAAGATCCTTGTCTTCATGCTTACAAACTTCAATTAACAGAACAACTGAAGCCTAATGACCATGCACAGCGAAGAGAGTTAGTTGAATGGATTATTGAGGATCAACAAGTGGATGCTGATTTTTCGAGCAAATTCATCCTAAGCGATGAAGGACATTTTCACCTTGATGGCTTTGTTAATCGCCAAAAATGCCGCATTTGGGGTATACAGAGAACCCACATGTAATTGTCGAAAAACAAATGCATCCACAGCGTGTCACTGTTAGGTGCGGATTTTGGGCTGGAGGCATCATTGGACCATACTTTTTTGAAAATGACGCTGGTCAAGCAGTAACTGTTACTGGTGCTCGATATCGCGACATATGATAACCCACTTCTTTCTGCCTCAGTTGGATGATATTGACATAGACAACAAGATGGTGCCACATGTCATACAGCCCGTGAAACATTTCAATTACTGCATGAGACATTTCCTAGTCGCGTACTCTCTCGTTTCGGTGAAAATAAT
This sequence comes from Tipula unca, assembly GCA_951394425.1. Taxonomy (NCBI): domain Eukaryota; kingdom Metazoa; phylum Arthropoda; class Insecta; order Diptera; family Tipulidae; genus Tipula; species Tipula unca. The sequence continues at coordinate 218,549,622 of OX596380.1, forward strand.
TAGCCCCTTAGATCTTGTGATTTAACATCATTAGATTTCGTTTTATGGGGTTATCATCAAAATTCAGCCACATTTATGCAAAACGGTCTTGGAATTATAATTATAAAAGAGTGCGTATGTGCCTGCAAAGCTGTGGAGGCCATTTGCTCGATGTTATATTCCATAAATAACCTTATCCTATGTATTTATATATATATATATATATATATATATATATATATATATATATATATATATATATATATATATATATATATATATATATATATATGTTTGTGTGTATGTGTGTGTGTGAATGTTGGTTTATATTGAAGACATAACACGAGTCAAAAGTTAATCTAAATTTCATTCAATTAATACAAAATCAAAATCATATTTCCTCGAGCTATCAATTTTTTGCAATGCATTCATATGTATGTGTGCTGTTGGTTTAAATCGAATTCAATCTGATTTTTGTGCAAAAAAACTATATCTATACATACCATTGTTTTATATCAAAATAATTGGAACACATAACAACATCAGTTAAACTACATATTGTGTATGTATATATAGTAGGAGAAGGCAGCTAAAAAGAATAAAATAAAAACTTTAATAGTTTCTGTAATTGATTTTCATTTTATGGAACTGAAGCGGAACGAACGGGAACAGCTATAGCAAACTTCTTATCTCCAACGACGTGTTTCTATGCGCTTAACATTTTTATTTTGTTTCCTATATCTAACGTACAATATATATCATGTAAGAAATCTTACTGTTTTTTTTTGTATAATCCGATAATCTTAAGCTATATCTGTATATTTATCACACTATGTATGTATACAGTATAATAGTTTTGTAAATCTTTCTATGGCGAGTATTGAAAAACTATTTTAAACATTTCGATTCAATTATATATTGGTTTTACATTTTCCTCGTAGTTAGAAAATTTGAACGTGTTTAATTAAACGTACATATACATACATAATATATGTATACGTGTACACCTTGCATTTTTAATGGTCCTCGCTTTTATTGCGTATAACCCTTTTAATGAAAAATTAATAATCATAAAAAATGAAATTCCATTAAAATTAAAAATAAATTCAGGATTCCTCCAAAAAAATTCAAAAAACAACATCACAATGGATTTTAATTACACAACCAATACGGCAAAACCACTTTAATTTTATACCTGCAGTATTTTAATTCACATTTTTCTCGCTCCCGTGTCTTATATAAGTATATATATATGTATATATACCTATATATACTCGAAATGCGCACTCACCGAATTATTTATGTGAAACAATTTAAACTTCAATTTTATGAAAAAAAAAAAATGTTTATATAAAATTTGGGACACCGTGTATACATACGTACGTACGTACGTACGTACGAGTAAAAACTTAATGAATAATAAAAATGCTATTAAATTTTATGTTAAGTTTATAGCGGCGGTGGTATTTTACGTATAAAGGAAATTGTAGATGAATTTAAAAGACGCGATGAAAATATGACAGTAATAATTTTACTGTATATATACACTTCGTTCTGCTTCATTGCAGACATTTTTCGTTTTATCAGCTTACGCTTAACAATTTTACATTCACATAATATATAATATAATACCCAGGTAGATATACGCTAACACATTTATTACGTGAGTAATTTAGGTATGTGAATTAAAAGCAAAAAAAAATACGTACTCATATATATAGTAAACGTAACGTTATTCATGAAAAGTGGAAAATATATAACTGGATCATGGAATGAAAATTTTATCGTCCCTGCTATATAAATATATATGCAAAATGGTTTAATTTGGATTTATTTATATTAGCGATGAAATTTATTTATTTTATCTCAGCCCAGTACTAGAATTTAAGTAAGTCTCAGGCCAATTTAGAGATCTATATACTTGCTTATGTTTGATTAGAATCAATTAACAGGAAATTCATTGGTTTTAGACATGTTCTGGATTTTTGGAAGTATAATGTATTACATTGTTAATATTTATTATTTTCGAAGGCAGCCAAATACCTAAATCTCTCCCTTTCACACAAAATCTTGTAACTTGTTTTTTCAAGTTTGTGAGAAATTTGAATTTCATACATTTCCCGAGTGGAATATTTGATTTTGAAAAATTGAAAACTGTATTATGTAATTTTTATCACATATCTCTATGAAAAAGAACAAAAATATCATCACATATTTTATCTTAAAATATTAAAAAACTAAAAAACAAAATTACGTGCAATTTCATTCGATTATAAACTTTCCCAAAAAATCCTTTTCCGGCCTGAGGTAGTAGTTGATCGGTAATTTTTTTCATTTTCGCTGAATTGAATCTCGTTGGTTCCGAAAACAATTTTTCCATCAGCTTGTTTTACTTAATCCACCAAGTCGTCCGTATCTAACACATCTTGTGGGTTTCTCCACTTTGTTCCACTCGCGAGTCCAGTTTTAATTTTGAGTGGAACAGTTGTCAGCCCAAAAAAATATTTAAGAAAGAAGATGCAACATCTGAAGCAGACCGCCCCGTTATAACTTATACCAAAGGACACATAGATTAGTTTGGTCGTGTTGATGAAGTGGCGCAAAGGTTTCGTTTAACACCTACTAAATGGTAGTAAATTTTGATTATTTGAAAATGTTGTTTTTACTGAATGTGTTGACACACCACATTGATTCGTTATTTGTTTAAGCATTCATTTGTATCCGTTCCCAGTGAATGTTCAAAGTTGTCAAATCTAAAATGGAAAACCCGATATAAAACATTCATTGATATTTTTAAGACTAACTGCCACCCGTTTTGAATTCAGAGGTGAGCGAGATACATAAGGACATTAAATATTTGAAATATGATGATCAAAAAATTGAAAAGTGAATAATATGCATTGAAAAAGATTCTAAAACTTTCCCACCCAAATCGCATTAAAAATA